>LUCM01001725.1:5518-16277 GCA_008360955.1 Fasciolopsis buskii
TCAACTATCTATCAATCAGAATGATTGAAAACAGCTGGTGGCGTTCTGTTTTCACCGCTGCGGACTGTTTCCGTGTTTGCCTGTGCCAGCCTTCCGTCAACTCTTTCCCGCCTGTAGGGTTTGCACTCCCTGTTTCCTTTGAAACTTCACTCTTATTATAAGAAACCGTTAAACTCTGGCGAAAAAGGGTAGGCAGTCATTGAGGCTTGTCTGGGGTCGCGTATTTAACGCTGAGCGTGATATTTTGAGAGTGGTTTCAGCTCGTGCACGGAGACTCTAGCCATCGATGTGTGCTGTACCCAAAAAACTCGCATTCAAGACTAGCTCTTTATCCGATGACATCGCTATCATTATAGCCCTTCCGTCAATTTCTGTCTTCTGGGAACCCGAGGCTAACCACTTTGGAAGTTGCTAGCTTTACGGTGGACCCCCATGAGAGAGCTGAAGCTGATCTACTAGCGGGATTCCAGTAGTACAACTGGTTATACGCGAACTGAGACTTAGAAGTTTTGTATTTTAAAATTTGCAACGTCTCAAGTAATTTAAACGCTTCATCGGCTTCACACCTGCGATTCATCCAAGCAGCCCGGCTCCAACCGGTAGTGTCAATCACTAAAATTTTTACTACCTCTCTGATCTCAACTCCCTACCGGTTTCCCTTTTTCATCGTCTTCGCATTCCCATTAAGTGACTCCCACCGACCAACGTCCACGCTTATGCCCAACCGTAACACTGTCCGCTTGTTATCCGTAGATTAATTGCAGATCCGCCTCAGTTCAACCATATTTTAATCCAAAAAACCAATCTCACACTGCATCAATCTGCCAGATCCTTCAGTGTGCTGCGTACTCACCACATTCACATGAACGGCTATCTGCACCAACACGCGCCGCAAATAGCTCTTCCATATCAAAACCCTTGTTACCGTTACTAGTTCTATCTTTTCAGAGAACCGCAACTCATGATATCATCAGGTCATTCCAGTAACAGGCTGTTACACGTTACCTGCAGCTCGGTTCGCATGATAATTCCTGTATCCAGCATAGTTTGAATAACGCTACTGGAATCCATTTTTGGCGAGCGCGTTTTGAGTGCCATCGTTGACTAGTATGTGTTTTGACCAAAAAATCTGAAGACCTTTACCAATGAACTTGGTCAAATAGAACGTGTTAGGTTTCGGATTTGGGATATACAAGATTCCGCATTGGACATAAGCGCACCCACTTCCACTACCCGTAACCTTTGTTAGTTCGTAAGCTGTCTGGGTACGTCCAACGGTCAATAATAGTTAGTTCCTCCGCATTTCAGTTCAAACTCCTATCTCTCTCTTTATATATATATATATATATATATATATATATATATATATATATATATATAACTTTGCATTCAGACAACATCGGTCATGTGGATGTGATCTAACTGTATCCAACACAATGCATTCCACGCGGTTCATCAAAAATGTTTGTGGTTGCCCAGTTCTCAGGTGGCCTTGCTAATAATCTCTGCGAATATTCCTTTCCTCCTAAACATATGATATTTAAGTTATTTCTTCCACCTTTTACCGTGAATTTGATGACCATGGTTAAACCCGGAAACGAAAATAGGTCAGATAGGTTATATGAGTTTGGCTACTGATAATGATGACAGTAGTCAAAGAGAGTTTCTTTTCGATCATATCTCCGGTCACTGTCTGTGGAACCCTATTTTTGGACTGACAAACAGGAACACCATTTTGTCACCAAAAACTCAGGAATGTCCCGTTTGCCCAAATGTTGATTGTTTAAAGTTATTGGCATTTAGGGACTATCCCGATTGGAGTTAGTAGATATATATGAGCATGCTTGTTACTAATGGACGGATCATGTTAATGGGGAGGGTGCCAAAGTTATAGAACTGCCCAGGTCTAATCGCTTCATAGAAAAACCGTCATAAACATACGGCATCTTGATTGGAACTTTGCTTGAATATAAACTTGTCTAATAGGGATGGTACTCGTAGCTCATTCAATAATGGTATGAATTTGTGTGTTCCTGTGGCTTCAGTTTCGGGCTGAATATTCCATTATTAGCCACGTCATTTTCTATCCCATTTGGGATGGTAATTCAGATTTTGTGATTCTTCGTGAGTCTTCGTCTGGTTTGTTTATTTTGGAATACTCCAAGCTTTTTTCAAAGTCTGCTGTTAGTGGAAACGCATCAGTTATGTTTTCTAGCGGGTTCTGAAGTATCCTTCAGAGGAGCTAAAGTTTCCCACTTACACAGATCACTGAAAATTCACAGAACAGTGATAACATTTTTTAGTAATACGGATGAAAAAATCTCCGCATCATTAGCTGGTAAAATGACTGGAAAGAGATTGGTACGTGGTGAAGACTCCGTTATCGAACACAGCTTGAATGACCGTTTCGAGGTGGTAAAACTCTTAAGCAGCATCTGACCTAGTTCGCGATTCGATCACTTTCTATACGTTCTTACTCGGGTGGCCATAAGTATCGTCTGCTACTAGATGTAATAGAAATAAATAGCATTTAACCCACCAGTCACATTTCCATGGAAAGAAATTTTCCACGGCCTCGCAGAATCAGAGTGATAGTGTTGTTTTAGAAAACTCGACCCCACCAGTGGATAGGTATTTTTCTCCCATCTTCAGGGACAACATTGGGTCTGTATGAAACGTTCGACAACCTGAGAACGGATTCATTCAGCAACGGTAGTGTCATTTGGGGAGATATAAATTTTTTGATTCAACGACCCTTAGGTCTACATACCGAAAAGTTGATCAGAAAGGTCAGAACATATGTTTTAATCGTTTTTGTTCTTCGAATGTAAGTTTTTGTACAGCCGACTAAGACTTGAAAAAACTGCACAGGAAAGAGAATAATTAAAAAAAATATAGAAGAAGCCTCGGTTGTAAGCTTTTATTATTATCATCCTCACAATTTTTGTTGTATGATTGCAGCAGAAGAATTGTCAAGCAAACGGACACAAACACAAAACTATGATTGCGTGGCTTGTCAATTATAAAGGATTTGGTCATCTGTGGATTAGATTTGTTATACAGCGAACCTTAGATTTGCATACTTAAAAAATAAACCCGAAATCGCCGACGAAATAGTATTTGCTGTGCGTTAGATCTAATATAATTTCAAAATAAATGTAGGTCCACGTTCACCTGCCGTGCAAGACAATGGCTGCATTAAAGTTGCGCCGGATCTGTTTTATCAGTTTCCAATTTAATCAGAGTTATTTTAAACACATGACAGTAAGTTTAAGGGCCAAGATATTCTAGAAATGATCAGTGGGGCACTATCTGGTCATCTAACGTCCAAACGACCAGGTCGATGTGCTGCGGATCGGGCACACCATGTTAAGATTGCTGCGGTTCGCCGGTATCAGCATCATAAACACTTTGGATAGCTACACTGTGTCAACAGATAGCGTTTTTCAGATCGCTTCTCTTATGATGTTATAGTTGCACAGCACTTTACCTTGCATAATTTTTGGATTTCAGCATAATACGCTGGCGCACATATCAAGTCAAATGACGAAATCTTCCCGAACATGTTCGAAGTAAAACTCGCAAACCGTATGTGTAGTTTAATTTGTGCGCTTCCACCCACGTCCGCCAAATTAGTAGGTCCAATTTAGGTAGTTATCTCAACCCTCTGTCCGGTGGATGCAATTTCGGAAAGCGATATATGATGCAGTTTTCGCTAAAAGAATGAGTCTACTGAAAGATGATTTCAGTCGCTAGAAGGAATCGTGAAAATCCCTCACAAACCAAACAAATCAATGGCCGAAGTCTTGGCAAAAATTATTTTCAACGGTCAGATCAACCTGATTAAACGACATGGACCAGAAAAACTGATCGGCTACCTACAGCGAATAACGCCATATTTTTTAGCTTTCTTCCTAATCTGACTTTCAGATGGGTTTTCTTGTATGTACTTGTGGAAAAAACAGGGCTATCGATTTAAGTGGTAATGGGCCGACCGTTTGGTTCACCGGGAGCAGAATTTTCGAATTCAGCTTTCAATAAAATTACCCAGGAAGATTGACAAGGATTATCTTTGATAAATCGTACCTTCGGCTCCTCGTCACTTACAACAACAGCTCAGTTGTTGAAATATCTGTCCCAGAGTAGGAGATTCAGATCCCTAAGAGGAAACTGTGCCTCATTGTGGACGAGGATACGTGTCCTGAGCACAGAGCGAGCTACATTTTATGAATGCCATTCGAAACCAGTCCAGTTAATATTTCAGATGAAGGAGACAGATGTCCAGATTACTTTCAATTAATTTTACTCTCGTTTCCCGGCTGCTGAAATTGGTTCACATCAGAGATTCATTTGAACTACGATTTGCATGTCATCAAAGTGTTTTATATGTAAAATTCAGGCCGTGTTTCTGACTGTGTCATCAGCACAACTGATGCAAATATTCGGTCGCCAGGAACATCCTGGTGCAATTTCATAGCAACATTTTTCCGCATGGAATAAAATTGTTTGAAAGTAATCTGGACATCTGTTTCCTTCATCTTAAGGGAATCTACTGTTTTGCGAGATTTATTCACCCGAAACACTGATTTCCCGTCAGAATTTGCCAGAGTTAATCATGCATTTTTGCGAGAAGTTAGACTTTGACAATGAAACCATTTCAACGTAGAAATTTCAGGGTCAATTCGTCCTCGCATACCAGGGTGAAGTCTAGTGGATCACTGAAAACTCACTGAAGATTTCACCTCAGCTGAGGAATTTAAACGCCATGCCCAATGAGCAAAAGGTCTCAAAAACTGGCTACAATTCAATATTCAGAAAATGTGTAGTCTAGTGATAAACTTTCGAAAATTCAGTGTGCGGTCTCCCTTTAAAACGCTGAGTTATGTTTGCTTAGCAAAATTGGATTTTAGCACGATCTTGTGAGAAGACAAACGAGCAACGACGAAACAAAAGCATGACATAATGGGACTTCTTCTAAGTAGTGTGTTTCGCATACGTAGGGATAAATAAAGTTCCCCCGGAAGCACACAACCGGTTTGGTGGTTACTGCCGCTCGTCAGGCATGCGTTGCCTATACTGTTTTGTCCAACCATCCCTATACTAGTGCAACACCTTTTTAGTTTCTTACCAGAATCTTATTTGAATTGGGCCTCGTGTCCTCTTTCTCAGTCTTAGCTTTGATTGACCGACGAAAATCCTCCGACAAACCACCACGTGATTCTTAAATGGACTTATCATCCATTTACGCTTCTAACAATTCAAATGAAATTCTAGTGATAAAATACCCTGATCCATATGGAGACGGAAACAATGGATGCAGAGTTACAGTCCAGTTCTGTTTACAAATCACGTACCATTGGAATCATGGATAATGAGGAAAATAAAGGGCAAAGAGGAGGACGTACTGTGCAGAGTTACGTACACGTATGCTGCCTCTTCCACTATCCACCTCACCATCATCGGTTATTCATCGAGATCCACAAATCGTTAGTGGATGTTATAACATCTGGTTCCAAAACCAAAGTTGAGTGTTAACGTGCGATTGAAGGGCTACACCGAGCCTTTTACCAAAAGATGCAACTTACTAGGTTTCAGGACTATCTTAAGGATTTTTATGTCATTGGGAAATGGCGAGTGATCACTCAGTTCAAAGGCCTTTCTAATAGGGCTAGACGCCTGCGCCACAGATGACGGTGAGCATAGTGTCACATGTTTCGCGTTTCCCTCGCAATTGGTTTGGAATCAAAAGTTACCCATCTCCCCAAACAAGTGGGTAATTCTGATCGGACGGCCTGAGATTTGCACGCTTATAACCACGCTAGTCCCGAGTATTTACGCGTTATATACAAATTTTGTGTGCCATTTGTGTGTCACTAATAAACAGAAATGATTTTGTCCGGCCAGAAACAGCTAGACCGTTCTTGCGTGCGTGAAGATAGTGGGACTGAATGAAGACAGTTAAGGCTGATCGAAGCTATTACTGCTAATGAAGGAGATTTCTTCCCGAGTCAAACAAACTGAATCTGAGGTAAAACTGAAACGGTTCACAAGTCATTCATAGATGCGAATGAGGAGACACATTTTTGGTCTTCGATAATAAGGCCGAAATGATGAGTCTTCGTAACTACGCAGTCTAAGTTTATAGATGAGGATGACTGACTCTTGTGGAAATCTGAATATTCGTATTTATGGCACCGATTAAAAAAATTATGCAGGTTTTTAGGACAGAACAATTTCGTCATACCGTCAAATGCGTGACTGATTATATGATAAGCTTGATTCTGGTGACTGATACCGATTTCGGAAAATGCTTATTAATTACATCTCTCAGTTATAACACATTACGTTCCTCTTGTTATCCTGCATATGTGTTGCTTAGCCCAAATGAAGTATAAATTGTCTGAATTTTCCTTAGACTACGCTAATTGCAGAATATAAAAACATTTTAGCTGTGGATACAAGTTTACCCTTCACATATATCCAGTACAGCAGTAACTGCTATGGTGAGTCTACGTGCAAGTCACCTGATACGCTCCGGTACAGCTCCGATGCAGCCTGCTTGGACAAGCGGCCAATCAGAACCGTTGCAACAGACAGTCCTGAAATTTAAACATACCTTGAATGTCATTGCACGAGATGTATTCCACCCATCGAGATTTATCCTATTTTGTTGGTAAATGCATGATTTGTCAGTGAAATCCAATGTTCCGCAGCTGCAGTTGACTTCTTGTTGAGCCCAGTTGTGCAGCTTGGACCGACGTCATTCTAATGAGCATTGGTAGTCTGTATGTGTGCGCCAATGCTAATGGCTAAATTCCGTATCACGATTTCATGTGCAAAAACTCAACCAGCGCTCAATAAGTACATTTGATTTCCGAATCATTGACCGAGTGGTGTTTAAGAACATTCGATCAGCTGGTTGGTTGTGATTATGGATTTTGGGATACATGGGCTTGCCGCGACAGCACAGTGGTTAGCCTCCTAAAATCTATCGGTGAAATCCCGTGCACAATAATTGCCTGCGCATTTTTGTCTAACAGTTTAGCAGTCTAGAAACAAATGAGATACAGGTAAACGTATAGTACCAACAATCACGCGTAGTGTTAAGCGACAGACTAACGATCAGACCGTTTCACCGTTTTGATCATTTTCCTAATGACTGCAACACATCTTTAAGGTACAGTTTTAGTGAAATCTCGAATGTCTCCAAACTTGATTCTCTACAACTCTTTGTGGAGGAAGACTCTCGCATACGTGTTTAAACACACACGAATGGTGGTGGACTTCGAAAATTTGCAGTCAGAATCACATCTGAAGTGCCAGCATGTCAGGCCCTTGGCCCGATACTGCGATGCAGTTGGCACATTAGCATGAGAGTTAGGGATTACTTGTTGAGGTATTCATGTTCCTATCTCATGGACAACTAAGGTTTAACAAAAGCAGGACCTATTCTAAACAATCGGAACATATTTACATAATTCCTATCCACAACTACCACGCACGTCAGCTCTGTGAAAATCTGCGGCTGCTGCCACCTGCACAGAACTGCCCTATTGGACAATGAAACCCGTAACCATGATGAGTAACCGGCAACCTTAGCAACGCAAAAGTATGTACAAGAATTCGTAGAATTACATACAGTAGAGCAGACTGCGACTAATATGAATAGGAAGGCAGTTAAATATCGTGGGTCGAAGTGGAACACCTACTAAAAAATCCTGTAATGAGGATATTTGGAGCTTCCGCAACGTAAAAAGGCTGCCTCAAAAACAAGAAAATCTTCAGCAGAGCCAGAGGCCTCGTAAGTAACAGTGCCTCCAGTGGAGGACTACGAGTCAAGCTGTTGCTCATAAAAATCGTATCAATATTGCCAGAAGGAGGCACAAAGTAACAAATACAAAAAGTTCAGCACACGGATAGAACGGACTAGGAAGGTCCAGATAGTCAAAGTTGGAATCATACGTGAGAATAATCCGGAAAAGAACAAGATTAAACACTGGTGTGGTGCTTTAGGCTGAACGCTTCAACTGTTCAACGAGCCAAGCAGAATAAGTTATTTCAAGTCCAGGGTTCAGTAATGCACGGAAGGTCAACGGGTAGAAGCTTGGAGAAATAGTATCCGGATCCTCCAGGTTGGGACGGAAAAGAGCCGACAAGTGAATTGGAAAGTAAGTGAGCGAAATTGATCCAAGTGGACAGGCCTCACTTTAGCCAATCCGCATAGTCTGGCAGACAGATTGTTTACAGAGCCAAAGAATTTGGTTGATAATCCTAATTGTTCTATTACTTAGACGCTGGACTGCGTTACATGATTTGTTCATTGTTTCAATAAATATATGAAGCGAATTCCGTCACGCCAAGTAAACAGGAGTGCGCTGTTCATTCCTTCGACAGGAGTGAGTAATGGAAAGTGTCTCCTGTCTCCATTCATCTCTTTTTCCACTTTGCTTGCTTGTTATGTTTCCACCGCTGATACGCCAGATGCTTACAACAGTTCATTGTCAGCTGTGTAATGAACAACTTTCGGCTCGTAGATCTCATTTTCTTAAATCTCATCAGCTTCTAAATTTCGGGTCTTTTAGGATGTCCTCTCTTATACACACAGGTCAATAGAGGAATTTAGCGCTCAGAATGGATTTACTAGCATATGACGTCCTCCAGGTTAGTGGAACACAAGTTACAGACTAAAATAACGTAATTAAACTAGCTTCACCCGGTACGTAGGTGTTTCCTGCGCACCTCAAGGAACGAGGCTCGAGCTGCAGGCCAACGTATTGTAGGAATAATTCTTAATGATAAGGCTGAAACAGCTCCTTTATATTGAATCCAGGTTATCAATCCCTTGTGCACCGTAAGACTTTGTCAGTTCGGCAATTGCCGCACCAAACGTTGACGCTGACACGAAACAGGTCCAGTTCTAAAACGAACTCGTCACTCGGATTCGCAAAAACATAAGCTCCAACACTGCAACACTAGCTAGTGCTTTTAAAGCACAGACTGTAAAACCTGATGCATCCGAAGCTTGTGTACATGTGGGCATTGCGTCTTACCCGCTGTGTACAGTTGATGGGAATAGGGCTTCCCAGTTTTGCATGCAAAAGGCTAGTTATATCTCCATAGCATGGATTTCGACCTAGTTCGGATTTCTCAGCGACAAGACGCACTTATTTCACAGGTACTCGAAGTCTGTTCGCCATAGGGCAGTAAGCTACTGTTGCAGCGACCTTCAAAAACTGTATATCCTGTTGTTCCACTTAAGTAAAATCGAGCCGCCCATTGGGTATGATGTAATCTTCGCTGCATGGACGCAAATCATAAACCTGACTAGCGATGCAACGTTTCTGTGACAGATGTTTACGCCAGTTATTAGCAAAATCTACAATGAGGGCTAGGAACTCAGGGGAACAGTAATGAAAATGAATGCTGAGATCAAAACAAACAGGTGCCTGAGGTTTCAGACCCTTGTTTATCAAGGACGACTGATTTCGTAAGAATCATTGAGTCTAATGGATCAAAAACGACCGCTCGGGAACTACAAACAGATGAATGGAACGTAATGGTATTGATAACGTCGATACATAACAAGAACCAATGAGAATCCTGAAATTCGTTAAGCCACAGTAGTCGGAAAGGTAGAAATAGTGGCTGCTTCAAGTAACGGGCAAAGGTTGCTTAAGCTTTTGCATGACCGCGGATAGCGGTGAAATTAGGTCAGCAAAACCGTATATTTTTGCATGTCAGGCAGCAGATACTCGCCCAGTGGGTCAAAGACTGGATGCAGCAAGTTAGCTGGCCACGCAGTAATGAAGCTACTCCGAGGTTAATGTGTTAGAATTCCTCAATAGAGTAACTTGGCCTCCCAACTAGTTCACCACGTGATACTATGGCTCAACTCACCATTAAGAAACCATGGAAGTACCGTACAGCTGTTTCATGCAATGGCTAAGGCGTTTGACTCAAAATCGTTCGTGCAGGGTTCGCGTCCCAGTTCGGACGCAGTGGATGTGCGCGGTGGATATGCGCTGTTGATGATTCCTAACAAAAATGAAACAGTAGTACAGTGCTTCCATGGGTTCTTAATGGTGAATTGGGCGATGATATCAAGTGGTGAACTATTTCATTAAAAAAATCTTATCACCTACCACTAATATATACCAAGAAGTGGAACTACAGATGAACATTCACATAGCGAAAAAGAAAAGTTCGACTGGTCCGGACATTTAGAGCAAGGAGCGCATTCCGTTACCATAGGATGGCACACTGATTGCACCCGTCTTCAGGAAGGGGAGACGCATTGACTGCGACAGTCATCCCGTTAAATTCTGATAATTACTAAGGTTTTGGCTTCGATAATGTTTTGACATCTAACACCGACTTTCGAGAGCATCGTTCGTAATCAGCCGGCCGGATTTCACTCCGGTCGAGGTTGGGTCGACCAGATTTTAACAGTTCGCCAGCTGTTTGAAATGCACCATACAAATCGTCACTTGGCAATCCTGGTTTCATTCGACCCAAATGTCGCCTTCAGTTCAATCGACCAACCAGTGCAATACAGTGCCCATCATCTCAAGGACAGGCCGCAGAAGTTTACAAAACTCCAGTGAGTATTTTACGTCGGGAAGTGGAGCAGCACGAGTCAGTAGATGAACAAACAGTTGTGTACGATGTTAGGTTGTGGATGAGTGGAGAGTGAGAAACGTCCATCTGGAGATCATTTAGTCGCATGATTCTGTGTTGTGGGATGTTGTACCAGTCGGTT
>LUCM01001726.1:0-15247 GCA_008360955.1 Fasciolopsis buskii
GAAGAGAACTCTTCTTCGTTCTGTCTCCAACATCTTTGTCGATTAATTCTAATTGGGAAACCATTTTCAGTGAATACTCTTCTGACCGTCTGCAGTTCAGCTTCAAGACGTATCTGTCTGTGTATATCTTTTTGTCCCGGAAATCAGACATCTAATTAAACGATCCTACTTCAACATTAAGAGGTACAAGCTGTGGAAGTTGGATGTATTGCCATTCCATGTGGCTTTCCTGTGTTATCTGATCGCCCGAATTGAGCCGTCTTCTCCGACGACTTAGTCCTACATCTGAAAATGCTCTTTCATTGTTCAGCTCCATTTCTGTCGTGAATTTCAACATTTTCGTGAGCCGAGTTGAACTTATTCAACAGTTGTTAGTTTTCGTCGAGGGGTTGAGTACACAGATGTCATCCACATAACACTTGTATAGGTAGTGCGATTGTATTGACGACTCGAGTTGCCCACGTTCCAGCTTTGCCATGAAAATGTCAGCTAGCAACGGACCGAGTGGGGACCCCATCGCTGCGCCGTCTTTTTGACGGTAAATTTGGTTATTGAATTTAAATTGGACGTTGTAGACACAAAAGAACAATAGTTGTTTCAAGTCTGCTATCGGAAGACTTGTCGCTAAGCCATTGTTCTCGATGTAGTCACAGAGATATTCGATTGTCTCAGTGATCGGAACGCTGGTAAAAAGGGCAGTGACGTCCAAAGAAAACATCTTCGTCCCTTCATATTTAGGTCTTTTCACGGAATCGATAAGCTCAAATGTGTCTTTGAGACTATGTTTTTGCTACCTTCTGTCTAACGGGTTCCAGTAGCCTAGCTAACCATTTTGCCAAACAGCATGGTACGGCCGAATTGCATATGTCGAGAGAATAGGCCTCAGAGGTACTCCATTTTCATGTATTTTGGGTAGGCCGTACAATCTCGGAATAGTAGTTCCCGTAGGCCGAATCTGTTCGAATGTCGTCGAATCTTATGGATATCCTTTTTTCTTAGTGGTCTCAAGATACTGGACAGCGATTTTTTCTATCTGATGCGTTTTATTCATTCTCCTTCGTCATTTTGCGAATTTTGATTTGTCATTCAGAATGATTTTCCATTTTCCGTTACATAGTCAGACTTATTCAAGAGAACTATACCTGCACCCTTATCTGGTCTTGATAACATGATGTCTGCATTTTTCTGCAGTTCTCTTAACCGTCTCTTATGTTCTGGCTTTAACAACCCACTCGTTGCATGTCTAACGCCATGATATTGATAGCAAGTGTTCACCAATGTTGGTTTAAATGCTTGCATTTCCATTTGTGATGACGGGGATAAACTCGACAATTGAGAGAAAAGATTCTCGAATCCAACTTCTAAGTCCATTTGCGCACTCTGGCTATTTGGGCAACAAAATTTGGGCCCCAGAGATAAAACTTCTAACAATGTCTTGTCTAACTTGATTACCCATTTATTTATAGGCGGAAGATAATTACTCATTAATTGAGGTATTTTTTTACCTTAACTAAGGTTTAACAATCAAGAACAGAAAAATTTTTTTTAGGAAGGATTTTGATTTGAACCAAAGTTGACCTTGCGTCAATGCCATTTAAGCGCGCTGAGTTAAATGCCTATATTGGCACCGTATTAGTGGAGCATTGGTCGAGAAACATATCTCTTAGTACCACAATGTAAAGGATAAGAAATTGAATTCCAAACACCGACCGATCTGAAGTTTTGTGTTTCAACTTGTTCAGCGTTTTAAACTAAACAAGGCCACCATTTTCACTATATAAGATGAATAAACTATGTTAGGCTGTCTTCCATGGAGGAAGCCAATTAGATCCAAAAGTGATCACAAAGTTAATTGTATTCACACTAAAATTTCACGAAATAAATTCTTTGTCTTACTTCCGTCCCAGAATATTACCAAGATTTCGTGCACGATCGTCCAGATATATTTGAATGATATTTAAAAGGTTCAAGTTTCACCAGATATTTGGCACGAACTAATCGCACAACAAAGCAGAGACCATAATTCTCCGGTGCACCAGCATAAAATGCTGGGCGTCTTAGTCTAAGGACCCGCTAATTTTGTGGATAAATGAATGACGTGAGCTGACCTGCAAAGCACTTACTAAATGAATATTTCTAAAAGGAAATTTTCCTACAAAGCTGCCCCACTTTCTTCTTCCTGTCCAAGGCTTCACCCTTACACGAATAAATTTAGAAAATGCTTGCCAATAGGTCAAAAGTGAATGTATTCCGGATAAAGAGAATTTTATCTTTGTGGGAACAGATATATTCCATTCCTTCTAAGAAGTAACCAACACAAAGAAACTGCAGTGTCTTTGAAAGAAACTTCGAGTTCCACTCCAACATAAGTGATTAAAGATGCATTTTCGAGATAGGCGGTTTTCATTTAATCCGACGTTTTTCGAATAAAAGTACACCAGGGTGGAGAGGGTGCTTCATATATGATCCTACCGCGGCCAGAATCTTGAGTCCATCCAAGTTGTTTCGTGTCTTTGAGTGAAGATTAAAGGAGGCACCTAACTAGTGGATACTGACTTCGAAATCCTAAAGCTTCTCGGATTAGGAGGTAATTTCACCTTGGATAGGTTGGCTATCAGGTCGAAACGACCGAAATATTTTTGAAGTGACGAAAAGCACGCTCGCCTGTCCTTTTCATTCATGGCAAGGAAAAATTGCACTCCAGTTTTCGGTTTTCTGGTTACACTGTTCTCGATCTTTCATCTTGTGTCAGGTATGACAAACAGATAAACAAAACCCATCCCCAGCAGAGTTTTGCCCTACAGTCTCTTTTTCCCCTCGTCGCTAGAAAAGAATCTGTCGTATAAGAAACGATCAAAGCTATCTCCGATTTGCGCTCTGTCCACTAAGAGGTTCCACTCAATGAAAAATCTCCCTTCTACTTTATTCTGTTTTTGCTACATACACGCCTATTGTATTAAAGTTACTCTCTCGTAAACGCTCTACATTCCACTGCGGAATTTCATTAGGTAGGGGTGCCCCTTCAGTGCGAGGCAGAGCACATCCCAATCTCTGAATCGATTTCACTCATGAACCGCAAACAGTGGCCGACCGGTTAGCGAGTCTCGAGAATTTTGTTAATACAGCTATTTTATTCAAAAGTAGCTAATACCAGCGTGAAGTGAGGCCGTTATACGACGTGGGCATAACTCGGAAGTGGGCGTCACGCCCAACAAACCCGGGGCTTGACGCATCTTCCGTAGGCATCCAAGGAAATCGAATTTCAGGATCGAACACTTCAGTCACATCAGGGCCTGACAACTTTCGGCCACCCATACTTTTGTTTTGTTAATGAACTCTGAAGGTTTGGCTATCCGACATTTTTCAACAGTTATACGTTTACTCGTGGACAACTTTGACTCCACAAGTCTTCCCTTCGGATTTGCTTGTCCAACAACATGCTCTGCCAGGTTTCTATCTGGTGACTTGCAGACAGCGGATGTGGAATAATTTACCTCAACTTGCGAACAAATTTTAGTTAGCGTATTCAACAGATTTCAACCCGTAAGCAGTGATATACACATGAACAAAAACAAAAGAAATCACGGCAAGAACGAAGGGATTAGTATATGCACGGCTTGAATTGACTAGTTATGGCTATCGCCATAGTAAAGCGTACAGTTAGGTTCATGTGACGTGCTGAAGGCTATGTCGAATCAAAGTAGCACGGAAGACGATCAGGGAAAATGTCTGTGGGAATCGTAGACAGGGATGTGAACTACCATAAACAAATAGTATTAGACGCCGAACACAGTGAAGTAGCATGCTTGAACCAAGCGAATGGAGAAAGGTAGGATTGAGAGAAAAAGTCTGTCTTTATCGAGAATGGCAAATGTGAATCTTGTTCAATTAGGAAACCATCCACGTCAAAGATCAATAAAACTGTCTCAGTCAGTAGTCAGAGATAACTAGCAAGATTAAAAAAAGTGGTAGAATCTAATTTTCGGTCTCTAGATTGAACTCTTTTGTTTGTTATCATAGTGAATAATGAAAAGGTCAAGTAAATTAAGCCATTGTAAATGTAAAGAAAAGCAGTAGTTGTGGAATTTAGGTGGACCTCTGTAGTTTTCACCGATTTTGAAGTCGTTATGGCGCTGTCCTACACAATATCCCTTAAAAATCAAAAAAGTTCCTTCTATCTTCGCTAACTTCGTTTCACGAAGGCAACTAATTCGATTATCTTACAAAGGGGGGGATTGCTAAATCCTCTCTCATGAAATGTGTGAAACATGACAAGTAATTGAACGCTGGACTATCGATCTGCAAATGACGTTGAGACTCCCTCGTCGTCTTTATTTTCGGCTTGCTGCTTACAGCAGCAATGATGGTTATGTATCCAACCAACAAATAGACGTTTATCAATGCGTGCTTGCACATGTTAATAGGTAAGTGAGAGATCATGTGATATACAGCAACGTAAAATTTGATGTCAACTATAGTCTGAAACAATTAGTGTTTGAAATACCACTTATCTCATGACTTTATTGCGATTCCCTAAATGCTAAGATAAACCGGAGTAAGGGTGAGAGTGCATTGCACGCTCTACAGCGACAGCTTTCCGCATACATTTTGAGCTCCAAGTAATCGGTGCCGTTGGTCGTGTTGATTTTTATGGTTTCAGTGGTAGGATATTCGAAGATCATTGCTGTACCATGGGAGAATTATCGAGACTGGTGCAAAAAGACCAAACTCAGTGACCACGGACACAAGAAGAAAACGGAAGCGAACTAGATAATCGTTCAAATAGAAGATAGATCCTGTTAGAAATAAGGTTTTCAAACGAACCACCCAAGCAATTACATGAAACTTAAATTTCTCCTTTGCTGTCTAAGTCCTTCAGCGCTCATATTACTCAGTGTCTTCCGATTGCGATGATATTAATAGAAATCATGTGAGACTCATCACCATCATCGCTGTTCAGCTTTGAGCGGCATAGCAAGCCTCAGTGTTCGCTGCCTTTTCCCCAAGGTTAAACATGTCCATAAAACGAGTGAATATCCAAGGGGAACAGGGAGTGAACCTACACAGACGGGAAAAGATAAGATGCTGCTATAGACAACACATGGAACACAGTCGAACTGCACAAACGCACGTTCTCAATCATTCTGATTCGATAGAAAATGACAACACGATCGCCACGGTCCCAGATTCACTGCTATATCCTTCAGTTTCTCCAGCCAACTAGTTGACGAGTCTTTCGGGCCCCAGCCATAAAGACGTGAGACACCTACTTTACGTAAGTTCACCGTACATTTTCTCATCCCGCGGTGCCACGTCATCTGTTGACCTCCAGGTGGCTTCTTCCATTCCTTGGGAGGAACACAAAATAGGGCACGATATGGTAGACGAGTGTTCGTCATACGCAACACGTGACCCAACCAGCGTAGTCTACTAACTTTCATACGATGAAACAAAGTGTTCTGAGAGCCGGCAACTAGTACTAGATTCCTGACCTCAACATTACTCTCTTGGTCACTGCATCCAATCTTAGTCATACTACGTAGACATCGGTGGTCGAAAACCTCTAACCGACGAACACCGCCCACACAAGTAATCTATGTATCGCAGCCGTACAAGAGAACTGAGCGCACTGCGGCACAGTACACACGACCTTCCAACTTCAGTAACATATCACGCCCACGTCACAAGTGCTTCAGCCCAGCCTAAGCTGCTCGAACCTTCGATATACGCGTGTTTACCTCTACTGCCGAGATGCCATCGCTTGACACAGCTACCAAGATAAGTGAAACGGTCCACAACCGTTAGTTCCTCACCACCCAGTACCAAGTTCAGCACTACTCTCGCCCAGTCCTGTAACAGCACTTTGCACTTTGAAGATGCAAAGCATATGCCAAACCGAGCGACCGATCCCAAGATTCTCTCCAGTGCCCGTTGTGCATGGTCCGCAGACTCGGAACGGCACACAACGTCATCTGCGTAATCTAGGTCACATAGCTTCCCTCCATTTCCCACTTCGATTCCTACATCCCGTATACCTCCTAAAGCATCTTCCATCACCTCATCCCTCACGAAGTTGAACAGGAACGAAGAGATGGAACACCCTTGTCGAACGCCACTAGCCGTTTCGAACTTGTTTTGAACTTGTTAGTTCACCGTGTACCCTCATGCGACCATAAATATGCAAGTACAATGCTGGAAACAGGTTCACGGACTTCTCTGGTATAACCTTCTAGTGGAGAGCACTAAATAATGCTGCCCGATCCACTGAGTCGAACACCCCTTCCAGGTCGAGAAAGACAACGATCGTTGGTTGCCTGTGTGTGCGGCGCGTTTCCAGTAATTGTCGGACAGTGAATATCTGGTCGATGCAACCTCGACCTGGATGAAATCCGGCCTGCTGTTCACGAGTATTACTCTCGCGAATCGGTGTCACACGATGCAGCATTATCGAAGCCAACACATTAGTAAATATCAGAATTAAACTAATCCCACGATGATTGCTACAGTCACTCCGTGTGCCCTTCTTGAAAATGGGTACAATCACTGACTCATCCTACGACAACGGAATGCGCTCCTTGTTCCAAATATCACGAAGCAAGGAGGTAAGTGATTTCATCAGAGCTTCTCCACCCAGTTTGAAAAGAACTGGGGGGAGTTCGTCGGAACCAGCTGCTTTTCCCCACTTCAGAAGTCGAATATCCGACTTCACTTCCAATTCCGTTGGGGGATCGACAGACACCTCCCAAGGATTCGCAGCTACCGACGTCGGACTGAATATGTTAGCATGTGGCCAGCTAAACTGATCTTTGAAGTGTTCAGCCCAACAGTCCAGCTTCTGTTGTCTACCATGGATGAGCTCTCCATTCCTATCGCACACGACTTCACTAACCGTAGTTCGTCTCCCGCCGGTGTTTCGTATAAGCTTCAACAGTCTTTGACTGTTACCTGAAGCGGCCGCTTCCTCCATCTCTTCGGCAACCATAACCCACAAGTTTTCACGGTCATCCTTAAGACTTATCGTCAACTGACGGTGCAACTCTCGACGCATCTTATTCACTTCCTTGCAGTTAGGTAGCTGGCGTTCTTGTTCCATTGGGCCCAGCGACCCGTGCGAGATCGAGTGTTTTTGATGAACGCTAGATCTGGGACCACATGTGAGATCTACTGCCAAATGCATCGCTTGCTTGATTTGATCCCATTACTCATCTAAAATGCTGCTCGTCGGATTTCTTAGTTCTTCGGATAGTTTCTGTTCGTAGCTGTTGCGAACAGCTGAATCACACAGACGTTCGACGACCAGTCGGGTTTATGGCCTGCTTCGATCGCCGCTGAGCCGGAGCAAAAATCGCATTAAAACTAACGCATGGTCCGAATCGACGTACATGGTCCAGTATGATCTACAGTTCTGGACAGAACCGCACCACCGGTAGCTTACTGCAATATGGTCAATCTAACTCAGACCGCCTGTCGAGTTAGAGCGCCATGTCGCTGTGCGACGCGAACTATGTCGGAAATTCGTGCTAGACAGGATTAAACGATTATCTGCACAAAACTGGAGAAGTCTTTCTCCGTTATCTGTTCACTGAGCAGACAAGGCGCATCACCCACCTAAACACGATTCCGATGCACTCAGTCTTCTAACTTGTGCATTAAAATTAACTACTACCACTACAATATCAGAACCTTTGCTCTTCCGAACAAGTGTGACGAGGTCATCGTAAAACTCGACTTTCTCCATGTCAGTGCTGCAATATGACTGGCGGAGTAATTTTGTGACTATTAGTGTATCTAAGCTTTTTTTTCTACTTGTCTTCAATTATTATTTTTCGTTGCATTTATGCAGCTCATTCTACTGTAATAATGATGGTTGATGCCGCATGAATTATAAATTTTCTTGGACTTGCTGCGCTTCAGAAACAAAGCCCCACTGATGTAACACTCGGTCAACAACTAATTTGTTCTGTTGTGCGATTTGGAACTTATTTGACTTGTGCTGTCTCGATGATGGCTGATCAAGAACACTATTTGGAAGTGCCGACAGTGACATTTCCAAGATTTTCCCCACCGTGTGGATTGAGAATTACAAAAGCACTAATCAGATTAAAATCCCGCATGTTCTTTCTCACTACGGTTGCACAAAGATAGCGTACTTATGGTTTTGCGAGAACACGAACAAATATAAATTATGATAAACGTCGATCGATGAACCCGTGCGTGTTAGACGCGTGCGTCTAGCGCTTACCAGGGGTGATGGTGGAACAGGCAAGCCTTCGTGGCACTTATGGGAATTGGCTGAACTTTTGCAAATTATCTATTTTTCATTTATCCAGCTTTGGCCCTTCACAGTTTCCGGTTCTCAGTGATGTTTTTTCGGACCCGGATTTAGAAAAACCATGACAATTGATGGCGCTACGGTCATTTAATTATTAGGACCAAGACAGAATATTGGTTGAACTAACTGGTCTAAATAGTACGTAAACCTGGAAATTAATCATCAAGCGCCGTTTTCGCTCATAGCTATTCATACTTTTGCCTTCCGTTCTATCAAAACCATCCTCATCATTCGCACCATCTCGTGGTTCTAGTTCGATTTTTGGTGGAATTTTCCGCTTTAAATCAGCTTGACACCGACAGAACCTTTTTGTACTGGCCACACCTGACCGGTTACCTCTTGAAAATGGGCTGAAAGTCATGGGACCGTTTGCTTTCATACTTTAGGGGCGCAAACAGCACGAACCCAGTTTGCCCATGTGTATTAGTGTGCGCGTTAGAGCGTTACTTAGTGGCCTATTTTCGGTGATCAGATTGATACCGTCAATCAGTCCACTTCACACATTGTCCTGTTTAACCCCTCCCTCAATCCGACACGATGACCATCGACCTAACATCAGTCCTACTGATTTATAATGTCCTTTGATTACGTCCGAATGGTCCGTATGTCACAATGATTTACTGTTGTTTATGCACTCGAGCACGCACATACATGGATACAGTAAACGGAAGTCGTTTTTTGATTGTTTGTGGTTTGCAGACAGTCGTCACTGCCACTGCTGTTACAGACGTTTGTTCGAGTGTCGATCGTCAGGCCCTAACCAGTTATCTAGCCTTTTGCTTTCACTGACGTATTCACAGAATATAGATAAACATTTGATAGAATTTAAGCTAAGAATCCACTCATTCTGACCTTGGGCAGTGGGATTTTTCCATTAGACATCGCTCGTACGGTCTCGTAAATTATTCACGGCAAAATGCCGAACTCAGTCTAGTTAATAATAGTTGGTGTGAGAATAAGTTACTGCGATGAACCCTAAGGATCAAGTGCAGCGTCAACAAATCTAACAGCGTTGTGGATATCATGTTCAGATTTAAAAGTAAATGCGACTGATCTGAATCAAATCACTAATCTGCTCACTGGAAGACAGTATCGAGAAAACTTGTTTTTCTTCCAAGGTCAACGATTTGGGACGAAACGTGGACTGATCGATGACAGTCTCGGAGGTTTAACGGCCGATTCCAGTGCGATTGATGACGTGTACCGGACTAACAACTATGATATTCAAGCGGACCTTTTCGACTAGATTACGATGCAACTGTCACGCAGTGATGCACGCGTTTAATTCCGTGCTGTGGCCTAAGTCCATGTCTACTGCACGGTTTGTGCGTGTGTGCGTTTGGTCATTAGCAGAGTGTTGCATGCGGACACGGAGCAGCTGAGGTTTAGAACTGAATTTGCAGAGCTCTCTGTCAATCCTTGTACGCAACGCCAGTCACGGAGTAAACAATCGTCAGTGTTGGCGTCCGACTGATTATCGTTCTTTATTCCAAGCCATGTGACGTTGTAACATGTTCCTGCAGAGATTGTTTTGGCTTGCATGCTTGTATACTTTATGCCAGCAGGGAAGAGTGACTAAATTACCGTCGAGACAGGGTCGATTCCGTTCTGGAATGATGTATATTTTTACAGCCACCAAAGGAATCCAGATAAAATCATTAGTACTGGCTAACTTAGAGTCTGAAAACTTTACCAAACACTGGATTTTTTTTGTTTGCCTACCCCATAAGATGCGTATGCAAATATCCTGTCGTCGTGACGCACAAGTTCAGTAAATGGGTCAACCATGATGCCAGTGGAAGTTGTGATGGAGAACTTCATCCCCACGATTCGAGCGGTAGATATCATGCTCGTAATACCACTCGGGCAGCAGCCAGTTATACTTTGAGTAACCACCAGCTTTGGACTGGCCTGTCCTACTCTATAGTCATCCAGCACTGCTTATATGCGCAGTGGAAAGTTGTACGAACTGTCCTTACATTATCACTCTGGATAAACAAGAACGTCAAGAATCGGAAAAGCAAACCGCAACAAACTTCACAATCTAGGCACGAATTCAGTGATTGGATATCTCTTAGTTTTTGGCACTGAAATCGAATTCGGCATCTCTGAAAAATGTGATTGTCTACACTAACTGTCTGCGGAGACCTGAATGACCCTTATCATTCGGAAGTTTTATTCTTGTGACTCCTGGTGGACGAGTTTCATGATCAGCGACAGAAGTATCGCACACCTTAATTTTTCGAATCACTTCGACACATTTTCCATGCCTACCTGTCTCGGAGAACAAATGACGAGATAAGGTGGTTGTGGACAAGCACAATACCGCGACCCAACCACGTTAGTCTATTCAAATTCACTGCTTCTCCTAAAGAGTGAACACTGGGGCTCAGTATCTCACGTCTAATTTCTGATTTATTGAGAGTATACTCCCACCACGTTTTAGCAATACCAAGAAGATAGGTATTCAAACACCTACACTCTTCGCAAATCTGTCGTCAACAGCCATCTTTCGGATCCACACAGCAGATCCGATCCAACCATTGCAACGTACACTCCACCTGCGATCGATATGTGAATATTGCGAGGACTCCATAGCTGATTCAAATCGGTTAGTGCCAGTAGAGGCTTCCTCATGCGCGCAGAGAATCCATGCGATGCGTGGGCAGCTGGTGAATTGTAACTATCCAAATAGCGAAACTTATCTTCCTTGGCCAACTACTAATTGTCACAGCACCTGGACAGTAATCCAGTCTGCATACAGATCAAGTATGAGTTCCAGGAAAGACAGTTGGGTAGTTCCAATCTGAAGGGTTTGCCGAAAATCGGATTCCTGTATTGTAAAGCGGGCAGCGGGCAGCGCTGATCGAGGAGTGGAAAACTATAGACCGAGACGTCATTCCCAGTATGGCTACAATGTTCAACAGTGTACTGGCTTTTTCAAATGTAATGACCAGTTTATCTGATGCGAGAGTGATTAAACTGAACGCGGTTGAAGGGAGCGCGGTACTTTCGTGGCAGCAAAATATGCGGTTTTTTGCCTGTTCCCATTCGAATAAAAGACAGGCGAGGGAAGTTTCGCATTTCGGTTTTCCTTCCGTTCTTACTCCCATTCCGATTAATGACGATACCCACACACTGCTGTTGTTGTGTTTCCGGGGTTACGTAACTTATTTAGTGCGAAAATCTAATTAAAATCATGGCACTGTGTGGTCTGTCCATCGAGTACCTTGTACGCAATTAGTGATCAAGTGGACTACACATCTGTCACCAAAATCTCAGGAGTGTGAATTCTAGATCCGCCGGCCACTATGGTTGTAGATAGTAAACTGGCTGTCGCCCTGCTCATTACTACACCTGACTTTTTGGGACCTTATGTGGTTCTCCGCCACTCCAAGTTTAAGGATCACGGTTGGCGATTCTATCCGTCTTTCCCGTGTATTGTTCCTTAGTGGCTATGGGGCGTGCCTGTTGCATTGCATTCGCTCTGAGCATGTCATAAAAAGTACAAGTACTCCATGGTTTTGACCGAATCTCTTGAGTTTTTCAAAAAGCACGGGCGAACATTCCCAATGGAAGTTGTTTCCATGGTCATCGATGCCTGGATCTAGTTTGAAAACACAGACCTGTGAATGGTCTTCGTGTTTGGATTGTGTCCAAACTTTGATTATCTTTGTTAGATCTGCCTTTGAAACTGTAAAGGAGACTGATTATTGTTTCCACCGATTTACTTCTTGATGAAAGAAACTTTATTGACCGGGATCGGACCTCTTATTAGATAAAGTTCGGTGTACAGAACCTATCGCTTCTTTCATAAGTGTGAAAGATAAGTGTTCCATTAGTTAGCTTTTGTCCGCTTCAGCGTTGCAAGCTGAATTGTCGAGGTGAGATGTGGTAGATAAGATTTGCCGTGAAAAGGATCACCTCAGTAATGTGAGATTTTCCTTTTGCTCATGTTATCTGGGCTGATGTTGCTTGCGGGTATGGGGTCGACTGTCTACGTGAAGAAACTTTGCCATCCAAACACGCCAAACTGATTTGGCGATCACGCGCCTGTGCAGTCATTGTTCCCTTCCTGCCTTCCTCTATCTTTGCTCACACATTAGCGGACAGTTGTGCGTGTACTTATCCGCTCGTGTGCCCAGCCGATCGATCGGTTAATTGATTAAACATGGCGTTAACGATAACGTTTACGACTCCAGCCAACTTCCATTCCAGTCACATCCGTGTACGTTGTACACAGACACACACGCACAGACAAGGGCACAAGACCGTACATTCATTTCTGCATCAGGTTCATACAGGTTATATTTAAACCAATCGCCTACCGAGCAAATAATAGAACCGGGGGCTTTTCGGTATTGTGAGAACAAAACGTGTGCACATGGACCACCTGTTGCTTTTTTTCCAGCGAATGCAAAGCAGTGCTAAGCAAGAGGAACCAGCAGACTGATTTGAGGGAAGACCTAACAATGGTTTGTCATGCAAGTTACCTTCTCCCTTACTTCTGAAATTGACCGAATGAGGGAACTTCGGTACTGTTGTCCTTAGTGTTTCCCATTGGGTTCACAAAAGTACAGACGTCCGTTCTAAGTGTATATCAATCACACTCGACGGTCGACCACACATCTTTGTGCACAAGGTCGATAGAATAGGCGGTTGTCAGCACGAATGTTCTCTCGGTTTCTGATTAAAACCACTCTAGACGGAAACAGTGGGTGTTGATAATGAACTCTCCGGCAGCATCGGCCTGCTGTTCCTTTCTTCCTCTGTTGAAATTGAGACTGCACCTTGATGTGATGTGGCAGGTTGCGCTCTCCCTTGGTCCAGCAAACTATATTGAACAGCCTATCTCAAGCCAAAGATGCAGTCATACGTGGAAGGTCAGTGGGCAGATGGCTGACAGAATAGTCTCCTGGTTCTCCAGATTGAGACTGATTTGAACTGACCATTCAGTTGGGAAATAAGCGGAGGAATGATAAATCCAACCAGTTGCGCTTCCACTCATCCACTCTGCCCAGCTTTTCGGGTAGGTTGTTGTTAGAATTCAAGGCTTTGGTTGAGAACTCGTGTAGAATGAAATTCATTGTGAATCAGTTATTGCGCAGGTTAATCAGGATTGCTGTACTGATTGCTTCAG
This sequence comes from Fasciolopsis buskii, assembly GCA_008360955.1. Classification (NCBI taxonomy): domain Eukaryota; kingdom Metazoa; phylum Platyhelminthes; class Trematoda; order Plagiorchiida; family Fasciolidae; genus Fasciolopsis; species Fasciolopsis buskii. The sequence continues at coordinate 13,473 of LUCM01001726.1, forward strand.
GCAAGATCAGCGGTAATAATTGAGCTGGTGCTCGGATTTCGCGTGCTCAGCTGACACTCCATTGCCCCATGGATCCGAATTGAGTCAAAGGCTCCGATTAGGAAATCCAAAGAAAAACCCTCGCTGTGGTGTGGCTACCTACGCGAAGTGCAGTTCGTCCAAATGTCTCCAACACTTTTTCTCTGGGCACCTTATCAGCCTTCGTTTTTCCGATATAGGAACCAGGAGACAACACAACGTGGCGAACAAGCTCGTTTTCATTTACTCGTACTCATGCCAGTGCATAGAATTAAATATGGTTGGAAATAGATCAAGGGAATTGTCCGTTTGTAGTCACATCAGTTCACAGCTCTAAGAATGTGTGTATGTGTAACTGATCAATTTACCACATGATCAGATTGTAAACCAGTTGTTGGATGATGGCAAATGGGCTAGGTAAGTTTAGGAGTCTGAACAAATCGTTTCTGAGCGCACAGAGGGGGTTATACAAACGGATGAATACGTTTTCGGCTGCGACACTTGACAGTTCTTGTTTGTCTACTCCTAACTTTGTAGATGGTGCAAAAAACACTTGTCACGTTCACTGAGTGATTTTACTCGACAAGCTGTCAACACACCGCGCTAGTAACAATCTTAACTGTTCCTGTGCTCAACCAAGCAGGTTGGTGTTCACGAAAGCGATCGGGCAAACGCCTGTCGTGCGGTCAATATACTTAGTCCCACAGGAGCGGGTCAATGAATACACACAGAATGAGGCTGCAGAATCTGGCGATCTGTCCTTTAGTTGGTAGCTCATGATCGGTGTGGATGTGAATACAGTTTTTGATTGTACAGCAAAGGAATGTTCTACTGACTGAACTTGGTGGTCTCCGTTGCAGAATTTCCACTTCGGTGTCACCTTTGAAAGGCAAACAAACGTATACGAGTTTCTTTATTGGTCTTATTTCAATTCGTCTTACCTCGTGTTTTTCTATAGCCTTATTTACGAATCTTTGGTAAACACGTTTAGTTGTTTTCAATGTGTTCTGTGGGATTTTTCAAACGTTTTATCCAGGAAACATTCCACAAATGATTGCGGCTTCGTAGATGGCAGCATCGATCGGAAGTCAGAAAATAAGTTGAGTTTGCGTGCCTCCATGATCCAACGAGCTATACAGGATGGCTTATTTCAAGCCGAAGATCCAATCATGCCTGGAAGGTCAAGTAGTGTAGAAGGTGGTTTTCAATCTGCTAACTCACATTTTCTCAAGCCTCGTCAGCCTCTGAATCTCGGTTCCTTCAATATGCGCACTCTCACACAGACTGGCCAACAGGCGTGTTTGGCTCTGACAGTGGACTCACTTTCGATTGATGTCTGTTGCGTGAATGAAACACAACTTCATGATTCGAGTAGAGTAATTCAACTAACTGCGCCTAGTGTTTCGTCGAGATGTCTCCTGCGAGTTTCAGGAGACGAAGCAGCTCAAGCTTTGAGTCATCGCGGTGTGGGAATGGTCTTAAGTAAGAAGACTGAAGCAGTCCAATTAGACTGGATCCCAGTCAACAGTGGCTTGTATGCCATGAGACTGCAGATATTAGTCGGCATCCGGAAGGACAGTAGTGTTAAGCGCACTTTATTTGTTGTCTCGGCATACGCTCCAACAGACTGCAGCACTGACATGGAGGAAGGCGAGTTTTATAATGACCACGTCACTCTTGTTCGGAAGAGCAAAGGCTCTGACATTGTAGTGGTAGCAGGTGATTTTAATGTACAAGTTTGAAAACTGAGTGCATCA
>LUCM01001726.1:16501-72149 GCA_008360955.1 Fasciolopsis buskii
AGTGCTCTCCACTAGAAGGTTATACCAGAGAAGTCCGTGAACCTGTTTCCAGCATTGTACTTGCATATTTATGGTCGCATGAGGGTACACGGTGAACTAACAAGTTCAAAACAAGTTCGAAACGGCTAGTGGCGTTCGACAAGGGTGTTCCATCTCTTCGTTCCTGTTCAACTTCGTGAGGGATGAGGTGATGGAAGATGCTTTAGGAGGTATACGGGATGTAGGAATCGAAGTGGGAAATGGAGGGAAGCTATGTGACCTAGATTACGCAGATGACGTTGTGTGCCGTTCCGAGTCTGCGGACCATGCACAACGGGCACTGGAGAGAATCTTGGGATCGGTCGCTCGGTTTGGCATATGCTTTGCATCTTCAAAGTGCAAAGTGCTGTTACAGGACTGGGCGAGAGTAGTGCTGAACTTGGTACTGGGTGGTGAGGAACTAACGGTTGTGGACCGTTTCACTTATCTTGGTAGCTGTGTCAAGCGATGGCATCTCGGCAGTAGAGGTAAACACGCGTATATCGAAGGTTCGAGCAGCTTAGGCTGGGCTGAAGCACTTGTGACGTGGGCGTGATATGTTACTGAAGTTGGAAGGTCGTGTGTACTGTGCCGCAGTGCGCTCAGTTCTCTTGTACGGCTGCGATACATAGATTACTTGTGTGGGCGGTGTTCGTCGGTTAGAGGTTTTCGACCACCGATGTCTACGTAGTATGACTAAGATTGGATGCAGTGACCAAGAGAGTAATGTTGAGGTCAGGAATCTAGTACTAGTTGCCGGCTCTCAGAACACTTTGTTTCATCGTATGAAAGTTAGTAGACTACGCTGGTTGGGTCACGTGTTGCGTATGACGAACACTCGTCTACCATATCGTGCCCTATTTTGTGTTCCTCCCAAGGAATGGAAGAAGCCACCTGGAGGTCAACAGATGACGTGGCACCGCGGGATGAGAAAATGTACGGTGAACTTACGTAAAGTAGGTGTCTCACGTCTTTATGGCTGGGGCCCGAAAGACTCGTCAACTAGTTGGCTGGAGAAACTGAAGGATATAGCAGTGAATCTGGGACCGTGGCGATCGTGTTGTCATTTTCTATCGAATCAGAATGATTGAGAACGTGCGTTTGTGCAGTTCGACTGTGTTCCATGTGTTGTCTATAGCAGCATCTTATCTTTTGACGAGACAGCTGAAGCAGACGGACTGGCACGGTACTTTCTGAAATATAGTAATGGAATTTTAGTATTGAAGTTAACAAAGCTCCTCGTATCGATTTGGTAAATGTATCAATTACGAACGGACCATTATGAAATGATGGTCGTACCGATTTACGAGAAACGTTGTGAGTTCTCATGTGAAACTCACAAGCACTAGTTTGGTGGGTGTCACATGCAATCTGCTTGCAAGCGTTGTTCTTCGCCGATTGTTTAGCACTCGCCAAGCACGTGCTCATGATAACCAAGCTGGTTACCGACTTCGTCCGGGATGTATTTACCAAATATCCACTCTGCGACAATCATTGGAGCATAAACATTTTTCATGGACCCACGATGTAGTTCTTGAGCTGAAAGCTGAAAGCATTGTTTTGATTCAGTCTATTGCGCCGTTCGGTGGCGCTGTCTCTCATTGAAGTGTGTCAGGGGTTTTCCCTTTTCCAATATGTTTGAGTACAGATGAAGTCTAGTTCGTACTTACGACGTCCTTCCAACTGAGTTCCCCATGAGAAGTGATTTTCGTCAGGATTGCCCTCTCTGTTTGCTTCTCTTCAACTTCGTCGTTGAGATGATCATGGAGACAGCCGTATCCTAGGGAGGTTGATGTACTGGTTGCATACGCCAAGCTTTGTAATCGCGAGAGTTGTGCGATTATTCTCACATGGTTTCTTCTTTGCCCTGTCCTCAGCGGGTAAATCATTCCAGATTACAACTTGACACTTACCAGGTCGGTGAACTAGGGTCGTATCATGACATTGCATTGAAAGTCGGAGATGGAGAAGAACGCGAATCTTTTTATGAATGGTTTGTTGAACCATCCAGTTTCCTCGCAATAAAAGAAGCATGTCACTTTTTCTCAGGCTGTGGACTTTTGAATGCATTACACGTAGGTGACAAACTGCACTTGGACGCGTTTATCAAAACCATTTCATCTTTTTCACTCAACGTTAGGTTAATAGCAAATTTTGGTCTGAAAATGAAATGACCGATCCGAGTTCCATTGGAAGCATTGAATAGACGAACACTGCTTTCATTCCGTTTTCTTGGTGTTCACACCATCACTTGGACTTTAGAAGCGCTCAGCTCGTTTTACCTCGTCCGTTTGCGCCCCGATTTCCCTGGGGACATCCATTCATGACAACTTGAATGGTCGTGGTGATGCGTACAGTGTAGCCTAGCTCACTTGCTTGACCAAGCGAAGACTGAGACAATCGTGTCTGAAACCCGACCAAATCCCAAATCACTCAGAATTTTCAAAGTCAACTGTGCATTGTCGAGTTTGAGTATGACGAGGCAGCCCTGGATGAGCCACAGATTTCAAAGTCGAGTCGTATGTGGCAAACAAGCAAAGACAGCATCTATCTATACCTATTGTTTTGAAACACAGAAATGAGAAGATAAGACGTCTGCTCTACGCTGGCAGCAAATCCCCAATGGAATCTACCTCGCGGCCACTGTCGGCTGTCCCCACTAGCTGTAGTGAGAAAAACCAAGTGGAGCAGACGCAAAAGTTCGTTTACGAATCAAAACTAAATAGCTTATGCTGGTCTTCCATGACCAATAATCACTGATCGGTTCTTCTGCCAGGTAATTCGGCCTCCCGGAATTCATCCACTTTCTCACGCGGCGTTTTCGCTCAGATTATCGGTTGGTGAAACCACTGCGATGTCACCACAGCTATGCTGATCTTCTGACCCTGGTAACGGCCATGACGAATCATTATCAGAGTGAGAAATTAAGGATTTTCCTTTTGCTCGGTTCATACCATTTCCCTCTTTTGGGTGCACCCTGTAGGTTTTAAAAGTTCCGTCCAGTTTCTGCTGAATAACTGATGATCGTCCAACGGAAATAAAACGATAGAACTATTGGGTACTCTACGTGAGGATAGTTTGTACCCTTCTGTCCTAGTCGACGTTTTGGTTGTTCGTTGTTCAGCGCCTCGTTCGTTCTATTAATCTTCCATCAGCATAGCTGGAATAGAGAATAGATTTCGTTAGAGTAGATTAATCTCTCGTGTTTATCATGCGAGCTGCGTACTTCGTGCTACTCTCAAATTTCATTGCACCGTATCGCCACGAAATTTGCGACCAATTCTCCCAAAATACCACACAAGATTTGCGTCATCCATGTGTTTGACGTCACTGGTCACTTGTCAGCTTTCCTAGAGGCGCTCACCAATATACATATAATAGTTATTCAATTAAAAATTCAAACTCGAAAGCTTAGCTGTAGCTTAACGACAAAAATCCATCGACCAGTTGCCGTTGGCGCTCTTAATTCATTCACCCTCCATATACACAGTGACTTGAATAAGATTATAGCATCGGTGTCACCATTCTCTCTCGACGCACTCGAACTATCGCCCTTTATTCTCTTAAAATGACATTCACAGAAATTCTGTTACTTTTATTTAGTCCACACACTCACCGATCAATTTGGCATCTCAGATGGACTTCCGCTTCCCAAACTTTACCACTTGGCAATGAGTACGGTCGTTCTTTAGTTTTACTGAAATGCGAACCTCTTTCTTCATGAAGTTTTGTGGGAGTGTAATTATCTCCGATCGCAACTCTATTTTTGTTGTTCACATTTGTAAAACATTTTGCCTGATAAAATAAACTGAACGGTGAGAAACAGTGCTTGAAACAAACAGTACATAAATTCTGCTACCAGTCGACCTCTCGAATAAACGGAACGACCACCACGCCGTTAAACTAAATGGTCAAGTTACGCACCCGCTTGTATGCTCTTCAAGCAGCTGCAGAGGAATGACCTCATTTATTTGGAATTCCAACTCGGTTGTGATCGAAAAATTTGTTTTCATATCGGGCAGTCCGGTTTGTAAAACCGTATCTCAAAGAGTGGACAGTTTCATCCCGGGGGCAGTTGTATCTACCCCATGATAAGCTTTGAGTACGTTCTCAGCTTCTTAAGTTTGATTAATCGTTCACATTTTTCATCTCTGACATGTAATGACTTAGATACAAATAACTCTTTAATTGAATGCATCATTTTGCAGACTATATGCATCGTCATTATCCAAATCGCCCTAGCATTCATCCAAATTCGAGTGGCATATGAATATTCCCAAGTCTAAAAGGAGTTAAGGTTTTGTAACGGTAAACTGTGATACCTGTTCCGAGGAATGTGGCGTGGTGTACCCAAGCAAACAGAATAGCTAATTGCGACAAGTGCTCGAGATGATCAAGCTTCAGATTAAACTGTAGCAAAGAATCAACTAGTTAAAAATCGATACTCGTCTCAACGGATTAATTTGCTCGCTGCTCCATCTGTCATTCATTCACGAGTTGGGAAAAATCATGGTTGGCAGTTCAGTGCACTTGCGGTTGCATTACCAACTAACTTTAGACGGCGCTCACGATATTGATCATTAGTGATCATTCACAACATTTTACATGCCTTTTCGGAATTTCCCGTATGTAGTTCCAGCTCCATTTGGTACAGCGCAAACGGGTGAACTGACACCTGAGTCCGGATCCGGGCGAATAAAAAAGCTAAACAGTTAGGTCGGTTTAGTGAGATGACAGTCTTCCGGAAGCGGGCACCTGGTAGATTTGAAATGTGCGCAAATTCAGAGCACCTTGTTGCCGAAACCCCCAAAAGCTTATTAGGTGGTTCCTACAATAGAGAAATCAAACGCTATAGTCTGCATCCCACTCTTTACAGCACTACCGACTATCTGGCATAGAACACCCACAGTTCAAAGTTGATTTAAACGTTCGCTAATGGTAATGATCCGCAGAAATCATTCGTCACCATCAGAAAACTTTACAGATGCTTCATTCTTGTTAGAAACCATCAGCAGTCTTTATCCAATACATCCGAATTTGATCGCGAACCCAGACGGACGATCGGAAGTCGAACACCTTAGCCATTACGTTTACCGGATAGGCTCTCAACGATTTATTCAGCTTCAATGAAAGATGCAGTATCCATCCTTTACTGATTTGAAGGGTCACAGCATCTGGGCCTAATTGATCGGCTTCCAGCATAGATTTCTCTTTTGGCAACCTAAATACGACAAAGGCTTTTGAACGCAGTCTAAACAGATTAACCGCTTAATCAGTTTGCACTGTTACCACGGTTTCCAAAATGCAAGTTAAGCATCCATGTTGTGTGAATAATTCCTCGTAACCTCTAGTTTTCTACTACTCACATCGATCTTAATATAGAAGACTAGATCCACTGTCCCACAATTCCGTGCTTCTCAGCGAGGAGGAAGAAGTGAATCGCGTTTCCAACAGATTAGGACGATCAAGCGACTGGTCTGTCACCTGACCCGGGAATCTCCGAAGAATTGGTGTCACACAAGAGTATTCAAGAAGATGGACTCCGTGATGATAGCTACGGAATGGGAAGGATGAAACAACTGGATGGTGACTAGCTACTGGCTGGCCAGTAGAAATTTCATTGTGATCATTTGTCTGCTTAATGAATTTTGCTCGATAGAAGGGAATTAAAACGAAAGTGAATCAACAGCCCAAATATAATCACTGCGCCTAGCGGGAAGATGAATTCAAGCCTTATGAACAGTGCTTGGAGAAGCAGCCTTAACTTTCCTGACTTCCTGGGGACAGATCAGTCCTTTGTAGGAACCAAGAAGAAAGATTGAAATGAAAGTAAACTACGAGTGAGAACCGATAGAGATTTGGGCTAAGAAAGGAGGAGGCAGAATGTGAGATTAGTGGACAAATGTGACAATAATCGAATGAAATAGGTATGTAAGTAATACGACATCGGGTGCATAAGAGACAATACAACTGATCTTACTCAACTGTAAACAATAATCACGTTTCCCTGAGCGGTCGTTGACTTATTAATCGGGTATGATATAGAAGTATTAAGCTTGCTCCAAAACGCAGAACCTTGCTCGATATCACGATCATTGATATCCCTGCTGACACTCAAAAAAGTTGGACGGCTAATCAGTCACTGTTAGGGTCAATTTCCAGGTTAGATGTGCTACTCGCCAACTAAAACAACTGTATTGCAGCCTTCTGTCATTAAAATTCAAATTTACATAATCCCTTTTCTAGCCCTTTACTTCACTGAGATAGTTAGGGGAATCAAAATTGAAATAACATGAAAAAACCTGGCTATAGATCGTCCTTTGTATTTCAGGCAACGTTCATAAAAAGATTGGTTTACCACACTAAAGGCGGAGCGGTTGTGGGTGTTAGTTGTTAGGGGACAAAAATACCCATGGGAAAACGAACAATCGTTAATGTTAGAGTAGGAAACTGATCAACTGGAAAATCCGTATAACATTTTTCCATACTGGCTGCACCATCAAGTGCAACCCGGTGGATAGGAAATATTTCTAAGGGATAGGAATATTCGCTTGTCATATGGGAGTCTACGCACACCTGGGCATCACTACTGTATTTCTTCCGTATTGGTTTTCACTAGTACCAGACAATCAGAGAACCATAGGTATATCAAAATTCCGCTATGACTCTTTCATTTTGGATAAATCACCAGCGGATTGTTCGTTTGATAGCTAATAGAGGTTCAGCTTTCCACATTTTTCTTATTGAAGGCACTAGCGCTTCAAGCCCACACTCAATTGACCTTCATCACCTTACGGATAATGTTGAAGCTGTTTGGCATCCGCGGCGGCCACACAGTTTATGTCCAGCCCGAGCAGTGCGGAATTTGAGTTTTCTCTCGATCTGCAGCAATTTCCGTAGTTTGGAGATCAATTCCCTGAGATCAGACTTTGGTTATTCGTCGTGTACACCTTATGCACCAGTCTGTGTGTGCATACTGTAATTATTCAGTAATATGGTAATAATTTATTGAATTAGGCTTAGGATAGTTGACGGATGTCGCCGCCGTACGACCAATGTAAGTAGAGGTATGCAATGGAAACAGTTGTAAACGATATGCGAAATACACCCGGGTCGATTTAGGAGCATTGCGTCAGTGCTCAACATTCACGCAAGATGACAAAATTCTCGTTTTTTAGGGTAACAAAGGTCGATGCTTGCCACGTCATTGGGGCTGTCAACTGGATTGGAGCTCCACTTGTGATCTTTCAGAAGAGCTAATCCACCAACGTGTTGCATGTTTTCTACCCTACGTGGCATTCGAACCTATGCCTTAGGCTTTGTCACAATGATGCTGAACTAGCCAACAAATTGAAATTGATGGAAAAACCGTCCTGGGAAACGTGGCACATATCCACCAGGGCCATCTTATTTTACAGTTTTGTAATCATGTTTTTCCGAATGGGTTGGATTGTGTTGACGACCAGTTCTATTTATACATCTAAAGCAGCGTGGAACGAACAATCTAGGAATAGTTTGCACAGAGACTGAACGATATCAGCGTTATTAGCAAAAACAGTAACAACCGGGGATGACGGTGGATATGCTGGTGCATAACTTGCGCCATTTCGAAACAAACATCCGGGAGAAAAAATCGCGCCAGATTCTCTTTTGTTTGGTTTAGCAAATCCGCAGTCATATGGGTCAGTTCCCCACCACTACTCGAATTTTATTGCACCCGCTTCCCGGTTTACCCATATTACTTTGTCGATTTGGTCATTGAGTCGGATCCTAAAGTTTTTGGTCATTTCGAGACTCGTCAGGGCTATGTTTATACCTACCAGACACTAAATTGACTAATAATGAAAATCAACAACATGAGGCTTGTTGCAGAGTTGCGTCAGAACCGCTGTTCATTCGAATCGGGATTAAATGAGCGAAACGGCGATGGATGGCACTGTAAACTTTGTGACAGACTGCAATACAGCAGTATAACGAAGGTAATCTTGAAACGTTTGCGAATTTCCTGATGCTGTCGGAATACGTTTAGCATGATAGGCGGTATTTTCTAGGTCACTGGATGCTGCGGTCTTACTGCCTTATTAGGAATCCTACATCCACCGCTTTAACACTACTTATTGTGCTCCGGTTTTCGTTACTACCTCAAGGCGCCTACTTTTCGTGAACGAACCGTTGAGTAACATTCGAGAGGAAAATCGTATGAAAAGAACCGTGTAGATAAATGAGAAATTTGAGCTCAACTATCACCCCAACTGCGGCATCTTTCCGTGTCACCTAATCTCTTCAGTCCGGTGTGAATTAGGATAATGCAGTTTTTGTGCACTTTCAGAATAATGTGTTCACAATATTACTCTGGAAGAAGACAAACACTCTATTCATAAATGGGGTTGGCTGCTGAAACCACATTCCATTTACGACTCTTCGTTGCAGCCATAGTCGTATTCCTATTTCTCTGGGTATGTGCTAGGTCCGCTCAGCTGCAAATTACCGTTTTTAATGACTCTGTTAAATAGTGTTTTTCTTTTCCTCAGATGAGGAGGACCAGATGTTTCTGATCTATGTAGCGCTGTTCGCCTTCCATAGAGTGCTGTCCGCTGTGTGAAAAGAACGATCTGTGCATTTGTTACTCCATCGAGAGGTTTTTATTGGAAATACTAGTAACGATAGCAGTCATCTTAGAGACTGTTTCCTCGTTCGGCTTCCGAAACTGGTCGGAAATGAAAGGTGGATTCTCAAGACGAATATCTATAACTTTATTTTACTGCGCTATCATAAGGTCATCTCACAAGTTCATCCGGCGACCTTCACCAATTTATTCGTTCATTTACTTAGGGTTTTTTTCTTTATTTCTTTCATCTATCCTTCTATCGACTCATTTGATCCGTGGTTAGTTTGACTATTCGTTCATTTTCTATTTTTTCGGCATTTTGTGTGGTTGATTCTTTTTATCCATTTGTCATTCACTCATCGCTTCATTTTATCAATCCTTCGACTGCTTCTCCAATAGCCTACTAAGTAATTTTTAAAATTCAGCGGTCTTCTTTTTTGATGAGAAGACCAATTGTCATCGCTTTTAGTGTCTCATTTCAATTGAAGATGGGAGTTCAAGGTGTGAAGCAAACTGGCATCTGCTCCGATGCAGCACTTCGACAAGTAATCACGACTAGATGATTCGGGTGCTTGTTGCTCTTTTTGGAGGGAAGGGGGTGGGGGGAGGATCGTTTACCCCATCGTCACTCGGGTATGGCAGCCAGGTGAATTCGTTAAATACGGGTCGATCTTTATTCGTATAATCAGTTGACTTTCGACGACAATTTAGTTGCCCGGTAGAGACGCACATAACCGGAATACCGGGGGGATGGAAACATTTGAATCCATTACGAAAGGGACATAAGCAAACTTTGAAGATGAAAATGAAGGAAAATATTTCGTGCTGCTTTTCTTATTTTTACGCAATGAAATCGAAACAGTATTCTTCTGGAGTATAATCTTATCGTTCTTGCCACGAAAGTACGAAAATACGATCAAGATGGACTTGTGGAGACGAGAACTATTTTTGTTAGTTTTATTTTATATGTGCGTGTTTGCGTGCGGGCATTCAGTCGTGGCCTGTCAAGGATTAGCGACGACACCGGTAGTTTTACTGTCTGGTTTTTCTCCACTCCATAACCCTAGTCGAGTAAAAATGGTTGTTCTCTACGAACTCATTCCCGTTGCGTTAGGATGGGTTAGAGATATGGAGATGCGCATCAGCGATTTGTACACGATTTGAACAGCTATCTCATTGTCTCATGGAGGCAAATGTTTTGGTTTGCATTTTTTGATGAGAATGTCATATTGTACAATTGATATCGTTTGTATTCAGCAGGAGCTAGACAAAAGGCAAAATGGTGGCGATCATAAATCGGATGTTTTCTTTCACCACCTAGAGTCATCTCTTCTCGTATCCAATTTCTTCAGATTTGAATATCATTTCTTAAGGATAAACGTCCATGAAATACACGAAGCCCCATATCTGGTTGGATGACTTCACAGACGAAGGATATGAGTGGGCAGTACCATTGCTGGTTTTAGGCCAATGCTTCAAACTAAGATTTTTGTTGCAGCTGTGCCCTTTTTGCCACCGTTCCTGTTTTGTCCAGTCCCTGAGGAAGTTGAATTATATCGATGGTGGTTAAGTAAAAAGACGTCCTGTCACTGATCAGACGAGGCGGCATCAATGGGAAATTGCGAAACCTTTGCACGTGCATGAAACCAGTTCGGTTTCCAACCCTTCTCACTGAGTCATTAGCCTGCCAGTTCATCCGACTGGATGGGTTTTGACCAATCACATGGACCGTTTAAATGTGGGACTGAGATCTATCGAGTTAGTTACAATGCCACCTATCGGCTCAATCGCTACCAGATCTTCAAACGGGAAAATCTACTCTTTTGGTGATCCAAGCTCAGAGTGACGAAACTGCCGGAACCGGTTGCCTAAAATAGATGCCTGTGAGGAGTCTAGTTCGATTCTGTCTGTGGTGATCGGACAGCAGGCCCTCGATGAAATGTCTTTATTGTCAGTCTTTGCAATTTGCTAATATGAACCACCTTATCTGTGGGTTTATAATTGACAACGAAATGTGTAACCTTTGGTCGATAACGTCAGATGTTACCCGAGAAGCGATAGTTCACCTTTAGATACTAAATCACTTCGGTTCCCGATTAAAAAACTCATCACGCAGTTTGGGATATCAGGTTGTTGTTTTTCTTAGTTGTAGTCCCTTTCCGGATGTCTTTTTTGTTCTTTTCTCTTGGAAAGAGTTAAAGAGTCTCACTATTGAAAAATTTGTGAATTACCACTTTAGTTTTACCCTTTGCTCCTGACAGAAAAAATGATCTCGTTGAAATAAGATATCATTAAATTTATGAAACAATCTGTCATCCAGTCTCAATGTTCAGCTAAGCATTGAAAACAGTAATGCTACTGCACAGCCGTTTCGTTAGTCAGGGCATACACAAAATGACTTGGCGTAAAGTTATTGTGAATTTGAAACGCTAGGCACTCGGGCCGTTTCGAATGGCCTCTGTTGATGTTTTACAGAAAACTCAGGCTTCGTCTCACTTTTGCTTTTTATGTCTAACGTATCATGCCGGAAATGAGGCGTGGCCGTGTAAATAACAGCGGCAGAAAGACGCTATAGTTTCGTGTACTGGTCATGGTACATGAGCCTTAGGGTACCGGCCGAACAGCCCGACGGTTAAGATGTTTCGTACACTTTCATTCAAACCGGAATCGTGCTCCTTTAGGCTCATGGCGTATTTGCATTGGTGATAATCTAAACCAATGGGGATGAAATAGCTATAGACTGAGTGTTTCCACGAATTCTAATGATGCGTTAAATATTATGCTTCACGCCAAACCATTTCAGGGACCGTTTACGTGTGTATGCTACTAGAAGAGAAAGATAACAGTGTTAATAACGTACGAAATGAACGCAACGTCATTACAAGTGATTTTTGATGGACATGGATAGTCGTCAAGAAACATAAAACTGTCTAAAGTTCTGGGTCTGTTGTTTTTCGTAATCCGCAAGTAACTAGTGGCGTTTCCGAGGGTTTATTCCTCTCAACTCTCTCTTGACTCCGTCTGATACACGCTCCCAGTTCGGTATTCGCAAAAAAAGGAAATTTATGTCTTCGAACTGGGTATCATGAGTTTCATTTGTCCTTGTAATTGCACATCCGCGAGTGTCAACCATTTTTTTCCATCGATGTATGTATGCTCTGCACCAGAAATTATTTGCTAGCCAGCAGACTCTTTTCACCGGCGGTGCTGTGATGTTTGTTCTCATCGTTTCTAGTTTTTTTTTTAGTTTTTTCATATTTCCCGCATTTTTTGCATCTATTTGCGGCTCCCAAATCCTGAATTACTTTCAGACAAATGTGGTCGATCCTGATAGTTCCGGTCAAACTGAGATCGGTTCGAACAGTCTCGGCGGGGCAAATCACATGGGTGATAGATGCGCCGAGCTGCCTCCACCGAAACCGGTCCCAGGGCTGCCCAGTGCTATGCACACGGCATCCACAAGCAGCAGCATCACGGCGAGTTTCCTGCGCTCCAGACCAAGTTTCGGTCGGGCAGATCGCCGAGCTTCATCGTCATCGTCGTCGTCGCATAAAGGACGCCCCATGAGTGTTGGACCGGACATGCTGGCCAATCTCAAACGGTTCAGCATAAAGGTGTGAGCACATCAGTCTCGCCACCGGTTTCTCGGCCTGCCTGTTCGTCTATCTGTTCGTTGTCTGTCTGTCTGTCTGTCTGTCTATCTGTCTGACTCCGTTTATTTATTTAACTTGTGCAGCGGAAACTGCTAGTTAATTGGTCGTCGAAGTGCACATGCGCGCATTAAACTCGGCGTTGTTGGTCCGCTCTGTCTGTAATGATTGATCCATATGTACTCAAGATCATGTTTCAGTGCATGACTAAAGAGGCAATAATCTCGTTAATCAACGATAATCCTGGAGGGCAAGATAATTGAATAATCGGTTGATTGATTGAACTATTGACTGCTTGTTCCTGTTGGTGTTGTTTGGACCCTTTGGATTGGCCGTCATTTGCCTGTATTTCTTCGCTTCCCCTGTTTGATCCGCATGCATTTATTTTTCTTTGTTTTTTCATCCGCACTGCCTATCATTTCTGACACCTCGTGTTATTAATTTTCGCACAAGCTTACTTCAATTTCGCCTTACTAACCTATTCAGCCACTCGCTTACTTTTTCGTTTACTTGCTTAATTCTACTTACGGTCATGCAGTTGGCTTGCAGCTAATACGATATCCACAGTTTAGCATTGTTTATTTCTTTTGATTACTTTTTGGCCAGTCATAGCTACTTAAAAATGTATTGCTGATGTGTTGGATTTTGATTGAATACTGATTATATTGTAACCAGTACTGCCATCTCTTGCGATTTCCCATCCGTAAACAACTGGCACGCTATTCACTTAGTTATTCGGTGGTATGTACAATTTCGTTCACTCGGTAACTATATTCAGTATATGCAAAGTGAACAGCGGTTTAATTTATTAATGGATTTATTCATTATCCGCCATCAGGAAATTGCGCGATTGAATGAGAACGTCTTCTTTTCGTAAGGCCTTGAATGAGCACAACTACTCTCGGATTGCAGAGCATGTCACAGTAAGCAAACACGCACAATTGTGCCCGTGTAAGATCTCAAAAACGTCGGTTAAATGACATTTCCGATTGGTTTCGATATAATTCTGGAGTACCGTGGGAAACGGTATGAAGTTTTCACCTGGACAATAGCAAGTCGGACCATATTCGCAGTACTCGTATACTAAATCTATAGGCTATCCACAATAAGATTATTTGGCGAGTTATCTTGCAGTGCAGTACGTATTTCATTCTTATTATGCCCAATTTTATCGGCCTTCAGTTAATCAGGTTCTCCGGTGCTCTCATTAAGTGCCAGACAAAATTAGGACTGAAGCCGAACGAGCCGGTAAAGGGTGCCTGGCCTCGATTGTCTCATAAAACTGCTGTGGTCCCACCGGCGTTCAATCTTCAAGTGTTTTTCAACATAGCGGAGCATCGATTTTAGCGGAATAAATTAAGTGAAATACCGGCGAATCGGGTTGCGATAACAGGGCTTTTTGTTGTACATGTTCGTCGGATAGACGTTGTTAATACACAACGCTTGCTCTATCAGGAATTGGTTGAAAAGGGAATGGCTAGCCCTTTACTAATATAGAAAGGCCCGATTAACTTGGTTAAATAAATTCTGTTAAGAGTGGTTGATACTACGGTTCAGGAAATCCAGTTATTCGGATCGTTGCATTTCGCTGTGTATCTCCAAGTCGCAGAGAGAATAACGGCCTTCAAATTAGTCATTAGCTTTGAGTGAGAGGGAACCCGGTTTACTAAATGACCCTAGAGAACCAGTCCCACTGCTCGTGGGTCTGGGATTTTCTGCTTTAAACTGTTGCAACGTCATGTATGCTGCCATCCGACGAGTAAACTAACTGCTTTTTGTTTCGATTCTTCTACTCGGCGAAGTTCCTGAAAGGACGCGTGCGAAAGAAATCTTCGGCTAGTTTGGAAATGCCTTACTACACCTCGGGTTATACTGCGGTGTACAAAGAATTACAAATGCGGCATCGAATGTGAAGATCCAGTGATGTTGGAGCAGCGTTGCGTAATGTTTCTGAGAACCTCGATGACTTATGACTGGGATATCGATTTGATCTCCAACAGATCGAGAAAAGTACTAACTTTATAGGGAAAAATGTTACAACGAGTGACTTTCGCATATTTCTTCATTTGCAGGATACCATTACCGACGGTTATTTCCATAACCGCGGTTTTAGAGTGAATGAACCAAACTGGTCAGTATGTAACATGCAAAACGGATACGAGACCCTCCATCATTGTTTCTAGTTGGGTGTGAAGTGCTGGGATTTCGACTTACGATCTACGATGTGCCTCTACCTGACAGTTAAGGTGAGAGAAAATGTGACCAGGTGTCGTAGTCATTGACATGGTTATACGCAAAGCTCCCCTCATCCTAGTGACTTCCGGCTTCCTGTTCTTTATTGTTTATGTTGCACTTCCAACTCAGGAAGACTGAAGGGCAATGGCAGGATTCACGGCGATAAATGCTCTGCTGTTGACTCGAATAGCTTAATCGAACGTAGCTTGACCTTTTTGTACTCCTAACAATCAGTCCTGGTCTCAGAAGAGTGTACTGAGTGCGAGTGCAATAGTATGAAATAGGAATGAACAACATAATAATGCACTATCAAGGGGACTTGTGAAAATAAATATTCAGTCTAATTTCTTACCTTTCAGCAGTAACGGAATGTTTCCGTGTTTTTAGTACTTTAGTTTGCATATCCAATTCCGATCGATATTGGAACATCACATTCACAGTGGTTCATTTGGTTTTTCGTCTTGATCAATAAGTACATCAGGTGGGTAGCCTTTTTTAAAGCTGCTATGGAAACAATTGCCTCATTCTCACAGAACTTTGTATATTCTAACTTCGTTAAATCCTTGCTCACATTATAGGAATCCATCCTTCAACCTCGGTTGGATGAGGAAACTGCCCCCGGTCCGGAAGGCGTAGTAGACGTGGCCCCGAAGGCCAAAACAGAGACTTCATTTCCCGTCCTGTCATCCTCCTCTATCTCCATTCCATCGCATTCCATCTCGTCTCATTCGGTGCCCGATGGCTCCTCCCAGCCACCTAGCCTGATCCCTGGTGTGAGCCCGTCTTCGTCCCTGTCCTCCTCCGTCAATGCGTCCGGAGCTCCCAATGGCACCAGCTCTGGATCTCATATTTCCCAGGTGAGTGGAAACAGTTTTCCTGTCTGCTTACTCCTGTTTCCATAGTTCGCTTTTTTTGGGTCATTTTTTGTTACCTAACTTTTTTCCTGTTGCGCTTTTCCCTATCCAGCTTAGAACCAAAGGCCATACAACTCTACAACCACGATCCACACCACTTTGGCCTTTGCCTATCAATTCTAAGACATTTCAAAGCGAGATAAAATACTATAACATAAGATTACCATATCTTTTCACCAGTTACAAGGGACTCCCTTGTGGGTATAATGACAGTTCAAGTCCATTTCACACAACTGATGCAAGTGCACTCCGATCATTGCCATCAGTTTGTTTATGTTGCAGCATGCGAAACTATTATAATGGCTGCCTCGAAGCTTAAGATGGCGCCTCACTGTTGGGCTACTGAGATTTGCAACACCAGTCTTTGTGAAAATTATTTTTTCACACAACCCGATACTACTTCGACACATTTTGCTCTGATTCACTCACAATGGGCGGAATGGTTAGAGTTTGTTTACCGGGGTTAAATGATCACGAAAAAAGTTTAAAGCGTGACTGGTCGAGATTAAAGGTTTTTGGGTTGCGGCCAAATAATTGGGGATTTTGGTTTAATCCTGGTGGGATAATTGTAGATAAAGCTCTAAGAACCTAATTCCTGCAGTGAGCAAAGCATTATTACTTCGAATCCACATCATCCAGGTATTGACGATCAAAACGCCTAACTTCGCTGTTTTATTGCTCTGGTCAATTCTTGCCGGATTCGAGTATATGATGTTCCGAAAGTGCCAATACGGAGGTCGCGCACAACCGTGATTCACGTGTCTTCTGTTTACCCTGCAGGATTTTTTGCTACAAGCCTTAGATTGAGAATAATAGCAGAAGTGTTTACTTTAATGATTCAGAAATTCCCTGTAGAGTAAGGAAGAATAAAAAGCGTCAAATCCTGCCAGTTTTAGTGAGCAAATTGCGCACTATTGTCGCCGTCACAGTGAGACTACACATTGACTTGGTGTGACGGCTTGCGTGCCTCCATGACTCAACGAACTATCCAGGATGGTTTATCTCAAGGCGGAATATCCAGTTCTACCTGGAAGGTCAATGGTTAGGGGCCTGACGAAGTAGTCTCCTGGTCCTCCTTGTTGACAGTTAATCTGAGTTGGCAATTCATTCGGGAAATTGAGTGGATGAATGATTAATCCAAGCAGATTGGGTTCCACTCAGCCACTCTACGCTCTTTTTCGGGTAGGTGCTTGTTAGAACCAAAGGACTTGGTTGAAAACCCTAATCGTCCTGCTTAGTGACGGGGCTTCCCAGCAATATTCGTCAAAAAATCTCGATGAGTAGTACAAACATAATGAACTTCACACCACATCGGTCGTCGGGCAGGATAATCAGGATCGGACTACCCTTTAGTTCGAGCAAAGTGGGTAGTGATAAGCATGCGCCTGCTTCGAGTTCCCGTGCTGGGTTTTTACCTCACTGGCTTGTGGGTGAGGATTTTGAGTCAAAGGCTCCGGTTAGGGTTCCCAAAGAAAAGCCCTTCTGGGCTGTGGACCGCCGCGAAGTATCACCCGGATACCTCCGGCATCCTTTCTACAGGATACCTTTCTGATTTCCGTCCTTCCGATGTAGCAACCACACAAGATTCGACGGGGAATTGCGGCTCGATATATCCGTCTGATGACAGCATCGGCGGACGGGAAGACATAGTATGGGCACAATAGTTAAACCTGCGCCCACTTCACTTGGCTGCCTTCAATGTTCTATCTAGAACTGCTGGAACTTTTAAAATAAATGTGTGATGTCTCTGAAACGCGCACACAGGATGCCTCTTCCGTGATCACTCTTCGTAGCCCAAATACAACCTCATTCTCTCTCTCCACTCTTCACGTATCTGGTGATCAGGTTTTGGGTACTCGTGATCAGCTTGAGGTCGGAATCGCTCTTAGCATCCGAACAGGGCATGCACTGTTACATTGGGTCTTAGTCTATAGCTTTCCTGAGGCGAAAGACGGGTTATCTCAGTTACTGCACACTACACGTTCAACGGACGTTGTGGCTATTGTTGGTGATTTCAACACCCAACTTGGGTGCTTAGCGCAGACGGAACGGTACCATCGGAAGCCAGTTTCCTGTCCCAGGCGACCGGACCGACAGCGAAGATCGTATCATCCCAGTGTTTTGACCCAGTGTTTTTGGTGAACAACAATTTTTCTCATAAGAAGCGTTACCGGCTCGCCAGCTCCCCTCTTTCGCTTTCACATCGTTGGACTCAAATTGATCACGTTGCCATCGGTCACCGTTGACGTGGATCAATCGAGGATTACCGATCATTCTGATCCATATTCGTGGACGCATATCGTACTTTGATCCGTACTCGCTTTTGTTTACACCTAGTCTGTAGTCACACCAGTACAAAAACCAGACGCCCTTCACAGCTGATTCTAGACAATAACTGCCGATTTCATTTACCATCGGAGCTTTCAATGCGGTTTTTGTCTCAACAAAATTTCCAGGATCCGAGCGAACACTGGGAGCAAATCCAAAAAGCCCTGCACTCAGCGTCAACCACCAAGGATGACCCCAGACCATGCAAACCTCAGGAAGGTTGGATATCCTCGATTTCACTTGCTCCGCTGGATGCTGGCGAACCCGTCCGCCCCCTACCTCCTCGCGCGAATACCGTTGGCTCGAGAACTGACCGCGAGCAATAGTGGATTGGGAAACGCAAGGAAATGGAAATGGCTGTGGCTGTCAGCAACGGTCGTAACCTTTGCCGACTGATTGGGAATACTTAGCCACGGAATTCGAGCGTAATCGATATGCTTAAAAATCCGATAGCACACTGAATCGCTTCTCAGGAACGTCAGGTGAAGCGTTGGACAAAATACTTTTGGAATCAGTTTAGTTGGTCCACGGCCACAGTGGGCCTTATGGCTGCAAGTGCGCCATTGTTGATGGATACCAGCCTCCTATCCGAAATGGAGGTGATTAGGGAGATGAATGTCCTAAAAAGACAAGGTAGCTGGACCAGATGGTCTGTCGTCATCCTTCTGCAATGCCGGTGGCGAATTGATAGCATCGGAATTACTAAGCCTCCCGAAATCAATCTGGGAAGGGGAGGAGATCCCTAAGAACTTATGTAAATCGATGATTGTGCCGATTTACAAGGTGACAGATCTTCAATTGAAAACCGCAGAGGGATTAGTTTGGTAAGCATTGCATCGTAACCACTCGCAGGCATTATCCTCCGCTGATTATCTGGTACTCGCAAAAAGCGTATGCATGAGAACCAAGTCCGATTCCGTCCCGATCGTGCTTGAATTGACCAAATTTTCAGTTTGCGGTGAATCTTAGAACATAATCACGTTAAGTAGATCCACGATTTTTGTCTTTCTTGATTTGAAAGTAGCATTCGACTCAGTCGATCGGGGAATTCTGTAGCGCTGCTTCTCACTAAAGGGTATGATAGGAAAATCCATTTCACCTATATATTCTTTGTATGGGAACAGCTGAAGCCGAGTTCTCGTTTATGGCGATATTTCACTCGAGTTCACTACGAGTTCGTTACGGTTGCCTTCTTTCACCCTTATTTTTTAACTTTGTTATTGAAGTGGTTATTGGGGTAGTTATATCCCCATTTGACCATGTGGCATCGATATTTGGTCAGACAGGAACTTGTCTGACTTGGAACATGGGGACGATATTGTGCTATTGAGTGAAGACAAGTAAATCGCGGGTATTTTTCAATAGTCTGAACAATAGTGTATAATGGGATGTGCTTTACACCTTCGAAGTGTAAAATGCTGTTGAAGGATTGGATTGGCTCAAAGCCGAACTTTATTTTGCAAAGGAATACCTGGGTGAGGGAGATAAATTGAGTTACTTGGGCATTTGTATCTCACCTGGTAGTCATATATCGGATGAAGCGTCTTCGCGTATACAGAAGGTTGGATTGACATTCATCAGCTTGAGACACCTGTGACATTGGCTTGATATCCGGTTATCGATCAAAGATATCAGTGAGGTCTGTATTGCTCTACGGTTCCGAAACATGGTCGTCGTGAGCCGAAGGTATGCGAAAACTTTTGGTGTTTGGACGCCGGTGTCCTCATAGCACTGGTAGAGTATGGCTGGAGAATTTTGTGAATTACGCAGAAGTTAGGCGTAAGGTACTGAGTGTCAGAGTCCAGCTTTAAAACAAGCATTGATTCGGAATAGGCTAAAGTGGTTGAAACATGTTTTGAGCATGCCCACAAAACGACTGTTTCTTTACTCGCTTTTCTTCAAGGTCGAAATTGGTTGGGAGATGGTCTGATTGACCATTTGACGACATGCCAAAAAGTGTGAAAACTTGAACTCGCAAACTTGTTTATGTGGGTGAAGTTAGACTACCGGTTTGGAGTTCACGAGATCCTCCGAGGCAATGACTGGAGACTATAGGTGATATGGCTTAATGCCGCAGTCAGTGTCGTCCTTGCATTCGAAACCTTTCTTTATCTATGCAGTTCTTCCACTTACTATTTTGCACTCGGTCTTTCATTATTCCCCGTCTATTTTTTTGTTTGAGCATATGACGTCGTGAGGTAGCAATCGCAACCAGAACACGTTCGTGCAAGTTTAGTGTTTGGGCAAACTGAAAGCCGAACTGCACTGTATCACTGTTAGTAACAATATCGCAGTCACTATGGGCTACTTAACACAAATCTGTGCGGTTGCCCTTATTGTTTCACAATTGTGTGGAAGCCATTCAGAACTGCTGTGCTGTTGGCTTGTGTTTAGATCTCGTTTATATTGATCTGACACTTGACTTATCTTGTGTGCCCACGATGGCGCATGCAGCCTATAAGATGCCCTGAATATCTGTCTCTACAGTCTCCAAGAAGACGTACGCTTGGCAGATCTTGTGAAAGAGAGGCACACCTTTTGCTAATTCCGAATGTAATTAACATTATTCCGAAATAATTTGTGAGATGATATATAGCACTGTGCGAACCACTGTGGAAGGAGATATCAGCGTGAGAAAAACCAGGACCACTGTGGCCGGTTTATTACACGTCAATTCTTCCATATTCCATCTCTGTGTCATCGGTGACCCATCACGATCCATGGTTTGTCTGGTGGCGTGGTGCTGCGAGTCTGTTCAGAACGAAGTAGGGTTTTTCGGTTATATCATGCGCGATACCCGGTCGAATAACACCGGGTCTTTGTACACCACCTGAATTGATGGCGGTCGCCAGATGAGAACCACTCTGTTTAAACTGACAGACACTTTAAAAACCGATGGACCACCACCGTTCAGTAGCTTCAAACTACGGCTCGCTGGTTCCCGCGAAGCGGTTTGTGGTTTCATGTGTCTGTTTTTTACACGACAAAGTTTGTTTAACTGAATCAAATTTCACAAGTTTTCATCACCACTGGGGTAATTGAAACTTTGCAGGGTCACCAGTTAAAGGGTCATACCAACAGAATTGGGGATTTCTCAGTATGATGGCACTAGCATACTTTGGGGGTTGTAACGGCTTTGTTCAGCGTTACAAGTGATATCCTGTGATTGAAAACACAAAATTGCCTCAGAAGCACAACGGGTTTCGCGGTTAGCGCCGCTCATCTGACATACCCGATAGTCCATTATTCAATCGCCCCCCTCCTACCTTATACCTGAATACCCAGAAATTAGCTTTGACACTCGAATCTCACTTGAATCAGTGTGTGTGCGTATGGATGACGATTCCACTTATCGGTATAGGGAATGCAACAAAAATTGAAATCTAGGACCTTGTGAGCCCTATCCGAATATTGTCTTGACAAGCCGAGGGGAAATTTTCCATGCATCATCATTGTGATTCGTGAATGAACTCATCATTCGTGCACGGTCCTTGTGATTTTGTTCGCTATCTTCTCACGTTCGAATGAGTTTAGGCCAATTTCCCGGCGTTATCAAATCCCCAAGCAAATTGTGCAAGTACATCATCTCTTGAACCTCGTCCGGCACTGTCGATGGGCGATGATTGGAACACAATTCAGAAACGCAAGAAAACACGTAAAGTGCGAACATCGAAATATTTCCCTGGGGTGACAAAAGTGCATCAACATAATCATCACTTTTTACTCTGATCCCACCTTGGTCATGTGACGGGCACAATGCCTTGGTTTCCCGCTCTCTTTACGATAGTGTTGTTTTATGTATGGGGGCGGCGTTTGATTGGCACAAGTTTGTGTGCGTTTGTGTTCGTACAGACGCACCTGCGTGTATACGTGTGGTGGTGGTGGTGGTGGTGGTGGTGGTGGTGGTGGTGGTGGGGAGCACTCACGGAATAGGAGCAACAACCATAATAACCTGGCGAAGGAAAACGAGTGAGACAGAAAGCACATTAGCATTGCGAATGAATTAGGTGAGGCTGTGGCAATATATTATGATAGAATCACCCACCTCGGAAACCGAACCTGTTTCAAACGCCATCTACTACCTACTGTAGTTGACTGGCTGATACGAAGAAGAGGTCTTCCTAGGTATGAACTTGATTTGTACCCCAGGAATTCATAACCTTTCAGAGTGAATCTGTGTACAAAGCAATGAGAACATGTTGGTACGCGTTCGTACACAAACTCGCCAACGTACTCACAAATTCCGACGAACTATTCGAGCAATTAGTTGATCGATTGATGAATCGACCGAATAACTGATTAATCAATCTATCCTAACTCCGGATACCACACATCCATGCACACATGTCGCGACATGAGCATGTGCGAACATCTCCCGTACTGTGCGTGTGCATGTGCGCTACACGAGTTTCCCTAAACGTGTCCCCTGCCACATATGTGGACCGTGATGGTGGTGGTAGCGGCGATTTTGACCGTAGTCTTGATAGTTGTTCGTGTTGTTACCGTGCGAACTCCGTCGTTCTTCAGTGTGTTGCGCACGCGCATTGAAGGCCATTTACACAAACTCTTCGTCCAAGCCAACAACTATGTGATGCACGATATCCTACACAAGTGTGAGACAAATCGGATGGGGCTCAAAAATAAAATTAATAAATTGTTGTGGGCGGTGTCACTAGTCTCACCGTGGTGAAGACAAATTGGTCTGGAATTGACTCCCAACGTGGATGCAAAGATTGACTCCGTTTTTCTCACGCCGTTACGTTCTGGAGTGCTTAAATTTTGAATACAGAATCGGATGAACATGGGCCCGTACGCACAATTGTGCTAGGACAGGGCGATTGGATTTCACCCTCCCCGTCGCAACAGCACTGTCAGACGGAATTCCATTCAAGAGTGTTTTATTTTCTGAAGACGCACATGAAAACCATGGTTTCAATGCTGTGAGATCGAGTGCTCGGTTGTGTATCCCCCTTCGGAAACACCGGGGTAGGATTGCGCAATTTGCAAATTGTTATCTTGAGGCACGGCAATCTCTTTGTCTCGTGTGCATCAGTAGAACAATTACTCAGCTAGTATTTTCACTGACTTAACCCGAAAGATGTGGTCTGCGGAAGCGTGAATACTTGTGCAAGTTATAAGAGCACTGTTAATGTAAGGAGTTACCTTCAGGCTACGACTAGGCGAAAACGAAGTTAGGAAATCATCCACACAGTCAGTAATCAGTAATACGCGAATTTCAAGAGACTGAACCAACCAATCTTCTGAGACCGACGATATTCGCGCTGGCTTCACTTACCCCACTCTTACTCTATTTTTGCCGATTGTTTGACTGAATTAATGAAGGATTAGGAACCATAGGAGCAATAAACAACTAGCAAAAGACACCAGCAGCGTTTCCATGGCGCCCGAACTAGGACGTAAACCTCGGAAGAACGGTTTTAAGTCAAACATCATCACCAAAAGACTATGTAGACTGGCTCGCAATGAATTATTGACCTACAACACCACGTTATATAGCATCCATTCAGCACTAGTTGTGTACGGCCAAAAATCGTTCCCCACAGTGGTCCTCTCCGGTCAAGATAACATTTAATCTCGTAGTGCGCTTGAGACAAAGACTGCATGTAACCTGCAGAGCCTGACGTCTTGATCGTATTTGATGTTGGAAGGTTGAATCTGATTACAAATTCATTTATCATACAGTTTCTGTACTCCACTAGTCAAGCTCCATTGGTCACTTGTAACGCCCCCTGTCAAAAAAGGCGTCTCATGGGGAACAATTAGTTTGTCGACGCATGCTGTATCGCCCGGCCTTGCAGTTTCCTAAACAACCGGATATCCTAACGGCTAACATGTTTGACTTACAATTCTTCCTTTCGAGTTCGCGTCCCAGTTTGGGCGTGACTAACACCCATTGCTGATGACTCCTAACAAGGAGCATACAGCTGTAAAGTGCTTTTTTATTTCTTCATAGAGACCTTAGTGTTGATGCTCCATTATGAATGTGCTATATGAACGGCATTCGGAATCTTGGCACGAGGTAATGGAGCTCGAAATGTGATATACGGAATTTGTACTCGAGTAATTGACAAACAGAAGATGTAGTCACAAAGAAGCACAAGCGTGACGGCAGTTAAGAGAATCAATGAATTTCTGTATTAACCAAAGCACACAAAAGTTTGTACGTGTCCAAATTTCTCTCCATATTTGCTTATTAACGGACATAAATCACTGTCAGCCATGAACATGCTGTAGAAGCCGTGGTCTGGCACTCGAAATGAACATCAACATCGAATTCACAGAATGATTTCGTAATCCAATTCGATTTCATCCTCTTCAATGGAATTAAAACGTTGTTCCAAGTCGGCTGGGACTTCTCCCTAGATTGAACCAAACAGATTCGTAAAACCGTTTTTTGCGAACCTGCATGGAGAACTTTAACTCGCACACGTGGGGGGGGGGGGCAGCGTTGCTTCTTTCCCCAATTATAGAAAAACAATCAAAAAGGAGGGCATAGGTATTTCATACCGCCACTATCCTACTTGGTTCACATCACAACCGGTATTCAAGTACCAAAAAGTAAGGACAGAAATAAATTCGTTGTATAAACGAGGTTACATTTCGAATGAAATTTCACTGATAATGCGTTAAGAAAAACATGTCTTAGGACCCAAAATTTACGCCACCTCGACTCTTGTCTCAGCAACGGCCTTCCTGGGAGAGCGCCGCTTTCGTTAAGGAAGTTTATCTCCGGTTATGGTTAACACATCCCAACGACTTTAACCGTTCTATATATGCATGATCTGTGCTCTGTAGCTGAGTCCTTATGTTTGACCCTAGCAATGCTGATAAATTTTTCTCACTGAACTCCACCGAGACTGTGAAGACAGCGGTGATCAAATACCGATAGATAACAACTTTTGAGTCAAATGGGAAGACTGCATTGCACACCCCACGTTTAGTGGGCAATCGGATACCACGCTGACGCCTGGGTTCCTTAAATCGGTGCCCACGACGATGCTATCCATCCGATATAGGACAAATTGGTGAGACATCGCTACCTAATCAATGTTACTTATCGATTTGTTCCACCTGCTCGAGGTATCTATTCAAACTGGCGTCATTTGCCTAATTAGAAAATCTACTGAATGTGATCATATAGTTATCTTTGATTTTTTGCCCACTGATTTACCCAGTTGTCTATTAGTTAGTATAGAATGCTTTCGGACACAGTGAAAACCGATAAGTAAATTCCTCCCAATCCATTGAAGTGGTGACGTTTTGCGGGTCAGTGCGGAGGGAGTGGACGGAATTTCATATTGCCACTTCCGTCGGTTTCACTTTCAGTTTGCACCGACCCGTTTTGATTTTGCTTGCGGCTTTTTCCATCCCTTTCCTCATTATTGGAGACAGAGATCCGTTTACAGTTCAACAAAAGCCTTAGTTCGTATGGGTTAGATAGGCATTCTAACATACTCGAGTTACATGGGTACATCAACCAACTTGCTCGCACAACATGACTGGCAAAAGAATGTTTTTTTAATACGCGTACTTTGTATGAGTGTGGTGGAGTGGGTATGCCCATTATCCGCTTGGGCCCATTGCCGAGGTTGAGAGGGGGTGAAGAGAATCGGCTACCTTGACCCGGAACTTTGGGATGCAATAAAACCACAAATAAGGTCCCAATAGGTTAGGGATATTGAAAATCCGGCCGATAACGAATTATCATCTACCTCCAAAGTGACCGGCAGATCGGAGATTCGAACCTCCGACCACCATCGCTCAGTCGTACGCAAGAATTTCAATGAGTACACCAGTGCGATTAGCTTATGCATTGTCTATAAGCTAGTTATATTTATTACTGGACATCTTTGTCCAGCATCAGAATCAAGGCGACAAAGCAGATGACAGATGACCGTTGACACCAATCAACGTTTGTCTACTAGGATCAGTCAAGAAATGATTAACCGTTTTATTAACAATTTGGAGGAAACCATCCTGGGAACCGACAAGATCATTAGGTTGCTGGTCTTGTTTACGGTTAACTAGTATGCCAAGTAATCAGTGTATTCTGCTAATAAACTGTGATACTTCGAATGTAGAAAGTTTTTTTACATACCTATGTGGGCATTCAACACTAATTTAATCACTGGCCATGGTCAATACATTTCGTTTAACGTACAACAAAGGTATGGTTTGAAGGAATTTTAAACACTTTGGATTCTACGAGCTGCTCCATTCTGACAAACCTCGGGGACAACTCTCCAGAGGTGAACAGAGTGAATCCAGCAGGTTAATCAAAGGCGAGCGCAAGTGCGCCGAAAATTCCCAGGCGGTACGTGAAAGCAAGAAACTCATATTTGGTGCTGCGGTAAACTGGTAGATAAGTAGTTGTGAACTAATAGCAACACAACAGAGCGAATTTTCATGTGGTACTGCATTTTCAGTCCCCATTCTGATTGACGCGTGAAAACTTAGAGGCCGCCTGGTCTTATCCCACGGTGAAATGTTGAATCGAGAACCCGAGACTCTTATTCTTACCCACTGCTAGCAGTTCCTAGCAGTCTTAGTACAGTGTTTGAAAGAATAGCTAATAGATGTGACATCAACTACGTTGACCAACCAGGGAGAACTTTTAACATTAATCGAGTTGAAGTAGACTTGTTTCACATGTCATGGTGGCCTATGTGGCGAAGATTCCAACGTTCGCCTTGTACCCCATTCGCTACACTAACTGTAGTCGTGATTGCACAATCACAGTTAGTCGGAAATTGGCAAAAGGGCTCTAGATTCGCTGAAACAAGTAGAACCCTGTCGTGGTTCAGTGGAAGAACCAATCTCGTATTTGGAGAGGATCAGTGGAACAAAGTTATCAAGCAAGGTGCGATCCGTATGAAACTATCAACTAACGCAACCTCTCAAGGTCTATCGTGTTTTGACTTATGACGCCTGATAATTGGTTAGTAGATGCACATATGGGAAACCGTTGATGTGGTGAGGTCTAAATCCATGGATGTACTCAACGGATACATTTTCTAATGCGAAGCGGTAGTCCAACGCATAAAGCAAACTTGACACTAGGGTATGGATTATGTCGTGCTTGGGTTCGAATCTTGTTTAAGTCTCTCCAATTGCAGTATTATAATTTGTCGGGCGGCCAGGTTAGAATGAAAAAAGAAAACGATGTGGTTTGACAAAATTGGCCTCTAGGTCGATAAGTCGCACTAATGAAGGCTACCGGATTCCAGTAATGACATTAAGTGCTCCAACGGAAGCATTATATAACATTTTGTGAGGTTTATCTCACTAGAAGCCTTTTACCATTCCGTGACCTAATGGAAACCATTTGTCATTCTAGTCCGATGGACTGTATCGAAACAAGTGAATCAGTGAAAAAGTATGAAAAGGGGACCACACCGAGACGTGGACGACCCCCGGTCAACAGAGAGATGTTTCGGTATCGTGTAGACGTTGTACCCGATATTAATGTCAAGGTCAGGAATGTGGAACGGCCGCTCCATAAACCTGTAGTTTGCTTCGTTCGAATAAAAAATCAACGCGACATTTTTCGCTTTTCCGTCTCAATTTTGTTCTTATGCACGGCCTGGGTCGTAAAGATTTTATATTCAAGGATTTCGCGCGACTATTTTAGTAGTAATCAGAAGGAAGTACTCTATACGTCAACCGGAAGGAATATGAAGTTTTTTTCACGAGGTGTATATCACTTTACTACACATTTCCTTCAGCTATGAACACAGAAGGTGAAATTGAAATAGGAAGAGATTTATACGCCATGCTGACTCACTAGCCAAACGTTTTGCAATCACAAATTCTTATCACTTTTAAAACCGAAATCCGATCTGTCGTTTGGCGGAGACTGAGTGTCGAGAACTGGTGACAGCGCGCATCCACAATGCATTTAACTGAACTCATCTCTCAGGCTTCTTATGGCCTATGTTTATCGGTAAAATTATTGACTTTTCGCGCCTGACTCACCTTGGCACGTCTTTTCCGAGTGCGCACTTCTCTTATTTTTTAAGGAAAAATAGCTTGTCACCCCGCTGTTACCACTATTTGTTCTTCCCGTCGATAACTGGTTCGAATGTAGAGTGTGCGTCCCATTCAAGCCACACATGAGACAATGAACAGGTGGTACGTGAACTAGAATCGAATTGACTCTAATTCGATCGGAAAATTGTCTGTCCACCTGTCCTATTGTCTTTCCATCCGCATTTGGGCGCAGTGGAAAAATTATGCGAATTCTTCGAAATACTGTCGATCGTGTTGTGTTGGTATTGGTTGTAACGGTAACGGTGATTATATTCTTGTTGGCTTTGGTAATTTCCGGTAACTTTCTTCATCTCCTTTCCAGTAAGGTAGCAATTTTGGTCAGTACAATTTGTACAAATGTTGCTTTCTCCGATTGTCACCAATTTTTATCGTTCGGTTTAGCAGAGCAGCTGGAAGCGGCGTAGCCTACGAGGTGTTCACTTGTTCGCTTTTCCGAGGTCTGTTTGGGTGTAGTGAGTGTTCCTGTGAAACTAATGACAGCTGCAACCAGAAATCGGTAGGAATGGATGGTCGCGGAGTCACGCTATGCTTTCATGAAAATGGACAACTTAAAGCTTTAGTATGTTTCTTTACGCATAGTTTTAGAATACAAAACACCATAAGTTTATTGCAATTTTGTGTATAGCCTCTGTGTACGGGTGGTGAGAGCGATTTGTACGCACACCTGTAGCTAGCAACATATGGGAGATTTGCGCACAATAGCAAGCTATCGTGAACAGGTTATCAGCGTGTTACATCCAACAGTTCTGACTTTCGCATGAATCAAACTTCACCAATCGATCCGACGGAATAGATGCAAGGTTCTTCTTGTTCATCATTTTTGTTTATTTGTGCAGACGGGCTTCGTGAAAACACGTCGCTCTAGCCGTCTGTTTTAGGACGGGGGAGGGAGGGCCACATGCACACGCGCCATTCGCAATCTCTCCTCCAAAATGATCAAAGATTTACGCATGGCCGACATCCGATGGTCTTGTCTTTTTTGGCAATTGGGTTTTTATAGTTTTTCCAAATGGCTACGGATTATCAAAAGCTTGAGTTATGCTTAGATGATGGACTTACAGTTAGTCATCGAAATGTTCAAGAACATCTTTGCACCGTGATGGACATGAAATTAACACGACAAGGTAATCATGCGTAAACGAGCTTTCATCTCGATGAATCACCTTATCTGTTGTGTTCAACAGACATTTAGGTAAACCTAACTGATGGTGATGCCATGCAGAGGTATCAGCTTGCTTCTACCTTATCGCAAGATGATCTCTCAGATACATACTGAACTTCCACTGTCCCCTGTTGTTCATATCATTTATGTTACTTTCTGAGATAAATGTCTCTGGAACAACTCTGCAAATGAGCTGCAGACTCATCAATCCAAATGATTGATTATGAGACCTTCAAACAGCATCGTATTTGCGAGGCGCTTTTTGGCGCTAAATCCGTGTGTATCAAGAATTCACCGTGAACGTTTGCACCGAGAGTAGCCGAGAAAAGAAATGTGGGTCTTTCGAGTGTCTCTAGGACGTGAAGCCTCAATTGACCTGAGTTCGTGAGTTACCCTCTGCATGCAGTTTCATAATGGAAATGTTTGGCTCCAACAAGTTCAATTATACGAACAGGATGGTTAACCCACAGACGTTAATCGAAGTAAAAATGACCAGATGCACAAACCCTATGTTGTTTACTAGTGAATCGGATGACAAACGCACTATTCAATGAGTGTCGGACCCGTCCTCATTGCCTCCATACGGAAAATCAGCGGCTTCATGATCAAACAGAAATTCGGTCGACCAAAGTTTAGCAACAAAGCTCCGTCAGGCGGTTTTGATCAGTATCAAACTCAAAGTTCGACAAGTTGGTGTTTTTTATCTTATTATGAAACCTGTGCGAGCGCTATGCTTCCGTTGTACCAACTGAAGTGATGAATTGTCGTAGTAAGTATGAAACAAGAATTTAAAAACTCGAAATGATGCATAACAAATATGATTTCATTTAGAGGGATTTTTGTGCATTCGTTCTTCATTAGGCAGTCAACCCCAGACACAAGTGAATTTATACACCAAACTGAATCACCTAACCGAATTGTGATAAACTGTTGTGTGTATTCTGAACAGGGAATTTCGAGACGTTTTGAGTTCGAAGTCTATCTCCCGGACTTATCTGAATTACGAGTGTTTTCTGTCGCTCAGACGAATAGCCAAGTTTTGATATTGATATGCTTCCATAACAAATAATTACCGTTAGGCACAGACCTCAAGTGCAATCCGAAACGGAGTCAACAAGCCCGACTTCGGTTTGGGCAACGGGTTAGCATCCAGCCCACAGGGGAATCATGCATTCCGATAGATGGTCGGCAATGTGCGGAAGAGAATGAAGGAGCTAGTGTATGTGCAGGGCTATCCTGCACGATGTTTCATTTTCTCTTCTCTTTCTTGCTCATTGTTTTCGGCCTTCGTCATGATTTCAGCCGCGCATGATCTGCACTTGAATTTGTCCAATATATATATGTAACATGTATGAATATACTATACTATACTATATATGCATATCACGAAGCACATCTAGTCATGTTCAAATTTTTTGGTCTGGTTAAACTCCTGTCTAATAAAGATCGATTTTTATTCCCTTTCACCGTAGTTTATTCAATTGCGTTCTCTGCCAAATGCAGTCGATAGATTAAATTATGTACGAAATAAGTAGATCTATAAAATAAAGTCTATCGATATGGACTTGTAATGCATCATTTAATCATTGTATAAGTTACACGTTTAATCAATGCTATTTTGCCTAGTTGTGGTAGTTCGAGAACATACAAGTATTGTCAACTGAAGGCTGCTACTTGCCAAAGGTGGAATTGTGAAGATTCTAATTCGGAATCGCAAGTTGTTTGCTAAGTTTGATTAGTTAAATGTTTGCTCCGTAATTTTTTGGACTTCCAGATGTCTGCCTATTCAGTATTTTCACTTGAATTTCGAAAAGCCCAATCATCACGGTCACTTTTTGAATTAATTTCGCCAAACGAGGTCGTTTTTCTTACGCGAATATGATGAGAATATTCTAAGGTCCATCAGCGACGCGTTATTCATCCCATTCCTGTTGAGTGACATGGTATAACGTTCTGTAAACTTCCCCACTGTTAGATTTGGCTGACGTTCAGTCGGTAGTGAACAGTTCAGTCCAGTTCATGTGCTAGATCGAGTGATCTGGGGGTTGGCATTGTACGATTCTTCATTCGTTCGGCCCGACATTCTTCTTCGAAGTGAAATGTGCGAAAAAATGATGAGTAACGCACGGACGACAATAAGTAAGAGTAAAAGTAAGGGGAGTATTTTTCGGATGCGCTGGCCCCACCGATAGCTGCGCTTGGCCGTATCACTAAGTCTGCAGCTATCATGTGAGAGAATAATGTGAGGTCAAACTCGGGAATCGATCTCGTCTTGTTTGGTCAAGCCTTTGATTATGTTATCTTTGTTTTTTGCTGCAAAACTTGATTTGGTGGACCCAATTTTTCCCTACCCATTGGTTGCCTGGGCGGTCGGCTCCCGTGCCCAAGGTTTTAGTGTATGGTAGGCGGGGGTAAGGGTAGCACATATTCCGGTCACTTTAACTTGTTTCTATTCCGTGTTGGTTCCAATACTTGAAATTTAGGTTCCAACAGCCATTCAGTTTGCTTGTTGTTCATGCGGAAAACACTTCTTGCTCGTCCTCTCCTGGGTGTCATAGTCACCATGCCCACTGTTGACAAGATGGCGAGCGACTTCTTTGCGGACTTGAATTTCTCCCAGCCCCAGTTATCCGAGCAGGCTAAATAAAATGAACAAAGTGAGCCACGAAATTCCCCCGTTTTTAACGGTTATATTGAGAATTATTAATAAATTCGTAAATTCTGTGGAATAGAAACATAAGAAACCAAAGTGGTTGATAATATTATCGACATTTTTCGCGCCATCCTATCTCCCCCAGATTCGTCTTATTAAATACCAGAC
The DNA here is from genome assembly GCA_008360955.1 of Fasciolopsis buskii. Classification (NCBI taxonomy): domain Eukaryota; kingdom Metazoa; phylum Platyhelminthes; class Trematoda; order Plagiorchiida; family Fasciolidae; genus Fasciolopsis; species Fasciolopsis buskii. Next base: position 48,309 of record LUCM01001726.1, read on the forward strand.
GTGTCAACCTCAATGAGGTCAAGTGACACCAAACGGCAAACAAAATTTGACCCAACTTTACCACTAGCTGCATCCCTGAGATGAATATTTTCAACGCAGGAAGGCATCTATGTGAAGAATTCAAAGATAAAACAACAACTATAGCCTAGGAATTGCTAGTCTGTTAGATGATCCTGATGTGTTGGTAGGCGCACAAGGTCAGTGGACCAGCCCATGTGCATGTTATAAACCAAGGCACAAGTAGCATGGTAAAAATACACTGAACACAGTCGGGTTTTTACCGCAGTGAAAAGGAATCGTGCCAATCGATTATGCAAATCTAATCAAGATTTGCTTGATCCAACCACCAAACCAAAGAAAATGGTGTGTGTTTAGTAGTTGTTTACAACTGGCCGTGATGAAGCGGCTGAAGTTTTCGAGTGAGAACGTTTCTCTCTTTCTCTCTTTCTCGAAGTTGAACCTTTCCAGGCGTGTCTATTTCCTCATTCGGTAAGCTTTCGTAGGTCATGAGCTTCTTCCTTAAAAATATTCTATACCTCTTATGACAAAAACGAACCCATCAAAAGGATTACCATGCATTAGTACTACTTGGGGAAATATGAAAAGGTGTGTTAAAGGCAAAAATGTTCTACGTGCCAAGGAGAACGTTGAAATTTAAAGAAGAATACCATTTTTATATGAATAAAAAAGGTTAATTACCAATCACCAAAATTGCTTATTATTGATCATCTTTGTGCTAACGTGCTTTCTCTGATCTCATGACCAGTGCTGCCTGTATCGCCCAAAAAATCGAAAACTTTATCCAATGAGCCATAAAGTATAACTTCCCTAACTGAGCCACATGTGGTCCAGAAGATTTCATCCACACCCATGAGACCGTTTGTTCCGAATGCCAAGTAAACGGGTAGGGTAAATTCGACTTGGCGAACTCACGAAAGCTGTCAGGATTAGTATATTGTTTGTCATTTTCACGGGCTTACGCGGGTCCGGAGAGAAAATGTTCGATTTGCAGTTATTGACCGTCTTTAGTGGCCTCTGATAGCCTTGCTCATAATGATGTTGTGTAGTTCTCTCACCTTTTGGGACGAGACAGAAATGTAGAATTGAGTTGATTGCATTGATCCCTCGGAATTACACGGCGATTTGGTGACCAGTTTGATTGCCTATCAGGAGGTTACATTTCATCTCAGCTTCGGTGATTACTCACAACAACAAGGCTCGTGTTCAGCCGTGTAAGGTCATATTTTTCGTTAGTATTATCATTATCATCAGTATCACTTCTGTTTGAAATCATTCTCGATTAATGAGTAAACAATTGAACCTTTCCAATCCATGCTCTCATCTCTTCTTCCCGTGTAGCCTTCGAATGTTCTCCCTGGACTTTGTGGTCGTGTTCTGGGTCGAAATTTCGATGACGACAGCGATGATGACGATGTACGTGTTGATTATTCTCATTTTTTACCGACCAAAATACGGTTCTCCATCCAGTGGTTGTCATTTTCAGATTCTGTGGTTTAGAAAAATCTGAAAATCTGAAAACGAATCAAAGAGAATTTTTCGTACTTTTATACCTGGTCACCTGAAGACAGTGGTGCCCAGTCTGTGAAGCTTCTTGATTGGGATTGCAGAGCCGTTTTCGATCTCTGATTATATACAATAACAGATATTTTCAACTATGCTGTAAACAGTACAGCTCCTCAACTTAAACACTTGCCAGGTGTTGTTCATATTGATCAGCTGACTTAACTGATTCCGCGTGTGGAATCGATCTCCGCTGGTGTGGTTTCGAGCACAATTGCTCCGTGTGCTCTTCGGTGTTACATGGCGTTCGTTTTCAGCTCCCGAATATTCGAAGTGGGTCTCCGCGCGCTCTCTCTTTCATCCTGGTTCTTTTAACCGGTGCGGAACTTTTATCGTACTAAGCTGTTTCCCGTGATTAACCAACATTGGTCTGGGTACAGTGAAATTGTGTAGAAATATTATTTTGTTTACCGTTAGTCGGCAAGTGGCGTTCTTCTCCGAATCAGAAGGGCGATAATTCGGAATCAAAGAAACTTCATTTGATATCATCGCCCAACTCACCATAAAGAAACCATGGAAACACTGTACAGCTGTTTCATCCTTGTTAGGAATCATCAGCAGTGCATATCCACCGCGCCCGAACTGGGACGCGAGAAGTCATCTATCAGTAGTGGTCGATCGCTGTGAGCTAACAGACAGTAACCGTGCAAATCAGTGACGGATAGGTGCAACATCATGTGGTGAAGTTCAACAAACCGTTCAGAGCCTGCCCGGTAGCGTAATGGCTAAGGCGTTCGACTCAGAATCGTTCGTTCCGGGTTCGCGTCCCAGTTCGGGTGCGGTGGATATGCACTGCTGATGATTCCTAACAAGGATGAAACAGCTGTACAGTGTTTCCATGGTTTCTTTATGGTGAGTTGGGCGATGATATCACATGGTGAATTATTTCATGAAAACATTCAATCTCCTACTACTAAAACTTCATTTGGTAGTATTCAGCATCTAAACGAGAAAGTCTGGAAGAAATTTTCTGGTTTGTAATTGTTTGCTTGAATAGCAGAACAAGCATCCCGTGAGTGGAAGTCAGTATTCTCAGCCCATCTGAATAACGTGCGTATGGACAGGTTACAGACGATGCATACCAAGATCAGCTGTTAAATGATTCAATTAATCGATCACAATTTATGAGACTCAGTACGAAATGGAGCACAATATAATGGCGGTCAGCTGCACAGCGAAAGAACACAATTCGATGCATCGATCGTAAATTCCACTGATGTTAGAAATTCGCATTATGCAACTAGAACAAGCGTGAGTTCGACTATCGTTCTCAGTCACAGTGACGCTGCCCCGTTCATTTAATATATATGTAATAATATAAAACGAATTATATATAGTACGATTCCCTGTACAGATCTCATGCCATGGGAACCGTGGGGAAAACGGAAAACTGTGGGATTGAGAAAGAGAAAAGAACATCGAACATTGTGTGCTGTTTACCACACGTGTCGGTTCTGTCACCATCGCCATGTAATCAAGTGCCCGTCGTTACCCATGGTTCGTAATGGACTTCAAACTACCCGGTTGCCAAAACCGCTTAGAGAAACCCATCCCGAACCTTTGGTCAGTAAATCTACCCAACAACGCAGTAGAGCAATCTGGGGGTCTCATAACACGCTGGGTCCGGTGACTGATCAGTTAGTTCATGCATCTTTCAAGTGAGACTGAATATCCTGGGTGCCTAGCCCACCCCTCCGTCACAGATGCCGGTTAGTCTGGAACCGTACGATTCATACGATGCTCGTTGTTTTTTTGAATTTCTAATGACTATTCAATCCGACGAAGAGCATCGAGCATTCCCCTTCGTCCTCCCACTTTCGTGAAAACCACCTCCGTCACGAGAAGGCAATGAGGCTTTGTGGAACTCTCCATCATTTGGAAGCATTGTGAGAGGTTTCCGGGACGAGTGGCCAACTCGGAGCCTGAGACGCCAACCCCGGACCATACTAATGCATTTAGAGGCGTTGAACAAGTTTCTTCTATTCCTCTTCATCGCATACGAGACTGCACCCATCAAACACTGTCGGAAAATTCTGACGCCAATAAAAGGCTAAGCCTGCTCCAGTTTGGATTAAATTAGAGCGGATCGAACATCAATAAACCCGATTTTGCTGCTTAGTTTATTGTGGGTTTATGCGTGCTGCTCACGTTCCAAAACTATTCAGATGAGCCGAATATGCACTTGATATCCATTAGCACCGGTAACTTGTGGATCACTGATGCTGGAAAATAATTCATCCTACCGCAACTTGATATTTTAGCGAGCTCAGGGGCCAGCGAGGTAATTCAAGATACGAATCAGTATCCGGTAACACGTCAAGCTGGAGAATTCTCTGCCTGAGTGGGAATGTGTGTAAATGTGTGTTTTAATGGACGACAATCGGTATCACCCCGGAAACCCCTTTTGTCAACCGCGTGTAGATTGTAGTGTCGTGACACGCTTCCAAAAAGACGGATTGTTGTTGCAGTTGGATCTGATAACAAAGACGTTCATTCCGGATGGATAGTTTTACTGTTCCTTTTTAGGGTTTTTGTAAACGGGAACTTTGAGATTGGGCGCGTGATTCGCTCGGTCTTGTGTGAAACTAAGCGACGGTCTGCTTCAGTTAACCAGTCATTGCCGTTCAGATCGATAACTGGAATCGGATATGTTATCTCATTTACTTATTATATGAATCAGTAATTAAAATAAACAGAGCACAGCTAATTGGAATTATACTTGGACAATCCGAGCTGAAAACTCAAAGGAGCTTGTTTAACTACGATTTGCTCATAACTGATTTCTTTCTACCCTGTCACTCTTAAAAATTGATTTGTCCAATTGTTTGTCATGCAGTTTCACTGTTCAACTCCCCGTTTTAAACCATGGAAGCACTCTATGGTTTTCTTATTTATTACCTTAGGGATCATCAGTAATGCGTTATATCACACAATATTACTATGAACCAAGCTACTGAGGGTCCCCCTCCAACTCCAAAGAGCTTGTTGGTGGTGTGGGGCTGGTGCGTGTTACCGTTTCCAATCCCTTCATCGCCGGGACCACTTATGTAAAAATAGTATCCCATATCTTGGCTTTAAAGAAACAACTAAGAAAGGAAAATGAAGCACTGATATTCGAGCATCCCAAACTAAAGCCCTGGTCGACGCTCAATGAATGCACATTGCTGTCTCGCGACGAAAAAGGCGAAGCTTGCGACCACAGTTTTCAATGCCTGGTTGATGGCTGAAACTGCGTTTTGAATCAACTCATCGTCTGCCAGTTTATAGCCTTGGCAGATTTGCAGTGGGCGCATTCACGATATTCGTTGGGCGATTGTCATTCTGTGGAGGCCGAGTGCCGCTAATCTCTGGTTGAGTTGACATGCAGCCGGTCGGTACTGCGTTGCATGTTCTAAAAGAAATGGCTTTGCAGGTTGGATGACAGGATTTCAGATTCAATCGAAAGCAGCGCAAAATCATCCTCTCGTTTCACCGGTATTTCAACAATCAGATGATGGAATCTGAAATTTTGTTTCTCATTGAGATCCGTGAAAAATGGAACAATTGTTGTCTTCCATTTGAACACTAAGGGATCAGCAGTCCAGTCGCACTGTTTGTTCTCCTGCTACCGAGAGGATACAGTTTAAAGGGATCATTTTTTTAATGAACGTTGTTTCTTTGTTCATCATCGATCATCATCAGCGTTCACCGTGAAACAACGGAGCAAACCTCACTAACCGCTGCCTTTTCCCAAAGGTTACATGTCTCTATAACGAGAGTGAATATCCAAGGGGCAAAAGGAGTGAGCCTACACAAGCGGGAAATGAAGAATGCTGCGTTAGTCAACCATTTACCAAACCTAGCTATACGTACGACTTCTGACACGAAGCTTTTGGACCTGTTGCCATTTTCGCCAATGTGCACGTGACAGCGATGCGGGCCTAACCGGCACTAGCAAATGACGATATGATTCAATAATGACAACAACGTGAACATATTGTCATCGTTTCACTGTTACATCTAACTTATGTGCTTCGTCTCCTTCATCCATATTCCCCTCCCCCTCCCCCCTCCCCTTCTGCTGCTCGTCCTCTTCCACACATGACAGATTCGGATAGGCGAGGAATTGATCCAACAATCGGCGCTTTTTGGGCGTGCCTCGACGGTTCTGGACAGTCCGACCCGGTGTGGGGTGTTCTTGAATTATTTGTTCACCCAGAATCGTGATGTGTCACCAGCAGTACGTGAACAACCGCGCATTGTTCATTGATTAAGTGTGCTTGTTTTTTCGACTCAGTTAAATTTGGATTGCTTAAGCATTTTGATTTGTCTTTCCAAAAATGGTCTAAAGTCAATATGTTGCGGGCTTAGCGGCATCTTTCTTCTTTATCTAGTCCAATCCGGCTAATCAGTACACATACCATACTCTTTGTTGTCGTCTTTCACATGGGAAATCAGATGGAATTGATTATCACAATCGAAAGTCCGACTTGCCGATAAACCAGTTATTCAATCAATCAATAAGATAATCAGTCAACATACTAAATTTGTCACATGGTTTATCAGAAGAATAGTTGCGCCACCACGTTCCCAGTATCCATATTCTGCTAGTGTTTATAGTGTTCTAAACGAGACAAAAGTTATTAAGGGCAAATCATTTAGTTGGCGTAGAATTTGTACCCAACAGATATGCACATAATCAATGGTTGCCTGGAATATTGAACAAGGATGTCACGAAGATGTATGAAAGGTGTACATACCAAACAATTTTGTTCCGAGCAAGGTATGAACCTTTGTCTTTTGACTAAGTCGCGGGTCGGGGAAAAAATCACGTGGTGATACTTGTACGATCTTGATTATGAATGCGAGACAAAAAAATCCTTTTTCACACATCTCGTGGCAGTTTGGCATTTTAACTTATAATCTTTTGACAACCTACAGTCAAGAAATTAGGAAAGAAGACGGAACGGGACAAATGCCTTCTTGATTACCGTAAGCTGAGTGTTTTCGGGTTTTCAACCGAATATGGATGGATGAAAAATGATTCCAATAGATTGTTTGGTGGCTTTGTGTTAACATTAGACGGAAGTCTTAGAGTTGTTGGGTGCTTTTTCTGTCTCAAATTTGCTTTCAAGAAATTTGTCCGCAGGGGACTTATTAAGCAATAAGACAGAGAGAGTAATATCAAACCGCTAGCTTCGTATGACTTCTGAAATGAAATCTGCATGACATTGAAGCATTACCCATTAACTACGTTATTCAGCATCCAATAGTATCGAAATTATTTTCAAAGTTTTCAGTCTGGCAAGAATTGAGTGGTTTTCAGTTAGGTAAGAGATGCTCACTCGCGCATTTAGGCAGCCAGTTGGTCAACAGATTAGTCGGTCTGCCTACCTGCCTGTCTTTTTTCCCGTCTGTCTGGCCGCCCGCCTGTTTCTGTCTATGTCTTGTCGTTGTCAGTCGGTTTGTCTGCTTTCGCACGCATCACACTATTGATTGACTGTGATTGAGTAATACCAACAGCAGTACTCTTATTCTCAGCCAATCTGCAGTTGGTTGTTGCAGATCTGGAATGATAATTAACTGTACATCACCGTATCGTCGATCGGCACAATCATCATCTGGTCGTCTTCATCGGACGTGTCTTCAAATCGTCACTTTATAAATAGTACAAAGCCTCTTTCAGTGAACATTTCATTTTCCGCAGATTGATCTCTTGTAACGGACTCGCTAGGAGTCATCAGAGCCGGCTTCTTTAATATTTTACACGCGTTTTCGTTAGCTTAATTATCGTTCGGTGATTGATTGCCCTAAAGCTACGGGCTCATCTTCAGATTGGCCAACTCTGGGCAAGTATCTGAAGCCGTTTCCGGCACAATTGCTTGAGATTTAATCTATCCAGTGCAAGTTTTTGACGTCGAAATCAGACATGACAGGTTGATCGAGACCAAGCGGTTCTTGAAGTCGATCACTTGTGCTCGAGCACTACTCAGTGCCTGCTCTCTTCAAACATTTGGCCGATAATAGGACTCTGATTCTGGGCAGGTAGACGATATAAAAACCATGTGTGGATAACAAACAACAATACATAGGCTCACGGCCCGCTCAGTCACTATTATTTTTGTTGCTATTGTTACTACCATTATTGTCGTCATTGTAACTATTATTGTTATCGATGAATTTATAATTGTGTGAAAACTAGCTTCCAAACGCAACTGCCTAATCATTCATTCTGACCGAAGATTGGTCTACTCCTCCTATCTATGAATCATTAGATCTTGTCCTAATACACGGAAATCGGTATTTTAAGAAGAGTTTCATCATCTATCCTGTCTGTTCCTGCTTCTCTGTATTCCAGCTGTTCTATATGGTGGCTCAGTACTTCCAGTACGTTCTCCGCTCGACCAAAGACCTACAAAAAGAGCAACGCCGGTTAAGTGTTGAAATATTTTCCACTTTCCTCCATGAGAAGTCGGTAAGCGGGATCCCGTTTCTTCTCTTGTGTTAGCATTGCTGTCATGTTTTGCTCGGTTTGCCCCTGTTCACCGTTACACGTCCACCACAAGCATTTGGTTGTTTAGTCTTAGTTATTCGATGTACTGCATTATGGCGAAAACAGTTATGCTGTGGATCATTTTGGTCGCCTTTTGCAAGGACTCGTCATTCACCCTGAACTCCCAACATACTAGTTAAGAAACCCTATTAAAGACCATAGGCCATGTGAAGCATTCACTAAGCCATTAACGAGCAAACCGGGTAGCCCCCTGCTAAGATGATCGATTAATACGCACTTACTCCCGGCCCATCAGAAGTTCGAGTCCCAACGCGGGGTTCATTGAAACGTCCACCATACTGATGACAAAACCGTAAACACTAGGTAAAGTAGTTGTTTTATTTTCAGGTATTTCACCGGTAAGTTGAATGCAACTCACTGCCGCCCTGACCCGTTCAGGCCTTATGTGGTTCTATCTCACTCTAAGTCTTAAGATCACGGTAACCAGTCCCCTCATTCAGTATAAGGGGTCCTATCGCCTATTGGGCGTGCTCCTTTCGCTGCACATGCTTCTAGTATATACTAAAAAACTATTCCGCGAACCACCAGTTCATCATTGATAGCTAATTATTAGCATGCATCCATGTTTCATTCGAATTACCTTAAGCTTTGTGCGATATCCTAGCCCCGTCATCATGTCCACTCACCAGTAACTTCAACACACTGTAGCCTTAGAATTTACTGTTATTTCTCAACATCCGTTCCTCCTTCAGAAGTAACTGGTATTTATCCAAGAATACCAACTCAGTTTCGCGTGGATATTAGTCAGTTCTGCTCTGATATGGCTGTTTCATTTACTTGGTTTACCAGTTAGGATGATTGCATAAGTCCCAGGAGAGAACCATAATAGTTAAATTGATTATCTAACCTCGCGGTTTGTTCTACTTCCCTACTGAAACCCTCTTGGTAGGCTCGGAATGACGTGTTTACTTCTCCTCAAAAATTACAAACATTGTATGCCTGGTAAGATGGATTCAGAAGAGAAACGGCACGTTTACTCACTCATGTGCTCAATTGAATATCCTCTCGATAGGGCAGTCATTTGTGCTAAGTAAATCCAAATAGCTCCAAATTCCTCCCTTCCCCTTTTGGGAACCAACCAGCTTGGCTGATTTACCAATCTTTACTTGGGTTCAGTTTGTAGCCATTTTCGGATGCAGGTTTTGATCTTAATCTCTGGTCTTTCTTTTACTCTAAAATGGACCGCGCGCTCCCCTTGTTACTGTCTAGATTAGTATGTAAAGTCTTTGGAACAGTAATTGGAGAATTGGCCCCACACCGCCAGTACTCATTTCTTTTGACTTTGGACAATATAAACCTCATAAGGGTTTTTTATTCGGATAATCAACCTATCTCCATATGATATTAATCATGGTTCTGAAAATCTGGTTGATCCAGGGTTCATGAGACCTACTTTTTGTCAGATGAAAACGAGGGACGGTGTCTGAGATCACGTGAACACTCACTAGTACATCTAATCACTGACTTCCGTTTTCACATTGCGTAAGCGTGGAAGTTTGCCAAACTTGTGCACTAGTCAACCCCATTTGTTCCCGCAAGACTTCTGTTTCCGGTATCGGTAGACCTGGATAAATGCTTACGGTTATTTTATGGTCGACTATTGATTAAGAGTGCGCCAGTTCCAAAATGGCTAAATCGTACGATCTATATGAATTAGCGTTTGCGTTGGCCGCAGACGAAAACAAGTTCTTGTTTCATTCGAAAGCCCTCATATCCTGAAACAAATTGTCGCCTAGGTGTAAACCTGTGGGGTGATGTCATAAATCTCTTTTTCTCCGTACCTACCTACTCGATCCAGTCTCCTCGGCTCACAGCTTACGCGCGACAAAGGATACGTCTATAGGTAGGCCGAATTGATTCAAACGTAACCCTACTGATTGGTGCAGAAATGTTCGAAGCAGTCTCATATTTGTCACATCTACAACGAGAAACCTGTTAGCGATTACGCATCAAATGGCGTACAACGAAGTATAAGGAAGACGGTTTAAGTTTCCTCTAGTCTTCTTTTACGATGGTGTTGAAGCGACACTGGTTTGCTCAGTGTATGTCAAATATGATGTATACACGTGACTCGGTATTTCTGTGCGACTCAGAACTCACCACGCCTTACCCATTGCCCATTAATTTTACTCATGCGTACACACATGCACACTAACTCGGTCCTCCATGCACTCATTCATGCACTCAATCAGACAGTCACTTACTGCCTCGCTCAACCATTTATTGATTCGTCTGTTTTGTTTATTTATTTTGCCAAAGTGAAGTCTTACGAGTGGAGTTCAAAACGTTTGGCTTGTTAGGAATGTGCGGACGTGGACATGCGGACTAACCTTTTTCTCCCAGTTTTGTATATAGCTGGTTTATTGAAGACACTTCATTGACCGCACTGAATCGCTTGCTGTGCATCATCGTATCGAGACACTAATTATTGTCTCCGATCGGTTGAAACTTGTTTTCAATTTACGAGCCGGCGATGTTGCATATGCGGTCTCTTTTTACAGTGCATATTTAATTTTAACATTCCGTGTATATTTGCGGTAGCTGAGCGAAAAGAGAATTATTTCATCGTGTAATGCGGATCGCGTACGGGTTTCTGAAGGACCTGGTATCGTCCCAGTGCTCTGCTACGTTCAGAGGTTGAAAATGGTTAGTGCGGGAACATTCAAACCTATTCGCAAGCGTCCTTTATGGGCCTCTTTTCTGTACCCAGATATCCTGGCCACTAGTTACCGTTGCCACCACAATTATTTTTAAGGTGACCGTTCCATTACAGCTTCACAGAGATGGAGTAGCAGAAGTTAAACTGGGATATTCTAACTATAATTTTACTTTTTTAGCATCGATTGGTATCAACCTGTACGGTTCAGTTTTGTCCGCCTCACCTCTTTCTGGACAGTCATTTTTTGACTGACATCTTATGAAAACGAACAGTTTACTTTTACATTTATTCTAAAACCCAGCCATAATCTTGATATACCACCTTTTTGTTGTTTGAGATAATATTTATCTCGTCTTTCATCGGTTTGTTCAATCGTGTGAACTGACCACAGAGCTGCGATTTTTTTCGCCTTATATGCACTCTTTCGGCGTACTACTTGTTCAAATTAACTGATATTACCGGCGGTGGTCAAGTGGATTGAGCGCCTGTTCCCCCACAACGGTCAGAGGATCGAATCACAGATCCACTGGTTACTTCAGGGATAAAGAACAATTCGCTGTTATGCGGCCCGTTGCCACATCCGACCTATTGAGATATTATATAGTTCTGTGCCACTGGTTGCCAGGGTTAGGGTTACCGGTTACTCTAGCATGTAATGAGCCTTAGCAGATATCGGGCATTGTCCCCTCCACTAAGCCCATGTGTCAAACATGTAACAAGAAATTTACGTGCACATGGGGAAGAATACACGTACTGTTGACCGGTGGCTAATCACGAATGCTTGCAGCCATTTCGAGGACGTAGACAATTACGCCTTCGTCCGACAAGGTGCCCGTGCTTGCAGCTAACAGTCGAGCTAGGAAGTTGTTCAACAAAGAGTAGAATTTACAATGAACCAGAAAAACAAGTGTGCCATTCATTAAAGCCACAATGCGGACGTGTCTTAATTGACCAGATTGAACAATTGCCTTGCTGTGTATTCACGCCCGCACTCGAACGGTTTGCTATATACGATTACGGTGGATCAAAGAGGATGATAGGCTACAAAGAGGTAACCAGACGGAAATTATTGGGACACCCGAATTATTTGGTACACGCTTTTGCGTAGACGGCGATACTGTCCCGTTCAGGTGAACTGTTTTTCAGTCATTTCAGTGGGAGAAAATCGGTAATGCAATAGGTGTATCATATCGAGTCGAGGAAAATCTCTTGATCTGCTCACGACAAATAAGAGTATCCTATTCCATTGTGACGATTGTACAAACAGTGTGTTCAAATTAGGATGGTAAACATAATACTATATAGTACACTAACTATGACACTAGAATATGATATACGCCTGGTACACAAAGTACGTGCTACGATTTTGAGGAAATTGTACACGATTCTCTGGTTCCCGCATATTTTTGGTCATCGTTACGCGATCATATGTCGAAACGGGTTGATTTACGTACAAAACTGATTCAACAAATCAAAATGCGGACACGCTGTATACATTTTAAACGAGAATAGTTTCAAAAAGATTAGGGATTAGAAGTAATTACCTGAGTGAATCGTATGTGGTGGTGATTTTCTCACGTTTCAACTAACAGCTCAGTTGTGGTAGGGAAAAATTATATGTTTTGACGTCTGCCTGTTATCCTTAGGTGCAATACGCATTATCCTCACTATATATATATATAATATATATTATATATTATGTATATGTTAGCTTACATTATGCATTGCCAGTGCGCAACGGTGTACCTTATTTTTTGTCAGGTTCATTGATTATTCAGTTTGCTTTTTTTGCATCACAGAAAACACGCCGGAACAAATTGAGGCCTACAATAACCAAATCGGAAGTGTTTAAAAGTTACCTGTTTCTCACACGACGGAAATTTGTCTATGATCAGGTGTCATGTAGAAGTTTGGCATTGAATAACTGCGAGTTTAGAGGCCAGACACGTTGTGGTTCATATCTCACCTTCGTCTAACTGACAGTCTAACAGTCTACGCCGTGCTAGACGGCACTTTCCTACTAAAGCGCCTGGTCCTTATTCATCCTACTTCATCTGCTTTGGCGTGGTTCTCGCGTTTCGAGCCATAGGATTTAGGCGAACTTATTTAGGTTTCATATGCTGATAAATCAGTCTACCAGCACACCACCTAGATCCCAAAGTAAAAAGGACAAGTACGAATTTTCCGCACTCTGGAAAGTTTTTCTGTGATTCTACCCAGGAGAATGTTATGTGCATTTTTCCATAACCCCCTTATAGTACTAAGACTCACGAGACCGATTAGCTTTTCGATCGGCTTAGCAGGAATGCTCAGATCAAAATTTTTATCGACGTATATTCCCAATGATACCCCCATCGGAGATGGTTTGGGGCTCCGACATTGGTGTCTGGTCTTGACGGACTACTCGAAAATTTACCTGTGGGTCGGTATGCTGAAGGTATGGAAGATGAAGGCTGTAGGTTCTGTTACGACATTTGTGTGGCCGAATGTAAAGGATGAAGGAAGGTCTGTGCACGTACGGGGAGCAATGCGGTCAAATATTTGGAGTTATCTCATGTAATCCCGAAAAGAAACTGCGAGGAGTACGAGCGTGTACTGAGGAACCACTAGTCGACAATTCGCAATGACATAAAGAGCTTTCTACTATTGCGCACTAGTCTGTGTACAGACATTGTGCTATCGGGACCATGGCGAAAAGAACGAAAAGAAAAAGAAACGTTCGTGTAGAACTCATAAAATATCAACTCTTTCGGACATCTTCACATCATCGACTGTTCGCCATCATCTGTGGTTCCTTAGTAGGCTGTAGTACTACTCGATCTCTCCCAGAGGATGCACCTCTGAACCTTCCACGGCCAAGTGTCCTCTGCAAAGCAGCTGAGATGTTCCACACCATTAGGTTGATTCTTGCGTCTCTTATGGTACGTCTTACTTCAGATAAATGCTTTTAGTCAGGCAGACGTTCTGTGCACATAAGCAAAACCTATCCCAGCCACCCTTATCTGATAAGATTCTCCGGATTCGAACCCAGTTGAAAACCCGCAGAATTGTTTGGGACGAACGAATATGTTGATAAAAAATAATCAAATCTATATCCTTTGAAAAAATCTCCGACCTTATCTTGGGATGAAATATTAACAACAGTCATCGAACGACAGATTAGAACCGGGGCCAGGAAGATGCAGGGTTGTTGTTGTGGTTAGCGAGGAAAATCCGATGCATTGTTGTTTAATGTTTTGTAGTATTTCTTGTTATTCCCTTTCACCACGATTTTCACTATCACCAAGTGGATGGGCGCAATGGAATTCAAGCACATCAGTGTTTATTCCTTTTTGACACATTGTGTTCATCACGCTGATAGCTGTTGAAAACCGAGCAAAGTGGATCGCCCATTCATGAAGCCTAGACCACGAACACAAGCGTTGGATGGGGATGGAGTTCATCACGTACTGATCGCCCTGAACTGTATCGTAAAAAGAAATGCGAACCGATTTTCGCGGTTTTTTTATGAGTGTTGGCCGGAAATGAGAACTTTAAAGCTAACCAGACTAATCAGACGGACCAATGGAGACGATTCCTTCACGATAGCTGAATTGGTGTTCCCGGTCGGGTATGTATCCAAATTACGGTGGTGGCGCACACATTTGATCGTTTGTGAAGATTTCAATCGAGCATCACCATCACGGCAGTGCACGGCGTGTAAGGAGGTCAGCTCATCGAGTGCGGTGAGAAAGCTAAGGTTCCATCGCCAAATCCTTCACTGTTGAACCTAGCATCCAAGTGAACATAAGTTTGGCGCACACACAGGCATACCTGAACAGTATTTCCAGCCCCACGCAAAATTCAGTGTGAGCCTGTTTTCAGGCAAACGAGCAACCCTGCCTGTGCCTTATTGTGTGAGAATTGTGGCAGTTCAAATGTATGACTACGTGGAAAGTGTTTTTTTTTGCCCGGGTGTCTGGGGGGAGGAAGAGGACAACTGTTTCGATTCAGTTGTCGCAGTTGACGATTGTACCTATGTCAGCTCAGTTTTTACATCTGACGAAGCAGGTGGCTAACGGTTCCACGTCCCGCGGAAAAGGGGTATTCGAATTGGTTAGATGTCTAGCTTATCAGCTGGTTGATCAAACGGATAAATTGGTTTGTTTGGTTGCTTACGGATTCACGGTTTTGTTCTATTACGACCGAATCCAAAACTTCTGGATTTTTTCGGCTTACCACAAAATTGGGAACAATCGAATAATTGAATCACTTCATGAGTTTCCGTTTCGCAACCAATATCCTTGTACTTGAATGTTGTCGTTTTGGTTTCCATCACACCGTGTTTGGACGAACAGCGTTTGAAAATTCCTGGTTCGCTCTTCTGCCCTATTCTCCCACTCACCAACAGTCTCCTAATCCGTCTTGTCCTTAGGCTGCACATCGTCATCAGTTTCGTTTGCTCACAAGGAGCATCTGGTTTGCTGTTTTTTATCTTCTCTGCACTTCGATCCTATCTTCAAACTACTTCTAAACGAGAGGAAGGTGTAACAACCGCATGGATGGTAATTCTCGTGAATTACTAAGGAGTTCCACTAAGGCTGTCGTTTGTTACTGCTCTGACCTCAGTAAACGCGAGCTAAGCGTCTGCGCTCTTGCTCATGAGCGGCAACTGGCAAAATGGATTATCGTAAAACTGGCAAAACGAGTATAGTTAAATGGAACGAATTGAATAGTGCCACTTTCGTACGTATATGGAACATATACAGTATATCACTTAGTACATTTAAACGCGCAAATCCTCGTAGTCAGACCAGAAGAACAAAACATGCCACTGGAAGACCAACCGAATTCCCAGAGCTTAGATATCACGGGGAACTAGAAATCAATCAAATATAAATTAGGTTGACACAGGTTGTGTGATGGGTGTAGATAGGTTTATGCCTTTGAGTTGAGGTAAATAAATTGTGGGCTATTTAGGAGTATCAGTTTGCTCATCAGAGGAGTTTTTGAATGAATACTGTCGAGTGACAATCGTTTTCCGTCACAATATCATTTCGCGAGTATTTTTTCGACATTCACGGTTGTCCCTAGATTATTTACATTTGAAACGTTCTCATTTGGGCAGTGTTAATCGTTTGGTTAACAGACAACCACATTTTCGACTTACCGGATCGATGACCCAAATTTACGAAGAAACAGATAAACATTGACGAGTGAAAGCAAGAGCAGCTGTGACCAATGTGTGTGGTGTACTTGATCACAACTTATTTACGCCCCACACAACGTCGTTTCATGTCAGAGGCGCAAGTCTCGACGGAATCTGATCATTCAGTCAACAATCTTGTGTTATAATAACAGCGACGTTCTTGAGCGTTCCTTGAGTACGATGAACTCTAACATCATCAGGCCATTCTTTTGCCTTCCGCGGTGCCGTTTATCAAGGCTAATCATTTCATTGAAGTGTCCATTCAGCCAAAGCATTTTCACGGCATTGTGGATTATCTATCACTCTATTTGTAGAAGGACCCGAGATTCGAGTTATCCTACTTATTATTCCGATATTGTTGTTGCCTAGTCTCGGTCTTCTCAGATGGCTATCATTCTAAGTTGTGCACCAGATTCTACTAGGATGTGACACTATGGTTCACAGAAATCCAACTGTGCTGCGAACGACCTACAGTTTGAGCAATCTAATGGACTCAGACTGTCATGTAAATGCGCATGGTCCCACACGAATTTAGGCCACATTGCTTAAAGATGTATAAAGTTTCATTCAGTCGGGGGTGCTTTTATATCAGCTATACCGGCATAGGGGATTTTTCCATCGTTTTAGTCGAATTGTCTATCGGGGTTAACTATAAACACCATAACCATGACAATGCAACTTAAAACCTTCAGTCAAAATGGATTATCTAAAGTTAGGTGTCGATCTACTCATTCTCAAAAGCTAATCTCTTCTTGACTGTCTTGGCTGACTTTCAAGTCCGATAGCATCTTTTCAGTTCCACGTAATTCAACGGTCTGGCACTCTCAGCTCATGCACTTCTCCTTTCGTCTGTGTTCTTTCGACCTCCCCGGTCCATCGTCTGTGTCCACGTTCTCAGTCTGCACATTTTCAGTTTTCTTCAATAGCACGCATTTTCAGCTTCATGCAGTCGCTTCATAAAAACTAGCTAACTTCATGAAGAGTATTCTCTCTGTCCACCCACTTTCTCCATATGGGCATTTTTACTGGATTCAAACATCACATCTTTTACCGGAAGATCCAAAAATTCCTCCTTAACTAAACTGCCGAATTTGTCTCGGTCGCACTTCTAAGTTCTACTAGTGGATGCTAGTTGGCTCATTGGGAAATCCTGCTCCGGGAGTCAGACTGTCAAAGTTCACTATGATGAATGCCATGTGCTCGCGCGATTCGGGAGGGTAGCCACTGATCCGAACCCCGCTCGGCGTGACCTCGTCAATCAGTTGATAGAGTACACGCGCGGTACAAGTGCATGGGTTACGTCCAGGCGCAGGTTCGAAACTCTCCGAGTTCGAGGATTTTTCACCGTTGGATCAATTCTATGTTTGTCAAAGTTTTTAGACACGACAAAGGCATCCGACCCGTTGACAAACGGTTTCCAGCGCACTTGTTCCGGTAATTGTACTTTTAAGGACCTCAATACGCTCTCTCGTCAGTTGTGATCTTAAGTGATATAGTGTCGACACTTTGGTATCAACGTCCGAGGACTCTAAATGAGACCATCCTAGCCAAATCCACAGGCTCACACCACATTAAATCAGTGACCGACTGTTATCATTTAAAACGTCATAACATGTTGACATGATTTTGGACGAGAAGCGTTTTAATTGTGAGTGATATAATGTTAATAACACAGCGTTGTTCGTAGATGTAACGCGCCAACGTTTCGACTGCCGTGGGTAGTCTTTCTCAAGGCAAGTTTTACAATCAGAGGCGTTTTAGTTGACGAACTAGTTCCAGAAGCTCATTATTGATTCGGGTTGCTGACCCTGGTCTGGATGAACTTACAATGCATATATCAGTTCCGTGCGCTTCAGTTTTTACAACAACCAACCCTGTACCAACGTGTTCTGCTTTTGGTTACTACCTCACAGCATCATCTACTCAAGGAGAAAAAAAAATAAGGAATAGTGAAAGGTCGACCGCAAAATAATGAGTTGTACACCATATAAACATACAAATACAAGAGAAAAACGTCTGCGTCCAAGACGGCCACTCACGACGGTTCTTAATCATCCATTGTTTTCAACAATCTTTTGGGGCGAGGGGGAGGACATCCCTAACTCTTCCAAACTGAACCTAAACGAGTCAGTCCACCGGTTAGGATTTTCATATTTTTCTGGTCATTTGATCAACTGGCCACTTCGATTCATTTTCAAACCAATACCGGCCTCAGTGAACAGCTTACAGTGAGGCGGACTTCCTATGGCCACGAGTAAAACATATCCCAACCACTTTAATCTGTTCTAAGAATTGAACCCTAGTGCCCAGTACCTTACACCTGATTTCTAAGTTACTCACAAAATTCTCCCACGATACTCTTCCAGTGCTACAAAAATAACAGTGTTCAAACACTGACTCAATGCCCATGTTTCTGAACCACGTAGCCATGTCCATGTAGGGGCCGTATGAACTCCATTTTCGATCGATATGCAGATTTCACGCGAATGTAACAGACATCTCAACCTGGTAAATACCACTCGAGCTTTCCGTATGCGCAAAGATAATGCAAGTCATTACATGACTGAAGTGAAGACACCTCATCTATTGGACCACCAAATGAGATGGAACTACCCAATTAATTGAGCCTACTCACTTCGCCCGAATCTTCCCCTAAAGGAACAAGACGGTTTTGAGCCAATCCACTGCCGCATATACAACATGGAAAACATATCCCAAACATGCCTACACTATTGTTCAAAAGATCCAGAAAAACTTGCAACTTATTCAAGTCCTTCCATCGACAGCACTAGATCGTTCGCATATTATAAATCAAACGGCTTTCCATCCGAACAAATGTCAGTGCCATCTCTTGCATATAGCATAATCATCTCAACGAAGTAGTTGAGGAGAAACGGAGAGAAAACAACCCTGAAGAACATCAATGTTCGTGGTGAACTCGGGTGTAAGGTCGTCGAAAGCACGATCTCGGATTCGGCGATTCCCTTGAACAGATTGAAAAAATGAAATGAATTTTTATCGCACATTCTTCAGTGAAAAAGAGCACCACATAACTGCACGATCAACCTGGTCGAACGCTGATTTCAGCTCAAGAGAGAAGTATATCGTTGGCCTACAGAAGGTGCGTCTACTGTGTACCAGCAGGATGGGAGTGGACTTCTTAGTTTATTTAGTTCCACGACTGAGCTCACAACTCTGATTGAGGGTCTACCAAACCAATTAAGTGAGAAATCTGGAATGGATTGCTGATGAAGCATTTGTTATGTGAATTGGCGGTAGAATGTGGGAACATGGTTCATAATCCGAAGTTCGGCACACAACGGAGACAATAATAAGTCGATCGAGATATGTCATGTGTCAAAAAGCTAGTTAAGATTCTCCGTGTTATCGTTCCGGTTACTCACATTCCACGCCCATTCTTCCGTTTTTGTGTTCTTTCTTTTTATTCAAATCCTCTTCCCGTGTTATCCTGTTCTAGCCGCTTCGTGTTGACGTGCCTACTCCAGTTGTGCTTGAGACTCAAGAACTGATCCAGTCTGGCGCTGGCACTGCAATCTTCCAATCAGCTACTGAGGCCGCTCTAAGTCTGGTACAAGCCCAAGTTTCCAAATTGGCCCAGGAAATCCGTCATGGTAAGTTCTCAGACACGTATTCACCACCCACTACTTCGAGTATCTCATCTGTTTCTTTTTGCTATATCACGCTCATCACAATTGGCAAGCAAACGGTTGTAGACAACGCATAACAAGAACTAAACATTGCTGTTTTATGTACAGTTGTATAAATCCTGCAGTCTATAAGTTACTAGTCCAATTACTTTGAGTAATGATTTCAGTGAGCTCGTAATGGGAACACGAGCGCGGGCGATAGGTGCAACCATATATGATCCAATGAGCAACGAACCAAGCACCGGACCTAGTCTAACATGAAAACATTGGTGACGGAGCAAAGCAGTCCATCCGTAAACGAAGTCACATGAGTACGTGCGAATGCGACGGCAGTCAGAGATAGGGTAGTTAATCAAGTGGAGGGAATGCTTGTGTTCAATGATAAAGCCACGTCAATACAAGAGTAAAGCCCAGCCAAGTTAACACCGTTGATGGTCAGCCGTTTATCATGAGGGTTTTCAGACAATAAATGTGGCTGCTGTGGCTGCCCTCGTTCCTAAGGCTGGCTCAGCCCAACTGACAAAGAAGTATCAACGAATCACAGTTGTGGTTCTTCTGTGGACTCTTCGACGAACAACTTCCATGTACACTCCTGACGCCACAAATTAGATTCTGATGAGACACCAATTCGGAGTGCACAAGTATAAGGATTTTTGGACAAGAGACTACCAGGTACGCATACCTGACGAGCGACAATAACCTCAAAACCGCTTGTGTGCTCCCGGGCAAATGTTGTTCACTCATCCAGATACTGCTTACAGTATATATATATATATATATATAGGGTAATTACTACCCATTGTTTTCTGAATAGTTCACAATTCGACCTGGAACGTATGTGCAACAACTATTGTCTCCTGCCACTAGAAGAAATCGTTATAAAACAGATAACGAATAACACTCTATTGACAGACTTTCTGTGCTTTCTTGAATCTCCCGTTTATGCGGTTGACTTCTAGAATTTGAAAGATTTTCTAAGCGCTTCGCAACATACTTATGCAGAAGCATAATATAGCCCACTCCCAACAACTTTTATGGTTTAGGTTTGGCGCTAGTAGTTGTACCTGTCGATGAATATGCAGAGAGACAGATTTACGTAGTAAAAAACATCGTCGAACCGACCATTAATTTCGAAGTTTTAGTCCACATAATCTTTCCTCCTACTCGTTTCTTTTGCTCTCACAATCCATTCCCGTTTCTCATTGACTTATTCAGGTATGGTAACATGGAAACCACCAGAACCGGTTAATCTCCTCATTCGACGCAATCGAGACGAGGAGTTAGCTGTTTTTGAGCTGTGTATGACTCCTCGATTGCAATCTCTTTACCAAACAGCTTGTGATGGTACGACCAATGTGGGTACGAATGGCTCATCCGTAACTCCTGTGATGGGTTCTATGGATGGAGTCGGAGTTTCCGGTGGTATGGGAGACGGGCCTTCCGCAACACCACAAGATCAGACTGCACTAGCCTTGTGTTTGGCATTAGCAACTGCCTACCGTTATCTATCCGTTTCAAATGCCAGCGGTTTAGGTTCTGACGCACAGGAAACTTCCTCAGGAGGTTCTGGTGTGGGACACTCGATTCGGAACAGTCTGTTTGCTCGGTATGTAATCCGATTTTCGGATTTTACCCTATCTGCATCCGCCGTAAACATTTCTGCCACTATCACTAATACGTTAGTCTTTTTTATCATTCACTTTCGGGTTATCAGAGCTGATTTCATGTCTAGCAAATGGATGACCGGAAACCGTTGGATACAAGAGGCTTTGAAATACAAAGTTGTAGACACAGTTGGGTTTTTATTGAGCAGTTTGAAACGTCAGTTTCCATTAGACGTAGGGAGTAACACAGGCCTTTTACTCAGTACTCTCAGTATTCTATGGTTCCATCGATTATAAGTAAATTATTATGGTTGAAAAATATGAAGCACCAAATCTTCTTTACTCAGTTCACTAAAGCGGAAGGGTGAGAGTTTGCGATCACTGCAGTCGATTGGAATGGGAGATGTGCCACAGTTATCAGTGGGTTAGGGTGATATGGCAAAGTTTGTGTGTGTGTGTGTGTATATCTGTTAGTGATTATGTCAACGTAAACACAATACTCTGGGTCAAACGTTTCTGTGTTCAAAAAACAAACTGATGCATGCCTCGCCTCAATAAACGCCATTTGTTTTGCTTAATAATTGCTTCGAAACTTTTGGTAACGCCAGCTTTGTAACCCAGTGCTACTAGACCTCTTGCGAATGAAAAACTCGGAGATTTCGCGCCAGCATGTGAGGTTACGGAGAATGTCGTTATCGGTGCTGACAATCATTTCGGTGTGCTGTAACACTTGCTGAGTTTTTGGCAGTTCGCGTGTCCGTCGTTGAAAATACAACTTAACCAACGCATACTCCACGAGCAGATGCAGTGGGGATGGCCTCCCACATAGCCGCTAGGGCCCACTACAATAGGGAACAGTGGACCGGTAACCATGACCCTAAAACTTGAAATGGCACAGAACCGTTTAGAAGTCCCAGTACTTAGTCAAGTAGTTTAACCGTCATTCACTCCATGAAAGCCAGAGGTTAGAATCTCAGTTTCGACGGTCATTTTGACGTTAGACCGCAATTGACCCCCACCCGACACGTCATGCCTGAACTGTTAAATCTTGTCGAGAGTATATGAGCCATTAAAATCAGTAAGATTATTAGTCTTTTTGTAAGCTTAACCTTTCTTGTTTTCTGTAACCGTTACCACTGCACCATTGCCTACGCGTTTATCCTTTTGGTCAGTCTAAGTGGTTGCATAAATAGGCTGCTTTCAAATGGCAACGCAGTGAAAACTTGCTTCATTTCAGCTGCAGTTAGTTTTGCTTATCTCGGTCAACTACATCGGCCGCAGTTTCCCGTCCAGAAGCTGTTACGCTTTACATTTGCAGCGTGAAAGTGTAACCAATACACTTTGGTGGCCTCTTATTCTTCTTCCTCCAGTAAATTCGGATTTATCACATTCCTCATCGAGATCCACTCTACAGTACTTCATACGCCTGCATGAAATTCCCAATGGACCGTTGTACGTCGGGGTGCTACAGAAAAGTTGCGGTTTAATTGTCAATTGTTTCGACCAATGCCTATTTCAGTCAAACGGAAATTCAAAAATAACACACGGAATGTCTTTTTAATATTATCATTACTATTATTAGTCGACGAGCATAAAGCCGATTGAAGTTTCGGTTTCCCTAAGTTTGGATAAGGTCACATGCCCTCCAACTGCCTAGTGAGCTAATTCAACCAGTCGACTGTAGCGTCGGTCTGATGGATGTGAAAATTCGAATCACACATGATAACGCAGGATTCTGGCCCGACGATTTCGGTGGAGTTGTAAGCACAAATTTCTTGTGCTCTCCTTTGACTGGTCTGTCTTGTCGGTTGCCAAAATGTATATCTGGCTTGTCCACATAGCAGCCTAGATAAACATTGACGCAGGTCCTCCCTCTAGGCTTGCTCTGCACAGCACTGCTTTAATTAATACATAACTTTATTGTCTATTCCTGTCTGCGCAGGCCTTTCTTTATTGATTTATCTAACTCAAACTTGAGTCACACTAGGAAGTCGAAATGATATCAGACTGCTTGCATCCATGCACGTGATTGTTTTTCTATGTGCATATGTATGCAGTTGGGAGTGTGCGTGGTCCTCCATTAATTTAAGTGACACCAGAACCTTATCGCCTTCTGCGAAGCCCCGGTGATACCCGATTGATTCTCTTCCTATATTTTCTGTATAGCCTGGAGAACAACTCACTGTAAATATTTGCTTTAGGATGTGCATTCTAACGAGACTACACCTTGACGTGGTGTGACGGCTTGCGTGCCTCCATGATCCAACGAGCTATACAGGATGGCTTATCTCAAGCCGAAGTTCCAATCATGCCTGGAAGGTCAATGGGTAGAGGCCTGACGAAGTAGTTTCCTGGCCCTCCAAGTTGGGGTTGATCTAAGTTAGCAGCTCAGTCGGAGAAACAAGTGGAAGAATAATTGATCCAAGTAGATGAGCTCCCAATCAGCTATTCCCCGCTTCCTTGCGGTCAGGTTCTTGTCAGAACCAAAGGCTTTGATTGAGAACCCTAATCGTTCTTCTGCTTAGCGGCTGAAATCCCTAGCAGTGCTCGTCCATTATTCCCCATGAGTTACACGCCCCCAAATAATT
>LUCM01001726.1:76066-139506 GCA_008360955.1 Fasciolopsis buskii
AATCATTCATTCCTAACTCTCGGGAAAGGCAGCGGTCAGTGAGGCTTGCCTTGCTGTTTAACGCTGAACGATGATGATGATGATGATGATGTGCATTCTAATTTACCCAACTGTTAATCATTTGCGAATCACGTGATTGGGTATATCAACCGAGGAGAGAGAAAAAAGACATGTGGTTTTCCTTGTTTAGCGACTCGCTTTAAATTGAGCACCAATCGTACGCTTTCGACATCCCTAACTTCCAATTCCATTGATTTCTCTCATTTAGAACGGTAAACCGTTGGTGAACGTATCAGTCTTCTAGCACAAAGAGAGTTCAACAGATTCTCTGATTTAACTGTTATTAAATCTGTATGAACATTGTTTTCTCATCCGCATTCCCCTTCTACCCATTTCTGTCAAATCGAGTTATTGTTCCTTGATAATCCAAGGTCCACTTAAAATGTCGAAACCTTTGATGGAACAGATGAATTGGTCGGATTCTACCTATTTGGTTTCGAAATCCGTGGGAATTCGATGGTTTGGATGTCTCTCATCTTTTCTCGTCCCCCCACCCCAACGTTACCACACAAATTTCGCTAGACACGAATGTCAACACAACTAGCTTCCATTGGTCCACTTGTTTACTCATCGCATTTCTCTTCTTTTCATCCTCCAATGTGCAACCTTTGTTGGAAGGATAGTGTGTTGCGTTGCGAGATTTGAGTATCTCTTCAGGTATTTCCCGTTAGGCTGTTATTGGCACCACTTTTGGACGTTTACGTAGACTTTTCTAACTTCATATTTCCGGCCCACCAAAAAAGCTAACTTGCTTCTGCCTAATCATCTTTTTGCAATTTTTCTCGTTTTGACCTGAAATTGAACCCAGCCTCCTGAATCTACCACACCCTTCGGACCACTCAACTTTAGACTTCTGGAGCGAGAATTCCGGTTCATCTGGCGGGAACGACACTGCATTTACCGGAGATTTATTTCCTTCTTCATCGTTCTGTCCACCTTACTGAGTGTTCCATTTTGACCGAATAATTCCGGTTGTAAGAATGTTTTTTGGTGTCCGTCCTTGTCTCTAAAGCTGACTTGACTACTCGTTAGATCCACCTACCGGATGGATGCATTAGCATCATGGGATCACCTGAAAAAGTGCCGCAACCAATGTCCTCGTTCTGTTCGTGAACGCTGGCCGCCTATACGTTTTTCACTTACAAGCTCATGTCTATTGGTTTGATATTTAGCCAGTTAATATTGTAATCATGATAACGGAAATAGACCGTCTTAACTACCGAGTTCGAGTCCACGAGATCCTTTCATGCGAAGACAACGAGTGATATGACTAGATGCCGCAGTTATTGATATTCAAAGTTTTTTTTCCCGTGTAGTCCCGTTTTCACCTTCTTCGTTCATTTCGCTTTTGAATACTCGGTGCTTTGAGGTGCCAATCCAAATTAGTGTACATTACTGCTGAAGTCATGGTGGCTCACGAATTACTGCAGAGGACTGGCAGTCCTGATTATCGTGTGCCGAAGTAGTAGTCCAAGCAAGACTTCATCTTTAGAACCCTTGGTTGAATTCTGCCTCCCAACCGTAGCCAATTTCCGACGTTGCAAATACAAACTGTTGTCCTCGGTCGTTTTCGGTTAAGAAAATAACGCCAAAGCGAACATTGTAGTGTGAGTCAAACACCATAGTTCAAGTACAGTTTCAAAGCATTGGAGCCATGTTTGAGAACGAGTTTCTACGGTGAACCAACGGTGCTTGTATCTTGCACTGTGTTCGATGACTTATAAACTGTGGCTCTTAAGCCGTAGCACAAGACCCCCCGAACTGCGAAATACACTTTAGACCATCCGCCACAAAGCGCACTTCCGAATGGATTATGGTACAGAGGTTCTATGCCATTGATTCAGATTGTTTCTATTTAGACTTGTCCGGTCGCACTTACAAACACGGAAATCGTGGAGGCCAAATCAACATCCTAGTCCGACACCCCACTTGCTTCCCGGCTTATTTGAGCTCACTTGGTGCCCACAAAAGTGAAGGCCATTTGGTGTGCAGTCAGGTGCAGCAGTCGGTGGAATCAAGCCGTCAAACTATTATGTACCAAGTATTTCTATCTTTCAAGGCTGCTGGAGAACAGTTAGATTGGTTAGTCCAGAAGTTAGAACATCCAGCGGGTGAGAGATCACGAAGGGTGATGCTATTGACTTAGAATTTAAGCTTTACTGACCCTGTGCCGCAACTGCGGACTGTAACCCACAAACCTATTCAAATTCCACTCTCGCATTTCTTTTGATTGATTCACTGAACACAGGTTTCCGTCAAGAAGACACATTCCCTCATCTATATTGATCATCAGCTGAAGTTAGTTGTGAGGCGTTGCTTTGGTGAGACGAACAAGGGAAATTGATTTCTAAGAACAGTGGTTCAATTTTTTTATGCAATTCAGAGATGACACAGTCATTCTCTAGGGAAGAGGAGACCGCTTCGAAACAGTGGGACCTTGTTCCAGAATTTATTGTCACACGGTTGACAAGAGTCGTGATTCGACAAGTAAATGAAGTTAGGTCACCCACGGGAGGATCGACCCTATACTACCGCGAGAAAATGTTGCAGCGGTCGCTATTCTATCTACAAAAGGACATCTGGATTCCATTAAGGGTTCGACTAATTAACGAAGTTTGAGTTGATTCTAAAAGCGGTTTCGTTTTTGGCGGGTAACGTAGATTTCTGCGTGGTTATGTACGCACCGATTTCTTCCATTGGGTATGGAAGTCCCTGAGTTGTTTCACATACCGATCGGTTTAAAGAAACTCTCGAACATGTGTTGTTCTGAGATGGATATTAGTGTATACTGCATCACCTGGAAATAAATAAGACGCCGTTAGCCGATAGATGTGGTCTTGTTAGATGTATTAGGCTTCAGTATCGGGGTTCATAGACGGCTGAAAGCATCCATCAGTGAGAGTAACTGCTTTTTATCGAACTCTAGTAGCTCTTATTCTCGCAATTTTCGCTTGAGTTTTCAGAACTATAGATATGTCTCGTTGTACAGGATGAGCCAAGATAAAGTAAATGGTCTGAAACTTGAATTGAACCAAAAGTCTTAAACTCTCACACCAACATAAACGTATGCAGCCGTAGTTGTCTTTATTTTGCAACTGATTGAAGGCTTCTGACGCTTAGCAACCGAATCGGATCGGGGTTTCATTCTTGTTATCTACCGATGCCTACTGTTTGTTGCATCACGTGATGCACTAAGAAGTTAGCCCTATCAGAAATTACTTTGTAATGCTTTAGTATTACTTTTGAAACTGAGATAATCTCTTTGTTGATACGTGCATGCTAGTGAAAGCCATTTGTTGGCTCCGTGTCTTTCACCCTCTGCTCACGTTTTGGTCATTGAAACAGATCATTTGAAAACTTGACCGCCTCTGCACTGGGCTCCGGTTCCGGAATCGGCTGTGGGACCGGCAGTATTGGTGGCGGTCTTTCGGCGGCCGGTTCGAATTTGTGGACCAAAGTTGGACATTTCGGGGCCAAAATAAAACAGAAGCAGCACAGTGGACATTTATTCGGAAGTCGAAAAGCAAAGGTCAGTCACTGTGTTCGGGCTTGTTCACACCATATATCGTTCAGCTGCTTTGTTTTAATCCCTTCTGATTCGCGTCCACTTTGGGCTAAATCAGAGATACGCAGCCATCTAATGGATAAGATCGTCCTGTCCATGGATTTCTGTGTACCCGTGATCTGGAAACAGATGGTCAGGTGGGACTTGCACTGTGTATGATCGTGGACGAATCTCTTCTGTTCACGCTCTCGTTTCAAGTCAGATACTTGTTTGAGATCACCAGTTGGTGTTCTCGTTCAAGTGAAACTTGTAAGAATTATGTGTTGAGGTCCACGAGATCCAATCAACGGATAGTTATGGACGTCAGGTGACATAAGTAAATGTTCCAGTTAGGGAGGATCTTTCATCTAAATCTTTTTCACTTGGCAATCTCACCCTCTTTCCTTGGTTTTTGATTACCCATTTGTTCTAATTCGGCGCCCAACCTGACGTTGCTGAGATAGAATCGATGATCAAGACGCAACGATACGAGTTTGAAGGTTATTAGAACTATGCCTAGCCGACTCAGAGATTGAATAACTTCCGATTCGAGTTGGTTTAATAGCGTGCACACTTATAGCGAATCAAATTAAAGCTGATGACGGATTTGGAATAGGTATGCAGTACCCAGAACTACAGTATTATTATGACAGAATAGTGCAAAAGTAAACATCGACAGCTATCAAGCGTGGGATCTAAAGTCGATTAAATCTACGTGTATGCCATGCAGTGAGTGAGTTAAGTAAGTAAGGATAAAAGTTATACTAATATCCGTGTAAATATGTCCGATAGGAAGGATACGCGTACAGGTCAGTACACATGACGCGGAACGTGAGCAATGGGATTGACATAGGTAGCCAGTACTAATGAAGGGGGGATTCTAAATAGATCTTCATTCCCGTATAAAGTGCACTAACATGCAAACATGTCAGGACTCAACAAATTTGACAGACCTCTTCTGTGCCCACCCTGACTGATTGCTTCCAGCCAATTCCAGGTCTGTGATGACAACGAACTTGTCGACATAATCCTAGATCAAAATTATTTGCATGGTCTGTTTTTTAATGAGTGGTCAGCATGAAAGGCAAACTGTTTCGTGAACAGTAGATACCACGACAATGCAAGTATTATTTCTATTAATTCTAGTTTGATTATCGGTTTTATGCTTCAGCGAACGCGAAAAGGGTAACGTCCGCTCAAGGGTAGGAAGATAACGAGCTGTTGAGGAAGTCAATGGTTGTCGTAAGAGCCGAATGCGAAAGGTTTTGTTGGAATCCCACAACTTTTCACTGCAGGTCCGTTTAGTAAACCCAAGCACTTTTTGGTTTACATGTGCAGTTCCGAGGACATCAGGGTGACCATGAAAAAAACCAGATGGTGGTGAACTCGGGCAGGGTTTCTTTAGGGCTTACGATAATAGACCAATCGATTTAACGTGTTTGTCGGTTTGCATAACTTTGTGGATATCAGTTGGCAGCGGTCACAATCGAGTTTCGTTCAGCACACCTGTTGTAAATATAATTACCCTCCCGGTGTGCTCGTGTGCGTGTGTGCTGAAGCATTTCTTCATACATGTGCTCGTGCTTTGATAAAATAGTCAAATGCTCTTTCTTTACTTTTACACCAATTTTGCACAGCGAGTTCTGTCAAACAAATGTCCTGATTTCATTGCAAAGCGCGGTCGTTTGATCGATTAGTTAGAAGTTTTTTTCATGGTCAGTAACTGGGATCTTCAACTTCATCGGCCACACGTGCCTGCTTCACATTCTTCCGGTCTCCGTCTGTTGTGTTCCGTCTGGTGGGTTTGTGTAAGACATTTCTGTGCACAGTCGTTCTTGGATTTTCCGCCCAATCCTAGTGCGCCGATGATTCCTAACAAGGATGAAATATGCACGGTTCTTCCATAGTTTCCTAAAATTGAGTTAAGTCTTATGACCACATGATAAACGGTGTCGTAAGAAACTTAATTTGTAAAAATTGAACCGAAATGCTTAACATCAGACATTCATTTTCATGAACTCCATTTTCTTATAAATCTTGTATTGATTTTTTTAAGGTGCATTTCCTATTTCTGAAGCTCGGGTTGGCGAAGTTCGCTGGAAACCTTATGGTCATCAGTCTTAAATTGTGCTAATTTTTTGCCGTACTGGTTTTCCGATAAAACAATACTTCGGTAACTGCATCCGACCTAACAATCTGCCTGTTCCCCTCGTTCCTCCCGACCTGTTCCTATAACCGGCAATTCATAGCAGCACGCAGTGAAGAATCATAATTTACACGAACGTGCATTCGAATACGTAACCGAATGCTGGGCTTGTGGTCGATTGCTTTGGGGTCTGGCTCCACAAGGATTGGCGTGTAACAGTAAGCTCAATTGGTCTTTTATTTAACGTCTTATCTCATTCTTTCTTATCCCTCGTACCAATCCCCTTTCTCATTTGGTGTACGTTGCTCAATTTATTTGATGTGCTTTCCAATTCCAAAGGCTATATTCCATGTACGGACAATGACTTGTAAGTAGTTGATCTACTGCTGCACAAACAAATAATCTGAAGATCTGACAAGCACGAGTGGCATGCCCGTTGGAGTTCAACCAATCCAGAAAGGTAAAGAGCGCATAATGCGTATTGTGGAATTCTGACTGATTTTCAACAAATTGACCTATGGTAGCAGTCGGTATGGGCTAATTGGTCGATAATATGGTCAATGCGGTTGAACCGATTCTAAGGCCAAACCACAATCGTCAAACTGTCACACAAAGCAACATGTGAACGAGCCCTTACGCGGTCACGAATACGGTTGCAGGCTAGTTGAAATTCACACAGTTGCCTGACAAGCAACGGTGTTTTTGGATCTTCGGTTTGTGGACTGTCACGGTGTTGATGATTTTACTAATCTTTTTTGACAACGTCTTTGGTTTCAGTGATTGATGATTGCCTATCATTGTGATTGATCTCCCGACTTAAAAGTGTTATCGGTTCCCTACCAAAACCCCTATGCGTAACTGGTTAGATAAAAAATAACTTGTAAGAATGCCATCTATTCTACTACCCTCAGTCACTGTGGTTCTTCTGTTGCTAACCCACCTGCCCGCAACAATCTTTCATTGTACGGTATTTTTCTCAGCCAAAGAAATTTTCCAGTTAAAATCAAGTGAACCCAATGTGCCACCGGTAGTTTTAGACACTATCCCAGGCCTCATTTACCAAAATGTTTATCGCAAGTGATTTCGGTGACACAGCTGTGAAGTGACGCGAGAACTCGTAAAAAAACCAGCCTTGATCATGACGTAACAAACCCTTGGTCAGAGGAATACGGGTTGGACTCAGGTGTTGGGTTGCGCATTACGCATCCGAAAGACGACGCCGTCAGTCAAAAAGAAACCGGCGACCTTCCGCCACTGAGAGCTACCGCGGACACGACCGCGGAACGTAAATTGCTCGAACGAACATCCGGTGTTGCTCAGTGGCACAGCCTCTTTCCGGTAACGGGAAGGTCGCCGATTTGATTGCCGCTCGTGGTGTAGAATTTTGGACGAATGGTGCGTAAGTGAATTTCCCATCCGATTTATTGAGCCACAGCTCATTTAATGTTACACAACTAATCCGCTGGACTTTCATGGCCTTTAAAACAAAATAGCAAATGACATCAAAAAAATCCACGATACCAAGTGTAATATCATTGCTTTTTCCTTGATTTTTTTATTTTAAACCTTCTGCCTTTTCCTACTAAAATTTTCCATTGGTAGATGACGAGGATACATACATGCATACATACATACATACACACATACATACATACATACATACATGTATACATACATACATGCATACATACATACATACACACATACATACATACATACATACATACATGCATGCATACATACATACATGCATACATACATACATACATACATACATACATACATACATACATACATACATACATACATACACACATTCATACATACATACATACATACATACATACATACATACATACATACATACATACATACATACATACATACATACATACATACATACATACATACATGCGGTGAATTTCATATTTTTTTGTGCTCCGCGGATTCCGTCACACCTCATATCGTCAACTTTCCTTGACTACTGAACCACTTCGGGTTTTTCTAGAAATGTAACATTTGAGGGTGAATGTATCACTGAAGCCTATTATTGACTACTAAGATCGTCCGGCTAATTCGTTTGTGCTTTGCCACAGATTGCAATCTGTCCGTGCACACAAAATGCAAATCGAACATCCGAGAGACGTGCACGAAAGAAGGTCGCCGGTCCACAATGATCTCACAGAATGGTCCTACGATGGCCACGCCAGCCATCGCGTCCACCCTGACGGAAACCACCTCCCCGTTAGCTAACAACAATGCCGTGACCACTCGGGCACAGTCCTCCGTAATTCAGCCCTCCTCATCGGAAATGATCACTCAAGTTTCAACAGGTGAGTGTAGCTCGATTTGATTACACTATCACTCTTCTGGAAGGTGGTAAATATTGCTATTTTTCGTGTATCGGATACTCCGAGAGATTTTTCAGCTGTGTTGATTAATCTGCACAACAGCCTTTGCTGTTGTATCACATGATTCAGATTACTCTGCAAAATCATAGAAACTGAATGGCGCAATAATTTAGGTGAAGCATCTTCCAAAGCTTCAATTGATATGTACTGGGAAGAACTCAGTGCTCTACTTCCCACTTGTGATTCGTCATGCTTGTTTATTCATTTGCTGCTCTGATAATAGAAGGATGGGTGTTGGTTAGTTTAGTGAATTCTAAGGTTGCAGTCCAAACGTCTCATCACACCACTGTCCGGAACTTTGTGTCTGTCTGACATGAAAATGATAGACACCTAATCAGCGACCGATTCCAACTTGTTTAACCTAACGAAACTGTTCACACATTGGTAGGGAAATCCGTTCCACTGGTAGCTGTACTTTGTCTGTAGTAGTAGTAGTGCGATGTTTACAATTCGGCTGCCTCGAGGAGCAAACAAATCAATAAAGATGCACTGCATGCATACCAAACGACGGGACGTCACTCGGTCAGAGCGGTATCCGGAATGGTTCTTTATGCACGAACAACTGCACATTTGCCTATCTTCACCTATTCGCTGACTTTAGAGTCATGAAAAGATTCTAACCTTCATGACACATGGTAAAACTACGCTAATTCGACACGTATATGATTTCCTACAGGATTGGTCCTGGTGATCAAGACGATGATTGCCTACACCACAACTGCTGTCATTTGTTGTTGTTGTTTTAGTTTTCGTAAAAGAAAATTCCTCGATTGTGTAGGTCTGGCCATTTATGCAATTTATCTCCTACGCGCGCCGCTGTTTTTGTGCAATTTGTTCTGGTTTGGGAGAAACTTCGACGAATCGTGCAAACGCGTGTGACAGTTTCGTAGCCCGCTTGCCAGACCACACAGACATTATTTTGCTACTCAAGGTAGTCTAGTTGGATTTAACCGGTGTTATCAAAATGAAACAGTGTTTCGCATTCCAAAGTGCCTAATGTTAAAATCGATCGATTTTACCATTGACTAACCTTCAAAACGGTGAATCGTCACGCATGCACGCCGAAACAAACTGATAAAGACAGAGGAAAGCATTTGGGAGTGGATATCACCATTCACATCCTGCCACGGCCGATCATTTCCCCTTTCGTCATTCTTTACCTGTCCTTGGTCCCCTTGTTGCAATATTGCACAACCATTGGAAAATAAGTGAAGGACGTAAACTGGTTATGTCAAATTATATAAAAGATGAGCCATTAAAATCGCATGGGGTAGTTTTTCAAAATTTCAAGGAAATGTCAACAGTAAAGTGTTTCATGTACAAGGCGCCGAAGAGTCCGAATGCTCCGTATTCGATCGGATCAGAACATTCGATAGGTTAGGATAGTCATGAAAGCTATTGTTCACAGATGAGCATGCCGCCATTTGTCGTGCCGATTAGCTGTAACAATAGGCATGTCACAATCCTGTTCAGTTTCTTGTGTTCGAATAGTTTTCACTGATGTTTTCTCAATTTTCTCACGCAGAACAGAGGTAAGTGGCGAATATAAGTCGCAAATAAAAACAACAAACAGGGGCAATATCAGTGCAGAAGTCCTTAGGTGGATAATGGAACCCCCTCTTTCGTTTCTCAATCTCAACGCCTAGAGCAAGAGTCGAACCAGAGACCGTCCGTTTGGGGCTCAGATGTTGTGGCCATGCCATTGTTCCCTCTCTTTTACTCAACCTGTCCTTACCAAATCTTTTTCCCCGCTCCGTCTACTTATAATGCCCTCAGTGGTAATACACCCGACACTCGCAACGGTTTGTTGTCAAGTGGTGTAGTAGGTGGTTTTCAATCTGCTAACTCACATTTTCTCAAGCCTCGTCAACCTCTGCATCTGGGTTCCTTCAATTTGCGCACTTTAATGCAGGCTGGCCAACAGACGTGTTTGACTCTGACAGTGGACTCACTTTCGATTGATGTCTGCTGCGTGAGTGAAACACGAATTCAGGATTCGAGTACAGTAATTCAACTAATTGCACCTAATGTCTTCTCAAGATATTTCCTGCACACTTCAGGAGACGAAACAGCTCAAGCTGTAGATGAACGCGATGTAGGAATAGACTTGAGTGCGAAGGCCGAAGCAGCCCTTCTAGACTAGATCCCAGTCAACAGTCGTGTGACTGTAGGGGTAAGTTGGTTTCCGGAAGGATAGTAGTGTTAAGCGCAGTTTATTTGTCATCTCGGAAGTGAAAAAGATGCGTCAATAGTTGCAGCGTCAGTTGATGATACACCTTAAGAGCGACCGTGGTTTACGGAAGCCGAAGAGATTGAAGTAGGGCCGCTTCAGGTAACAGTCAAAAACAATTTGAGCTTATTCGTGAAACCAGCGGTTAATGAGGTTAAGTGGGATAAAAAAGGGGAGCTCATTCTTGGTAGACGACAGAAGCTGGGCCGTTGGGCTGAACACTTCAAAGATCAGTTTAGCTGGCCACATGCTAACATATTCAGTCCGACGTCGGTAGCTGCGAATCCTTGGGAGGTGTCTGTCGATCCCCCAACGGAATTGGAAGTGAAGTCGGATATTCGACTTCTGAAGTGGGGAAAAGCAGCTGGTTCCGACGAACTCCCCCCAGTTCTTTTCAAACTGGGTGGAGAAGCTCTGATGAAATCACTTACCTCCTTGCTTCGTGATATTTGGAACAAGGAGCGCATTCCGTTGTCGTAGGATGAGTCAGTGATTGTACCCATTTTCAAGAAGGGCACACGGAGTGACTGTAGCAATCATCGTGGGATTAGTTTAATTCTGATATTTACTAATGTGTTGGCTTCGATAATGCTGCACCGTGTGACACCGATTCGCGAGAGTAATACTCGTGAACAGCAGGCCGGATTTCATCCAGGTCGAGGTTGCATCGACCAGATATTCACTGTCCGACAATTACTGGAAACGCGCCGCACACACAGGCAACCAACGATCGTTGGCTTTCTCGACCTGAAAGGGGTGTTCGACTCAGTGGATCGGGCAGCATTATTTAGTGCTCTCCACTAGAAGGTTATACCAGAGATGTCCGTGAACCTGTTTCCAGCATTGTACTTGCATACTTATGGTCGCATGAGGGTACACGGTGAACTAACAAGTTCAAAACAAGTTCGAAACGGCTAGTGGCGCTCGACAAGGGTGTTCCATCTCTTCGTCCCTGTTCAACTTCGTGAGGGATGAGGTGATGGAAGATGCTTTAGGAGGTATCCGGGATGTAGGAATCGAAGTGGGAAATGGAGGGAAGCTATGTGACCTAGATTACGCAGATGACGTTGTGTGCCGTTCCGAGTCTGCGGACCATGCACAACAGGCACTGGAGAGAATCTTGGGATCGGTCGCTCGGTTTGGCATATGCTTTGCATCTTCAAAGTGCAAAGTGCTGTTACAGGACTGGGCGAGAGTAGTGCTGAACTTGGTACTGGGTGGTGAGGAACTAACGGTTGTGGACCGTTTCACTTATCTTGG
This sequence comes from Fasciolopsis buskii, assembly GCA_008360955.1. Taxonomy (NCBI): domain Eukaryota; kingdom Metazoa; phylum Platyhelminthes; class Trematoda; order Plagiorchiida; family Fasciolidae; genus Fasciolopsis; species Fasciolopsis buskii. The sequence continues at coordinate 87,718 of LUCM01001726.1, forward strand.
TAGCTGTGTCAAGCGATGGCATCTCGGCAGTAGAGGTAAACACGCGTATATCGAAGGTTCGAGCAGCTTAGGCTGGGCTGAAGCACTTGTGACGTGGGCGTGATATGTTACTGAAGTTGGAAGGTCGTGTGTACTGTGCCACAGTGCGCTCAGTTCTCTTGTACGGCTGCGATACATAGATTACTTGTGTGGGCGGTGTTCGTCGGTTAGAGGTTTTCGACCACCGATGTCTACGTAGTATGACTAAGATTGGATGCAGTGACCAAGAGAGTAATGTTGAGGTCAGGAATCTAGTACTAGTTGCCGGCTCTCAGAACACTTTGTTTCATCGTATGAAAGTTAGTAGACTACGCTGGTTGGGTCACGTGTTGCGTATGACGAACACTCGTCTACCATATCGTGCCCTATTTTGTGTTCCTCCCAAGGAATGGAAGAAGCCACCTGGAGGTCAACAGATGACGTGGCACCGCGGGATGAGAAAATGTACGGTGAACTTACGTAAAGTAGGTGTCTCACGTCTTTATGGCTGGGGCCCGAAAGACTCGTCAACTAGTTGGCTGGAGAAACTGAAGGATATAGCAGTGAATCTGGGACCGTGGCGATCGTGTTGTCATTTTCTATCGAATCAGAATGATTGAGAACGTGCGTTTATACGGTTAGAGTATGCTCCTTGTGCTTGCCACTGAAGCTTTCTTGTTTTCCATGCCTCTGCATGTTCACTCCCTGTTCCTCTTGGATATTCACTCGTTTTATAGACATATGTAACCTTGGGGAAAAGGCAGCGTTCAGTAAGGCTTGCCTCGCTGCTTTATGCTGAACGATGATAATGATGATGTTCTTCCGATCTGTTTCCCTCCGGGCTGGCGTGCGATATGAACCTTTCTAAAAACGTTTATATTTCCAATAAATCAGGGAAGTGGTAAAATTCAGCCTCTCGTCGTTGTTGGTAGTGCGTAATTGGCTGACGTGTTGGCTGACGCGTTTGACGTTCTTCTTTTCAATGAAAGGCCTACCTTGAGAAATCTAGTTTGCAGTAACCGAAACATCGGGTAAGAAAACTTTTTGGCGAAAATGGGTTCTTACTTAATTCCAGAATCACCACATGTACGTCATTCTTATGATGCACAGCAAATCTCGTTCGATTGAGACACACTAGTCATTTGCCATAGACATTTGCTCGTTTTAGTCTGCTAGAAAAGGACAGTAATTCATATCCACAGATTCGAACTGTGGAAGTGAAATACCACATAAATTAATCATGTTGTGGTCCCTGAGATCGACTCTTGATGGTATACTTTGGCCAACAATTGATGAACGATTTCCAGTAGCATTTTATGGCACATTAAACCGTGAGATTTGTAGAGATCCATTCTAAGTTTAGCGCTCTGGAAGGTGAGAATTAAAATGAACATTATGGCAGTGGAAAGATTGGTCGTTTAAAAAATTCAGTTGAAGAGCATATGATCAATGAGGCTTATGGGGATTGTGGTTCTTTCACCGAACGTGGGCCATTATTGGGGGCTACAAGCACTACTTTTAGCGACCAACTGAAATAAAGAAGCTGACTTCAGAAAACCACGTAGGTTGCTTTCGGGGCAGTAACTATATCTGGTCAATATCCACAAGCAGTTCACAGGCAACTTCACCAAATCTAAGTTCAACGAGCTATCCTTTTCCATCATATCTTTTCCCGTGACTATACGGAATCGTATCGGGAGGCAGGCCTCAGTTCACTGTTCAACCAACTGTTCAACTGTTTTATTGTTCTCTGCCACACACTCTTAGTAGCAAAATTATTGCACCTCTTGGAATAAGTCAACTTGTTGAGTCAGTTTTACACTTCAGGATTCAGCAATATTCAGAATGTACCGATAGATTGACGCACTATGCGACATTCTGTGTTGGGCTTCGAGGTTTATGAAGGGACAAGCTTCGTTGCTTATGGGGTCTACGGCACCGGAAACATCCGGCAACGTAGAACCACATAAGGTTTCAGCAACGAGCCGGGCGTCAGCGGATTGTATACGGCATGATATACAACATTTCTGCTGCACAGCAAACGCTACTGGGTTCGTCGAGGGAAGTTTATAGGATTTTGTCCCTGAATATTTTGGCTAGACATTGCCACGGATTGCCTTACGCAAATCTAGTTTTGTAGCTGTAAAAACAACGACTTTCGTATTTCCGAAATAGGAACGTTCTCGTTACTTATCGATCTCTTCGTTTTTCCTGTATAAGGGCTGTAAAATCTTCGTGAACGTAAATTATCCTAAATTGTTTTTCTCGTTTATTTTTTATCAGTTATGCTTTTTTGAGCTAATCGAACATAATCGGTTATTTTACGTGCACATTTTTTTCGTTCCCCCTTTTCGCTCCCTCCTAACCTATCCCACTACGTCCTCCCACTCCGCCTTTTCTTGACGTGAACCACTTTTACATCCAATTAATAACCATTTCGGATGGACGGTAACAAATCGAAACTAATCCGGATGCTTAAACAAACGAAATAAATGTAACACTTCATTCAATACTCCTAATCTCCACTCGTTCATCTCAAAAATGTCTCCTCATGTTCCTTGGTGTTCGCTGGCTGTCTCGATTGGCTCTCCCACCCATATATGGGAAATTTTTGTTCATTCGCCATTCCCTTGGTTTTGGGGGATCTCTGTTGGCCCAAATAATTCTATATATATATATATATATATATATATATATATATATATATATCCATATATCTGCTCATTTGACCCGGTTGGTTGTTGTTGTTTTTTCGTGTCTCTCTTTGTGTTCTTATTTGGACGTTTTTCAACATTCTTTGCGATATCACCCGTGCTACTCTCGCTCGCTTGCTCGCTGCCTCACACACTTTACGGATGGTCAAGTTAACAAAACGTGGCATTCACGTGGTCGACGGCGCCGAGATAAAATGTACCTTCCATTGGAAGATATTTTCAGCTCCTCACGACGACACATGCGTCACTTCAGTTCCACATCTGAATTAGGTAACTTGCCATCATATCTAGCCATTCTTCTCGAATTCTTGATCTATTTTTTTCGCTGGAAGGGTCGAGGAGAGGAATGAACGAGTTAGGGAAACAATGAAATGAATCCCCGAACGACCATGGTGTCAACGAGGACAATAATAATTGATTTCGGTGCGATCAGATTGGTGTAATTGAATCAGATTCACTTTTATTCACTCAGTTCATTCGACATTTGTTTTCGTACTTGTGAGTATGTTTTTTTGTCTTCCCGATCAGTCATCTATTATCAATCGCTGTGAGAACTTTTGAATTGGCGTGATTAGTGAGTGCTATCTCTTCCCATTATGAAGAAATACATAGACGCACTTCCACACAAGGATTTCTCTTACCTTTACCACCGGCAAACTGAGCTCTGACACCACACGCTCTCTTGGGCGCATTCACCGGGTGGCTGGTCGATTTCTAGTGTAGCGGGTGACGAAAATCGTGTCTTTTTAACTGGCGGTGCATTAAGAGTCGGCTCTCTCCAAAGCTATCTTATGAAGCGAAACGAACATTTCCTCTGTAACTTTCCCTAGCTGGTTAGAATTGTCTATTTCAGGACAAAATGGGGCCATTTTTGACAATTCCGTCGCCTACTTAACCCAGACAACACGATCGATATTGACAAAGAGTATCATATAGAAGGGTACTCATTCAGCTCTTTCAAGGAAAACAAATCAGTTCACATGAATTGACTAGTCACAGTCATATTCCGTCGTTCTGACTGACGGCATTTCGTCACATGGGTGATGTTGCGCCTATTTTTAGCAGATTTACCGCTGATATTAGGTTGTTGACATTCCAATGTCTGCATATCAGGCACACAATGAGGGGCTTAGCAACTCCCGCACGGGTTTCATGTTACATGCACAAATGGCAATACAGAAGCAGCCGAAATATTGTCCACTGAAAACCGTGCAGCTTTTCGTCTGTACTGAACTGAGCTGATTTCCAGAGAGAAATTGTTTAGTGCGCTGTTGTGTAGCTGCGGTTCAGCGATATGTTCCCTCAAAGTTATTTCAGGCAAAACTTCCATGGTTCAAATGATAGTGACAGATATTTCTGTCAGACAATCTCCGTAACAGATGCCTCACGAAGTATGCGATCAACACCCTTTTTCTTTACACTTTCAACGACGCACAACCAACAAAACATTGGAAACGAAACAAGGTGAGGATAACGTGACTTTGATTCCTCCTCTTGTCTGTGGTTGCTTTTCCCATGCTTCATTGCGTATCATCCTGCATGCTTGTAATCACACAGTGAAAGGGATCTTTTCTATATTCTGGAAATTGTTTGAATACACCCATGGTCATGGTTGACATTTTGTTCGTCATTTTAGTTTCCGCGCAGGCGAATCACATTTCGGCACATTGATCACAAACATCGATTTCCACTAGCCGACAAGAACATTCACCGTTTCATTAAACTGACTGGTCATCAACTGGCATTCTCCGTTGAAAATTCGTTATAGTTCAACTAAATTTATCCTTAGAATTTCCAGGTAGTGGGAGAAGCTGTGTAATTTTGGTAGAAGGTGTACATTTTTATACGTGAAAATTAGAAATGAATTTTTTGTTGATTGCCTCTGCCGTCTGAAAAGTGGTCGTGTAGTAGACATTTCGGTTCATCTCCCGTCTATACAGCCATTCACCTTACACCGGTATGCTCTGGTTTGGACTGCTACCTCATAGCACCGAACAATAGGTAGAGAAAGAAAATGAAGAGGGAGAGAAATCCTAATCTCTCGATTCAGAATAACTATGAAGAATACAATGAGCCCTACTGACTGTGGCTTTTAGCCATTTCCCCGTAAAGTATCTAACTCTCACGTTAGCAAATCCCGTTGATTCTACCTCACTCAACGCGATACTCTAACTCGACCCACTACGTATAGTGAAATGGCTAAGATTTTCATACCTTTTTGCCACGTCGGAGAATAACCACCTCCATCCATCTTTCAACCATTGCCTGTCCCAAATTACAGCGCATACCGAGGGAGCCAATCTTCGGCAGTACCTAGTAGATGTTCCTAACTACCTTATTTTATTTGAACCCAGTCCCTATTCGATCTTCCGAGCCCTGTGACTTAATGCCCTAAGTCTCGCTTTTACGTTACTAAGACAATTCTTCCGACATATTCGAGCGATGCCACGAAGGCACCCCTGTCCACACACTCGCAATTTTGCGCATATCTTTTGTCCACTACGGTCACGCTTTTGAGTTGCATTGCAAGACCAATGTTACTGCCGAAGTTCAAAGACGACCTCTAATCGATAACCACTTGTCTCGCCAACGTCTCGATTTAGTAAGTGCCAGTCGGGGCTTTTGTGTGACAACGTGAGGAGATGTACAAGACAAAGCAACGAAGCTTATCCACTCTAACCAACTGTCCTTCTTGAACGAGGTTCGGATTCGGGCGAATGCATTCCTGCCACAGCATTTTACGCTTTTAGTTTAAAAAATGCATCCCAAAGGTAGCTGCATTTTTGTTACACAAAGGGTTGAGACATATTTGCAATCTACTCCAGTCTTCATTCAAAAGTATGGCATCATGCGCATGTTACAAATAAGAGTTTATTATCTGAGTAAGTATCATTATCACTATTTTCCTATGGGAATAGGACGATTTTTATGATCACTTCGACCACAAAGTTGAAAAGGAACGGGGTTAAATGGCAGTCACGACGAATACCACTCGGTGTGCTGAATTTGCGTGAAAGATTGCCCAAAACACGAACTCGGTCTCAGCTGTTCGCATACAAATATTAGACAAGTGGAATTAATTTCTCCGACACACCTTTCAATGTGAGGCAACGTTTTGACAGTTGTTTTCTATCACGATTTGGCTGTAAAAACAGCAATTTAAACTTGTACAACTCGCACGCTCATGAACCTGTTCACGAATTGGAAAAGCTTATTGAAAACAATTCATAATGGATAATGGCGACTGATACGCAGTCGGTTAGCCGGGAAATCGGATGTGACACGCAATGAACACGATTTTGCGAGTCCAAACGAAAACATCAAATGAAGTAAACATTGGTTTTGCACAATCGTAAGATCTGTACCAGGTGAGGACAAACAGAATCATCTGATTTTAGTAGTAGGAGATTGAATGTTTCCATGAAATAATTCACCATGTGATATCATCGCCCAACTCACCATAAAGAAACCATGGAAACACTGTACAGCTGTTTCATCCTTGTTAGAAATCATCAGCAGTGCATATCCACCGCACCCGAACTGGGACGCGAACCCGGGACGAACGATTCTGAGTCGAACGCCTTAGCCATTACGCTACCGGGCAGGCTCTGAACGGTTTGTTGAACTTCACCACATGATGTTGCACCTATCCGTCACTGATTTGCACGGTTACTGTCTGTTAGCTCACAGTGATCGACCCCTACTGATAGATGACTTCTCGCGTCCCAGTTCGGGCGCGGTGGATATGCACTGCTGATGATTCCTAACAAGGATGAAACAGCTGTACAGTGTTTCCATGGTTTCTTTATGGTGAGTTGGGCGATGATATCACATGGTGAATTATTTCATGAGAATCATCTGATGTCTTTCTCCCGGTGTAAGATTGACCGAATGACCTGTGGTTTGAGTATGAAAGGCGTAATAGTTAGTCAAGCATAGTGGCGTCCACCCCACACACGCTACTCACAGATATCAGTGATGTGTACGTGTCTTCCTATCGGTTGTTCTCGAAGTCGTACACCGATGTATACTGCATTTGGAGCGCTTGACAACTCCTGAGAGCAATATTTTGACACGCGGGTGAAAAAAATTGTCAGCCAAGTTAACCGTATTGTGATTCTCGCAGACTGCGTTCATCGACGAGAGGCTCGGTCAAATGCAAAATGTGAATGAACAAAAGGTGTCGACCATTGTCGACTAATGTGTAAGTACTCGAGAGTGGACCTTCGTGTTTGCGTGTGTAAGTAAGCCGTCCATGTGAACAGTATATTCCAGCACCGGTAGATTTACTTTATGATCGGCACTGAATTCCAAGCTAGCGCTGTTATGATATGTGGTCGCGCTGTCATTCGCCACCGTCCGGCTCATCACCACATCTGAACTATTGGTTCTCCGCTGATCCAAGTTTCTGGGTCCTGTTTTCTGGTTTTCCTTGTGAGATAGCAGCTCTGTGGCATGCTCCTCTCACGACATTCATGGGTCGAGAATGCAATTAAAATATGTATGTGTATTAAGGTTGGTAGATCTAAATTTTTGAGTACACTGCCGTGTGGTCTCAGCTCATATACGGCCGAGCACACGCAGTACTTAAGCTCAAGTGGTGGCTTTGCATGGGTTCGGAACCATTTCGCGATCGACTTTCTACATGTGCTTATAGTAAACATTTTTTTCAATTTTCTTTGATTTTGCCCTGTTTGTCCCACGGATAAAAAACATTTCAGTTTACAAAGTCCTGTTGTTTGTAGACCTGTCTGGAAGTGGTCCCGTAATATTGAATATACAATTGATTAGTCTCCGCTTGATGATTACACTGCGATGGTTCTAATGAATAAAGCACCATCTTGGCAATAAGAAGACCGCAGACGGGATGTTAAGCTTTAGATGTCAAATATGCACGTTGATTTTCCAGATTTCAGTTTGCTTAGTTACTCATTAGTGGCCTTTGAAGGATTTTTATCTTCCCTTTCGGCTTAGTTGAGTAATTAGTAAAGCAAGGAGGATCCAGTCAGAATCACAAACTAATCCGGAACAAAATCTGCTGCTGCTGCTATTTCAGGTGATAATGAGATTAGATCAAAATGCATTCGTCAACGGTGTTCAAACGAACAGCCAAACAAGCGGAGAGGAAAAACAGTTGAAAACTTGTGGCACAAGTCGTGAGTCAAACGGCATATGGGGATCACAGTAATCTTAGTGCGATTGTGTAAACTGGTAATCGGGTGCATCTGGTAACCGAAGCAGGGTAAGTGGATCCTTACCGGAGAAGGTTAACAAGTATGAGCCACTTAAGACGGAGAACAATAACATCGGTAGATAGACCTTCATCTATTCAAATTCAGTGATGCATACATGGTTTTATTTAACCAGCGCGTTAAGACTCCCGTTACCCCAAACAACTGGCAACGACAGAGAGTCTGTCATTCCAATACACCTATCTCACTTGTTGCAGACTGAGCTCCCCCCCAAGTCAAGTTACCACATCTAAAGGACATGTGTCCCCATCTCTTGAAAAAAGAGCAGTCCGGTATTTCGAACTAGTTACAGAAAACCCAACACCTTGGACTCGGCTGCGTCTTCCACTGGTTCCGTTGGCTGGACCTCATATTCATCTTCTGACCACTATCCGCCTCGGTGATCAAAGCATATTGACTTACCCTGTCTGGAGAGTGCTCAGTGCACGTCCAACTCATCATCCGTTGATGTGTTGATTTATCTAATGACGTACATTAAATACCCAACACTGCCATCAATCGCGTCACTCTTAACTTGAAGTTTTCCTTCTCTCGAAGCAATTTTACAGTAGTGCTTAGTCATGACAAAAGTACACTTCTTTCTTCGTGCTTAGTTAATAGAAGTATTGTTGTCATTGACTAGATCCACGTTGTTCCTTAATGGGTCGAATTTGCGGCACTCATCTGAAGTAATTGAAGTTTGTATTTAGAAAATGTGTGCGCATTTTTACGTTTAATAAGAAAGTTTATGATTACTTGAACATTGTGCTGGTCAAATAGCCGACCTGTGAATATTTTCTAGCGTTACTGCTTTCAAATATCCTACTAAGTCTGTCACATAAAATCCCATTCTCTGGATTCTCGCTCGCACATCATACCCTGGTTAGCGAATTCCCCACTGTGCCCCTCGGGCGCGGCAGACAGTTCCACGGACTCCAATCTGCTTCGTGGATCCGTGCAGTACTCTGGTGGTTCGTCTCTGTTGGCCGAGTCCTCTCCCCTGCCGAGAACGGCAGACGGTTCTCAAATGGATGCAGAACGAACACGAAACCGTTCAGTGGGAGATGAATTTAGTGGATTGGAAAACAATTCACGTGAGTATTATGACAGGTTGAGAACCCAGTTCGGTTGGCTTCTCGCGTTACATTCAGACTTTTCTTCCAGCTGCGGTTAGATTTTCATACCTTGGGTCGGATTCACAGTGTGCATTGACGGTGTGTTCATGTTTTCAAATCACTGTATCATGGAACTAGGCTAAATTATCTTAGTGTTGAGGGTAGCCTCTGGGATGATTGCATCCAATCCGTTGTTTTCCTTTAAAATGGAAGAGTAGGCAGACAGACATACACACACCAAAATATAATCTCAGAAGATTAGTTTTCATAATACCATGTAATTGAAATTCGAGTTTATGAGTTTTGCTTTGAGCTATCGTTTTCGTTTGTTGGTCCAACATAGCTTACGTTTAGCGGGTGCCATATTCCTCTACAGCTCGTGATCCGATTATTTTCGTATATGCCGCTTTTATATAAACCACGGTACTACAGGCGTATAAGTACAAGTATGTTCATATTCACATAAAGTCAAGCTATTATTTGGCGCGTATTGTCCGTCCATGTTTATATCGTCTAGTTGAGGTCTTTGACACTGACTCCGCCCTCATTTGCTTTTCGCCCTCCCTGCTCTTATATCTCCACGGCTCTCCACCATATTGTACACCAAAATATTGTATGCTCCTACTGGGCCCGTTTGTTTGTGTGCATGTGCGAAAATGCGTGCCTTTCTCATGCACTTGTGTGTGTGTGTGTGTGTGTGTGTGTCTGGTCTGTGCAACCATTGACTGGTGCGGGTTTTACGTCATTGTTGTATTCACAATGTGTGGAATCTTTGGGGTTTATTTCAATATTATATTGTTATTTCTGTTGAATGCGTCTACCTCTGCCGCCTCATTTTCATGAATGGTCTGTGGTTTTTCTGTCGTATCTTTCTCCCTTGGAATTTGCCACTGGTCTGTGATTTTGTCTGTCGATTGGACATTCGCGCACTCACCCGTCTATCTAACTTCGTTACTAACTCATTCACTCACGGCCACTGGCCTTCCCTTACGCAAAATGGACGGGGACCACTTCGCCGTTTCTGACCCACTGCGAAATTGCGAAACACGACGTTGTGTTGTATGCAGGCTTCTCGTTTCGCTTGACCGACTACACTCCGGGACAGATAACGCCAAGCCCCGGGGCATCGACAAGTTTTGGCCATTTCCGTGGCTTGCGACATTCGGAGCGTCTTGTCCCCTCCCCTTTTCAACCTGGTGCGTCCTAGGGTAGACTCGGTCCGACTGAATGGCTTTCAGTCGTGCATGCATGTTTACTGGCTTTCTCTGCATACAAGCGCAGCTCACAGTCTAACTCGTTCATTCTCCTTGCAGCAGCTTTCCTTTCCTAGTTTAACAGGAGGCGAAATCTGCACTGTTTCTGACCCGTCTGTATTTTTCAATCTCAACCTTCATCCATTTTTTCTGCATTATTGGTTAAAGTAACTACGGCATTAGTTTATTTGGCTATCATTGACAGCTGAGAATGTATATAACCCGTCAAACGTCACTATACTAGCCAGCCCACTTCACTTCAGGACCATTTGAAACATGGTGCACTGAACAATTACCAGGGATTCGTCTTTGAAGTGTTTTTGGTCCGTCGTTTGGGTTGACCTTAAGCAACGCCTATTTGTACATTATCACATATCGATGTTTGTATAGAAACCATTTTGGATCTTAACGACTTTATTCTCCATGACCAGGAGTTCGGACTGTTATATGCAGCTATTTATATCCCTTCAATCCGTATGTGAAACATCTGCTCGCCGGGATTCGAACCCACTCAAGGGCATCAATCCCCTCTTGATACTACACGTACTCAGCCAGCTGAGACACAAAGCCACATCGAAGAGTATCAGGACCAAATGATGTAAGAAGTGTATCGAAGAATCAATGCGCCATGTATTGGTTTTAATTGTGAATGATATAATGTTAATAACACAACGTTGTTAGTAGATGTAATGCGCCGACGTTTCGACTAACGTGGGTAGTCTTTCTCAAAGCAAGTTTTACAATCAATTGTAAAATTTGCCGTCCATGAGACCTCGCTTCATAGGGCCGTTTTAGTCTCTTATGATTGATTGATCATCAGACGTGAAGGTTGTTTCCAAGTGATTCCATCTCTAACTGAAGTTTCCGTTTTTGCGGGACGTTGATGTTGACGATGAGTTTTACGCATCAACTAGTTGATAAATCATTTGTCCTGGTTCTCAACAATTTACTTTGGATCGATGCCCGTTCACGAGCATCTTGAACTTCTAACTAATTTCCAGTCACACATCTATCAACTCTCTTGAATATAATATAGTCTTCTTTCGTGTTGTACTCATGTTTGATATCAGTGTTGATATGGATCAGATGGAATGTATTCTGCTCACATCAGTCCCATTTATTTCCTCCTCACATTCGGAAGCGCGATAACATTAGGGACTGGACTAAATCGCCTTAATAAGCACGATTCACGTGGCCAACGAGAACATCCGCAGTTCGGTCAGCAAAGTGGTAGGCGACATCAATGTGCCACCCTGCTTACCACCGTGCTGTAGCTGTTTTGGTCTTCACTTGTTTCATTTTGTAACTATTCGTCCATTCAGTTGGTGGATGGTTGACATCAGAATAAACAATTTCTACCAGCAAGTCATAGAAAAAGTCCAAAATGGCTTTTGAAATACAGGGCTGTTCGAAACGGTGCGAAAGGACTGTATCGGTAATCATGGTGGTTGTATTGAGGATTCTCATCGCCCCCAAATAAATCAGTGAAAATATCGTCAACACTAACACCACTTCGTCTCTGGAATAGACCACTTAGTAGCTCAGACGTTTGACATAAGATGGTGGGTCGAAGGGTTCAGTATTTATAAGGAGCACCGAATCAAAATATGTGCTTAATCGTTTCGCCCATGTGTTGCGCATCTCCGCGGATCGTCTACTTCGCTGTCACTGCTCTATGAGGCAGATACCCGTAGGAAAAAGGATGCTTGTGGTCAGCTCATGGTCTAACGAAAACAATCAAACATCTTAACCCGAGTAGGTCGAGTTAGAGTGCCCGTTGGGGTCTACGATTTCCCTCCGCAAGATAGTTGGAGACAGGTAGTGGTGTGGTTAGATGCATCAGTCAGTGGCTGTCCTGCATTCGAAATCGTACCTGTTGTAACTAGTGGTTTTGACTTATAGCCTAACAGTTGTTCTTTCAGTATTTTATGTTCATATGGTTCTGTGGAGTGTTAATCAAACCATGGACACATTGTTGCTCTAGCTAATGGTTGTAAAAAGTGCATTGAAGTAAATGAACGTCTTGACAGATAGGGAGTTTGTAAATGCGGCTGCGCTTTTTCTCTTTACTGCATACAAAGTAAACCGCGGACTCTATTCACGCAAACGGAACCAACGATTTCTTCCCTTATCATTAAATCTGAAATTCGATTGACCCTCGGAGCCCCAAATCATGACTGTGAGAAACTGGAAGCGATAATGCAGTTGATTACCCCCTGGTCAGTCGCACCTGGATTTTGAACCATAAGTTAGCCATAACTACCACGCAAAAGCAGTTATGCTTCTTTCAGATAAGAGAAATTAAGTGATGAATCATCACGGCACGCGCGTGACGAATATCATACTCTTTCGGGCAGAAATTTTCCTAAGATGGCGCGCCTCAGGACGATCGCAAAATGATCGTGCTGAACGTCATCAACTGTCCCGGGTACTGGACCACTGGCCTGGGGAAACAGCTTCGATTGCGAATTCGATTGCACGCAAAAGGAGCCGTGTAAGCGTTGACCTTACCTCTCGCCGAACGATGACCGGTATATTTGTGTGCGGCAATGGAGACTCGGTCAGTCGGTCATTAGATGACAACAACGTTCCGATCCGGGGAAAATTACTGTCGGAAAGGTCAAGCAAACGACGGCGCGGATTATCATTAACAGCAATTTGCGTGGCCCAGATGGAATTAAGAAACGCTATTCCTGCTGGATAGCATGGTGAAATAAACTGGTCCGAACTTCACAATGGTTGATCGAGTTTTTTCCATTGTAGCTCACTAATATTATTCCATTGCTGATTGTGCAGCCTAGCGGCAAAGGGGATCAACATCCTGATTGTCCGACGGCTACGATTCTGGTCAGCCTTTTGCCTTCGCCCAAAACGGCACACCACCATCCCCAAATTGGTGATTATGCTTGGCGTCTCATGTGTTCTTTGATCTCCAAATGTTTTCCGATTTCTCGACACCATGGTGTTGAATCTGTTCGATGCAACTGAATGTTTTTAAAGCCCCTAGTTGGCCGTTGCACTAGGCAGCCACTGGGAACAATATGTGAATGGGATTCTTAGAAAGTACTACTTGATCACCACGGCTTCACTCCTAACTGTCTGGTGAATTATCACGCCTATACACGTCATTCCAAACACTGGCCTCTGCACTTGCTCTGTCACGTGTCCTATATCACATGATTTAGATAACTGTGATTTCACGCCCGCTTGTGTGAACAGCACTTCGAATTGTGGGGTGAAGTTGATTGTTGGTTCATTCGGTCAGCACTTTGAGGTCCATATCCCTGACAGTCCAGATCATAGATGCAACAATTTTCGGCCGAGCATGAAATAAGGCATGGGAAACTACATTTCCGTAAGAATTATCCTGACCTTCATCAAGTCCCGCCAAGACAAATTCAGATTTCAGGACCGATGTAATAAGTAAATCTTCCGTCTCAAATGAGCAAATCTCAGGCCTGGTCGATATCAAATGCATCCGAAGATCTAGTTTAGCCAAATGTTTTATTGGGCTAAAAATCCTGGATTTGAACAGTGGTGACCGCAGCTCTCTAATACATTAAAAATTCACGTACACGGATGATTTTCCATGCAGCAACAATTCAAAGATGGACTGCTCCAGCTATTTTAGACGGTCACCTGCTTTGTTAGACTTCTAGGTGAATCTGAGATTGTCTTGTTCCTGTTGGTTTTAGCCCGTTTCTTGATATTATCCCCTGTTATCTACCGTCTTGTCTTCCGGGTTTGGACATATGTACGTTATGAATCACAAATCCGCCAAGCTTACGCTGACGATTCATCTAACAACACCGTTGCTTGAGGTGTTGATGGAACGAGAATAGTATAAACTGCTCACATAAATTGGTGTTTCGTTGTGTTTATTTCATACACGTATACCTACATAAACTGGGTACACATTTATGCTTCTTTTGTTCATTACGCGGTAATGAGAGGCGCACCCGCTTTGGTGTTCTTACTCTCTCGAAAACAACTCTCTATGTATATATCACGCCATTCACATTCTGTTTTCCATATATCGTCGGCATGGGCAGTAACATTTGGAATCATAGTCCTTCTCAGAGTGGTCGGTGGGTCGATGTACTGGGGAAATTGGTGAATGAGCGGAATTCTTTGCTCATATTTTCTCCTGGCCTTTTTCCTATGTTGTCTTTGAGAATTTACACATGTACCTTTTCACTGCTTTCTGTAGGTTACGTAAGTCGAACCAAGATCCGTTTCGAAAGTCCTGACCAGGTCGGCGAGACTGCTACTCCACCGTCCAGAAGGTGAGTTGTACGGTATTGTATGGTTATCTGTGCAATGTGATTAGTACGTTCGTAGGCGCTGTTCGGGATCCATAGTTCGAAATTAACAGTTTACAGTGGATAATTTAGCGTGAGATCCATTGAGTATAGAGTTTATTCACAAAATCCTAGTCAATCTCACCTTCGTTAATCTTTTACTTCATTTATTAATGAAATAACAATGTGAATCATTTTCGCGACGAGCGCCGAGGTCAACAGAGGGTTGTCGAGTGCGGAAGCCGGTGGTGGGAGGGTTCGAACCCAGGACTTTTACGCCCAAACGCCACGACTTTATGCGGTTAACCTCCACCGGAACTAAAACGCGCAAGCTTTGAACTACGCTTTACGGAGCTCCCATAGCCCTTCTGAACACACAGTGCAAAATTCCTCTGTGTTTCGGGTTTAACTGTACGGGAAGAAGGTGGAACAAACCATGTTTGGCCTTCTACCATGTTGCGGAACTGTGGGCTACCAGGAGTGACTGCAGGTTCTGGACAGAGGAACAGGCATCATATATGTGGCTAGCTGTGAACAAAGGTGGATCTTGTTCAAAACGAAATACTTAGCATTGGTATGCATCCGGACGAAAACAAATTTTCCGCTAGAACACGTGAAATTCATGATAGAAACGGAGGAAAATATAGGCAAATACTGATTCGCGTTGGGACAAAATGACCGGTGTGCTGAAAGAAGAACAAAAAAAGATGAATAAGTATGAAAAACAGTCACATTTGGGATCACTGGAGTTGTTCGTTCATGATTCATCCGTTAAAGAACAACTTAGGGGCTAGAGCTGTTTCCACGCCTAAATGAACGGTCCTAATTGTGGGCCGAAGGGCAGAATGAGAAAAACCTTGGTGAATATTGTGTGAGGACAGTGCTTAGCATTCAATCAGTAGTTGACTGGAAATCCATTGGAAGCATCAAAAGTATTCTGAAAGTGAGTTTTTAGAATTATATCTCTGTTATTCCCGCTGCAGCGTGTAGGTCGCTTGAGAGATTTAATGAGAAAATCAAAATCTTTTTCGTTCCAACAGACGAATGGTATCGGGGACCGATAACACTGATGGGTCAGAATTGGGGAATTTAAAAAATCGGCGAACAAATCTCTAAAGTTCCCTCGGTTTTTCAGGATCAGAAATAAAACCAGAATTTGTGCAAATTGCCGAACACAAGCTAGACATGTGTGGACTAGGAAATAGTCCGGTACACGACTATTCCAAAATAGTGAACCAGAAAAATTCGTCAATAGGTGTGATATTAGGTCACTGAAGGGACCTAATTACCGGTATGCGCGCTGAGCGTTAATGGAAACGTCGAGAATACTGAGTGATGCAGAATATGCAACCAAAACAAACACCATCAGCGTGTTAACACTCGGTTAAATTCAGTAGAACAGAGGTTTTGCATAAACATTTATTATTCATTAAAACAACATGATTAAAACAGTTGTTGATTTGTCGACGTTTGGATTATCACGGGTAATATTTCTCAAGGTCGAACGAAACCGGGAGATTGGTCACTTAAAACTGGAAAACGCCAGGGTTTACTAAGAAGGCATGGACTTATTCATACCAAATGAGTCAAACTAAGGGTGGTTTGAAAAATAGACGAAACATTTGAAATACTCGAATGGGATCTGAAAAAAGAGTGCAACGAGCTAGGGTCCTAAACACGATCATGTAGCTGAGATAGAAATAAGCCTTAATCTTCGAAATCTCCCACCAACCGAATGAACAATTGGGCTGACAGCCCCAAGTACGGATTCCTAAGGGTTTTAGCGCATTAAGTCCATGGATGCGTGGGATTGAATGTCAGTTAGTATGTGATTTAGAAAGACGATTTCGAAAACCTTAAACCTGGCTGAAGAGCAAACAATGGATCTGTACCTACTTGAGAATTGGTCTTACCCTAGCCGGTTTCCAAAACTTGGGCGTGGTTCCGCGTACAAGATAGCTAATGCCAAAAAACAGACAATGATGAAGTTGAGGAGTATTGTTGCCAACACCCAACGATGGTCTCAGAAACGTGATGGGCCTTAGACTTGCAAGTGTTCGTTCTTCTCTAGAATGCCACAAGAATCAGCTGGTTGCACTGTGACGTATCCAGTGTGGTCCGTCATTAAATAAGGCTGTCGTCCTTTATCTGTACAAGAGACGCTGTAATATAACAGGAGCGTAATAACTGAGACACTATCATAGACTGTCCTGGAAACCCGGGTAGTGTTGAGCTCTTTAGCTGAACTGTTTAAAAAATGCGTGAGATGGAATATCTTCCACCGGTTGGAACGAGTTGCGAACAAATTCTTTCGGCTTGGCTAGAATATAGGTCTCTGTTGTGTCGTTGCGCAAATTTTTGGACCGTCTCCGATCAGGAACTCATCGGTCGTTCAGTTCTTGGTAAAAAATACTCATGACCAAGTACAAAAAATTTATTCGAATTCATCAAGACATCCGTTGCTTGTGTAACGTGAAAAGAGAACAGATGTCCATATATATATATATATATATATATATATATATATATATATATATATATATATCGTTTGTATGGATTATCCAGCGTCGTGGATGAATAAGGTTGGCCGAATTGACCAAAAACATGTCGACTGCTGGGTGGTTGGCGGGCTAGTGTGAGAAGGCAGCATGTTATCAGTCATTTACAAATGTGAACATGACGCTCAGATGAGACTGTTGGTCTACGGACACGTCTTATGGCTGGACTGCGGTATGGAATACGCCAGTCATTAGTTGATGTCCCATAAAGCACTTGCTTATGGGTTGATCGAATGGCAGCTGGCACTTTGTTCGTGGCGTGTTTTCAGGAAGCTTTTTGATCCCCTAAGTGTCTCCTGGTCAGACACTCAGGGTTTGGGCCTAAAAACAATCCCTTACTTCGGTTTGGTGTCTGGATGCCAGAAATATCACAAAACAACCATGCATTACGATGACCTAGAGAAGGAGTCTGGAAAAGCTAAAATGTGATGAACCCTACTTGGTGCATTTTTTCTTTCTTCTGGCGGTATTTTTCTTTTTTCGATAGAACCTAATCTGTATTTCGGTTTGCGCGTATATTTACTCACCATCTTGCACGCCAGCGGAAGCATTGTCAACTTATTTTAATCTTTTTTTTCTTTCTGCGTACGTCTCCATGTCTTAACAATTACCGGCTGGTTCCTTATCGCGATCCTGGTTTTTCCGGGAATTTGTCTATCCTATTACAAAAGATAGCTGCACGAAAGTGAATTGATGGATAATGAGGATCATTATCAGTGAATTCACGAGAAATCGAAGGGGATCAGGTTCGCTTTACAGTTGGTCCCATGTATCCGAGTGGACGGAAACTATGCCGATAACAATAAAAGTCAAATATGGACCTGACATCTTTCTAATCATACAACATCCTCCTTATTGCCAATAGTCACATTACTTCGTTCCCCACTTTACTGTCTAGGGTTTTGGAAAGCAAACGGTAAGTCACTGAGCTGCAAGATCAAGGGTTGATCACACACACACAGACGCGTGCGCTGGCGAGCAGTCACGCATTGTTACGTGCAAACTAACATAATATTCCGGAGAATCATTTGCGGAGATTCGATTGGACCAATCGTGCTGTTCGCTGTTGCTTTGCTTGCACACGTATACGTTTGCAAAAAACATGTTTAGTATTCTGCTCATCGTTTTTCTTAACAGATAATGATTGTGACTTCAGTGCCACTGCTGCCGCTACCAATAATAATATTTTGACTTCGTTGTCAATCAGTCCCGAGAAAGACTGTCCGATGAACTCAAAATGTCAGCTGATCCCAAAGACTCATATCGATGCTATTGCTGAATACAACAAAACTTACATGTACATCCCTAGTTGTTTTTTATCACGTGAAAAGAGAACTGCAAGTAATCTGTCTGAATCAAGGCAATGCTTGTTTGCTGCACTATCCGAACATCCTCATCATCCACAGCCAGTTTCTCTCACTGAAACCAATCAAATTTATTCAAGGTTCCTTTCTTTGGGTAACAAGTAATTCATCTTAAATTAGTGAAGTTTATTTATCAAGTTTTTTGTTATTCAGAATCAATAATCAACACTGTTGAAAACCGTGGAAGCACGCTATATAGGTGTATTGGCTGTCTTGCTGGAAATCAAATTTATTATGCCTCAGCTGAACCTGAATAGTTAAGTAGGACATTTTAGTCGAATTTGGTTGTCACGTTTACTTCAGTCACTCACAAGTGTCAGCAGTTGATGACATTCTCAGAAGAATGATTTCAATACGCTTTGTTTACAAATTATGGTCATCACGTTTGCGTTTTTAGTTTGTTTACGTGCTTGAGGCATGAATGGAGTAGAGAGAGTATTCCTCATAACCTCTAGGCTCGACTACACTAATAAGGTGGAAACCAGTAACCATGACCACAGATCTTGGATTGACATAGTACGACGTAAAGTCCGAAAACGTCAATCGTGGTAACGAGCTGACAGACTGCGAATCATCGTCTGCGGACAACGCTGTCTCCATCTTGACCAGTTACAAAATGTTCACCTCAAGTCCCAGGGGAAACGTGAGGATTTAGGACAATCAACATCGATTTTTCGAGAACAGAAAAAATCCAACCAAACTTGTTGCTGACTTTCGAAAAAAGTACATACATAGAAAAAATCGTTCATCTTTTAGTATGCATATAAACATCAGTGCCATTAAAGAGACATTACCATATAACTCAAGAGACCCAAGCCATTAATGAATGATATCGGTAAACGTGACCCTAAATTTTGCATTGACAGGATCATCAAGTTTTCCGATAGACCGAATGAGCTACCAGATGAGGAGACAGCAAATTGTTGTCTGTCACGGAAGCAACGGGTGGTATAAGATTTGAGCCTCTGGCCGTCAATGTGACGAACTCTTGATTCACGTGACCACTACCGCTCAAGTTGTTTGCCAACCCGTTTGTTTTCCTTACTATCTTTTTCGATCGTGTTATGCACCATGCCTTCGAATCTGAAATTATTTTGGCTAAAGTCTGATCGCTTTCTTCTTTAGCAATGTGAATGAGATTTCCACTGCACACAGGTCTTAGTCCCGCTGGATGTTAATTCTAAAAACTTTTCTTTTGAGGTTCTTTCATCACCAGAAGTCTATAAACTTATAGCTATCACCGCCAGGTAATTCATGCACTAAAAAGCGCACTGTACTCTAGAGAACGGCCACTCGGAAAAACCACCATGCTGTAATGGTGCTTGATTTTGACGGAAATGTTTTCTTACATTATTCATTGTAATCATAGTGACAGTGTGGCATCCACTTCTTCTGTTCCTCCTGGTTACGTGAGCGGATTGGACCGAACTGGTGCGGATACAACTTCCGGGAGCACGGCTAACGATCTGGTCCCCGAATTGGTGGTAAATGACTGGAGCGACGATCCGGAAATGATTGCCGGGGAAATTTTCGAAGCGGCGGTCGAGTTGCAACGACATTTTCCAGATTACCAGATACCGGCTAAAGTGAGTATATGGTTTCTGTCTTCGAGTTCGTTGGGTTTGCCGAGAAGACTCGATTTCCCCCATAACTACAGAACGTCTTAACTTTAGTAGTTGAATCCAATGTTCTGTGCACTTCGCGACAACAATTTTGGAATCCCGCGGATTTTTGCAGTATCTCTTCTTTTGCATTGAGTGTATCAAATATTTTGAGGTTTATTATACTGGTCATATAAGAAACCAGAAGCCGAAGCTATAACCGCGAATTGCAGGCATGGCCGCGAAAAATTACTCGTTTCTCCTCGGGTTTCCGTTCGAATGAAATACCCTAACCGAGTGATGTGGCCGTTTGCTGCATAACCTTGGCGCATTTTTTTCATCATAATCTCTACGAGGTTCCAGAGCTGCCCATTGTCGATTGGCAGTCTTTCCGGCTTGTCACTTTGCGTCCGACCGTGAGAAGGCGTACACTGAGTTAATACGTTTATCGTGACGTTTCGATCCAAACTAGGACTCATTGTCAAACGTGAAATATATATATATATATCACAAATCTGAATACAGCTCAGGTATCATCGGGAAAATGACAACGGACATTTACAATGAGCGAGAAAAAGGGGAGGAAACGAAACAATGTGCGGAGTTCACGACATGATAATTCTTCATGTCATCGGTTATCCATCGGGATCCATGATTCCCCTGTGGGCCTCGTACCACTCGGTTGCCCAAACCGAGACAGAGGGATGACTTTAACCAAATGATCTACCCCATAAGTTAGCAGGATGACCTGAAGGTCACATAACCCACTGGTGACTGGTGACTGATTGATTAGTTGATACATTCTTCGGGTGGGTCTGGATATCCTAGGTGCCCAGTACACCCCTCCGTCACAGATGCCGTCGGGCATACAGCCTTATGCATCACATGCCACACATGGTTGGCTTGGAATCAGGATTTAGCCATCTGCCCTTGACTGATTACCAAAACTCAGCCCGGTGAGGGGCGCCTGACATTCATTTTCCTTCTCGCACTTTTATGAAAACCCCACCACGAGAAGGCAGTGCTTAGGAATTCCTTATCAGAGGCACTTTTGGAGCACGTGGAGGGGCTCTCAGGGTCAGTAGCTAACTTGGAGCCTGAGACACCCACTTCTAACTGTGCTGAGGCACTTGGAGGCCATGGACACATGAGCAGTTTCATTCAACAGCCGCCGAATGTGACAAAACGTCAGTGTAACAGTATACTTCTTTGGTACTTAACCACAACCATTTGAATGATTCTAGCCATCTGATCCTACGTATCCAGTGACCGTGAGATTGGTGAAAGCATATTGAATTAACTCAACTTTGGTGAACATTTGCTATCAATATCATGGCGTTAGACATGCAACGAGTGGGTTGTTAAAGCCAGAACATAAGAGACGGTTAAGAGAACTGCAGAAAAATGCAGACATCATGTTATCAAGACCAGATAAGGGTGCAGGTATAGTTCTCTTGAATAAGTCTGACTATGTAACGAAAATGGAAATCATTCTGAATGACAAATCAAAATTCGCAAAAATGACGAAGGAGAATGATAAAACGCATCAGATAGAAAAATCGCTGTCCAGTATCTTGAGACAACTAAGAAAAAAGGATATCATAGATTCGACGACATTCGAACAGATTCGGCCTACGGGAACTACTATTCCGAGATTGTACGGCCTACCCAAAATACATGAAAATGGAGTACCTCTGAGGCCTATTCTCGACATATGCAATTCGCCGTACCATGCTGTGGCAAAATGGTTAGCTAGGCTACTGGAACCCGTTAGACAGAAGGTAGCAAAACATAGTCTCAAAGACACATTTGAGCTTATCGATTCCGTGAAAGACCTAAATATGAAGGGACGAAGGATGTTTTCTTTGGACGTCACTGCCCTTTTTACCAGCGTTCCGATCACGGAGACAATCGAATATCTCTGTGACTACATCGAGAACAATGGCTTAGCGACAAGTCTTCCGATAGCAGACTTGAAACAACTACTGTTCTCTTGTGTCTACAACGTCCAACTTAAATTCAATAATCAAATTTACCGTCAAAAGGACGGCGTAGCGATGGGGTCCCCACTCGGTCCGCTACTAGCTGACATTTTCATGGCAAAGCTGGAACGTGGACCACTCGAGTCGTCAATACAATCGCTCTACCTATACAAGTGTTATGTGGATGACATCTGTGTACTCAACCCCTCGACGAAAACTAACCAACTGTTGAATAAGTTCAACTCGGCTCACGAAAATGTGAAATTCACGACAGAAATGGAGCTGAACAATGAAAGAGCATTCTCAGATGTAGGACTAAGTCGTCGAGAAGACGGCTCAATTCGGCGATCAGTACACAGGAAAGCCACATGGAATGGGCAATACATCAACTTCCACAGCTTTGTACCTCTTAATGTGAAGAGGAGCTTAATTAGGTGTCTGATTGCCAGGACAAAAAGAATATGCACAGAAGATACTCTTGAAGCTGAACTGCAGACGGTCAGAAGAGTATTCACTGAAAATGGTTTCCCAATTAGATTAATCGACAAGATGTTGGAGACAAAACAGGAAGTTCCTAGGAGGGCGACGTTGGAGAGAAAGCCAGTATACATATCTCTGCCATTCATAGGTGACACGCTAGCAGAGATAGCACGACGAAGACTGACTAGCGCTATCAATAAGACATTCCACGCAGCCAAGCTTTGTATGTTGTTGAAATCCCGCCCCGTAGTATCATTATGGTTGAAAGACAAAGTCCCTGATTCTGCAGCCTCGTTTTGTATCTATTCACTCACATGTTCCTGTGAGACAATGTGCATCGGCCGCACGACCAGGCGCTTGTGTGAACGCATCCATGAGCACCACCCGGTATGGGTAGACACTGGAACAATTAAGTCGCTTAATAGCGTTTCACATCTAGCACAAGCTAACCACACCGTGAATGTGACGCAAGCTTTCCGGACCCTTTTTAAGGTCGGAGGTCAACAATCTAAGTTGGTAATGTGTCGCCTCTTGAGCACTGCGGAGGCTGTCGCAATCCTTCACTGTGCTCTCAAATACAATTTGTAGTTGCGCTTAAACTCCCTTGGCCCACCCCCCGTCCCAATACAAACCCTAGACAACAAAACAATTAACACCACAAATCCCTTTCCCACGCATATTTGTATCTGACTAATCCAATCCTTCCTATAGTGAAAATATTTTGTCAGAATATATATATATATTATATATATATATATATTATATATATATATATATATAGTGATGTAATGGCATGAGTGCGAATCACTGAAAACGAGCTTGTTCGCCAACTTGTGTTTTCTCAATGTGCTCAGTGGTAATTTTCAATGAATCATATGGAATTAGTAGAGTCCTTAGAACAACAGTTCTTTAGGTGCTGAGAGGTTTAGGCGGTTGATTGTTTTGATTGAAAAACTATATCGATAAAGATAATCTGCCTTAAGTAGGACTTCGGCTCAGTGTTATATACGTCAAAAGATATCAGTTTCCGTTGTACGTCGCATGGAGCATAGTGTTCAAATCTACTGTCTCAAAAATGCAGGGTACATTCAATTTCTAATCAAAGCAATCAGTTGAAGGTCGGTGAATTGTTATTTATAAAATAGGAGGTGGAGAACTAATCGATCCCTTCGGATGACAGGTGAGTACATTTTGCGACTTTTGAATTCTGATTCCGTGCGTAACGCATGCTTGAGTGATGCCTACTCCTGTTGTTAATGCTAAACGAGTAGACGGAGGCTGTCCTTAAGTTTCACCCGATCAGAAACGTGTTATTGTTCCGCAGGACTTCTGGGCTCTTCTGACCCAAAGGCAGTCAACAATTAGTTCTTGCACAGATTGCTCTCCTAAAGTATCTGATTTCACCTAACATCCTTGTATAGATTTTTGCCCAATCCACCGAAGTCGAACACGAGGCAAACGGTCAGTGATTTGACCTGGAAGTTTGTAATTTTTGTTGATGACATTCCATCTAGTCCTTATTGAAACGGGTAAAGTGAGATGCAATTTACGCGTTTGGCTGTCCCATTACTTTGAACTAACTGGCATGTTGAGTAACTCCGTTGTTTCCTGCATCGATTTGGACGTACTCTCCCCCAAGCTGGAGCTCACTGTGACCATGATTTTCTTTACTGCAAAATCTGGAGAAAGTTTGTGAAACAATGTACTTGCAATATGGACTTCACTTCTTCTGTTGGTCCCAGTTCTCTTACAAAGCGAATGAACGAACGGACGAGCGCTGTTAACCAAAAAAGTCGCCGCATATTGTTTGCATCACAATACTAAAGAAGCACTATTTATCACCTCCGTTACCGTGGTAACCGAAGCTTCGGCTCATTATTACCACTGTCAACAAAGCTGTCTTTGATAGATTGATACTCACATATTTTTGCCTGCATATATTTGCGCATATTATTATCATACTTAACATAAATCTGTCTACAGATCCACTGCCATTGGAACCACGGCTAAGGAGGACAACGATAAGAGAGGAAGGGTAAAGAAACTCACCAAGTATAGTTCATCAGAATTATATATATAGTAGTATCTGGATGAATGAACAAAGTCTCCCCCGAATCAATCTGCAGGTTTTTTGGTCATTGCCGCTTTTCAGGTATGCGTGCCCGATACTCTTTTTCAAGCAGCCTTATACTTGTGCACTTGGAATTAGTGTCCCTCACCGAAATCTAATTAGCAGTGTCGCGAGTATGTATGGGGGCTGTTGGTTGACGAATCCACAGGAGAACGCAACTGTGATTTTTTGATAACTGTTTGTCAGTTAAGCTGAGCCAACGAGAACATAATGTCACCGGGGTAGATGGCAATTGTAAGTGGTATGTGAACTCTTCAGTGAAGACCTTCCACCCACATTCCTGACGCTACAAGTTAGATTCTGGATATATATATATATATATATACGTATATATTAGGTGTTTCATCTTTCGTCTC
Organism: Fasciolopsis buskii; assembly: GCA_008360955.1. Taxonomy (NCBI): domain Eukaryota; kingdom Metazoa; phylum Platyhelminthes; class Trematoda; order Plagiorchiida; family Fasciolidae; genus Fasciolopsis; species Fasciolopsis buskii. The sequence goes on from LUCM01001726.1 coordinate 112,822, forward strand.
CACGGTTGTCGGTTGTCTATCATGATCTATAGCTTGCCGGGCGTTCTTGTTGCTGATATTGTGAAATTTTGACGCACTCGAAAAGACTGAATTACCCCGTTACCAATTACTGCTGTGGTTTTCATCATTCGGAAATGCAGAATCAAAATCCGCATACTGTCGGGCGTTTACTGATTAAACGAACGCATGTATCGCCATCTGGTTGACGAGGTCGCTAGTACAAGTGAGCGTCGACCTAAACGGTCAGATGTTCCGTTTGTGTGCATAAGCCATGTTTACAGGTATGCATCTGTTTGTCCTTGTGTCCACGTGCTTAGTACACGTTGATCATCCGTTTAAGAAACACCTGGACTACTTGAACCATCCGTTCACCTAGTTGGTTTTGATCTGTTGTCTTAGCTAACTGTGCGACAAGCAATGTGATGATACACCGATGTTGAATCGGAGTTGGTTTCGTTGGAAGTCCGTTTGTCGTACAAAGTTTACTGATGGTTTCTCTAAGTGTTTTCTGTTTTCCTTTACGTGATTCATCCTTCCACATGCCATTTTGGTCACCATAATTTGCATATCACAATTCGTTGGATTCCTGCCAGGGCCAAAAATGTGAAGACCACATTCGTATGCTGTGTCTGTTGGAGTTTCATCAGAAAACTCAGTACATGGTTCGTCATTTGAAGCAGTACGACTATTTGCTTCTACGGCGTTGGCCCGCCGAGCACGAACGACTCGCTCAGGTTCTCTGCTTAGATCAGATACCCGAACTAATTTGTTTGTTCCGTACACTGGTCAAATGTATCGATCTGACCAAAACTCCTCAAGGGTATACGGGTATGGGTGAAGCTGTGTACGCTTGGCTAACAGACAACGGATGCGCCAATCTAAAGGTGAGTGAGCGAGTTGGATTTTAACTGATTTTTTTCCCCCATGAGAAATCATTCGCGAAATCAGTGAAGTAAATTGTTTTCAAAAAAATAATCCGCTTTAGGCATTTGATCTCGAAGCCCAAAATATATGGTGGTGTAGTAGTACACGGGCCAACATAGACACAGCCCAGTTGCTGGTCCCATTGTTTGTCGAGACTGTGATCAACTTGTGCTTTGTTGTCATGAGAGGCGTGGATTTTGTCGATTCGCGTGCATCGGGAGGAGAGTCGCCTCATCATTTATAGATGACAGGCATAGTCCGAAATTCAGGGCCGGAGTCATTAAATTTCCCACGATAGAACGGGAAGTATCGGGTCAGGAACACCGACCAAAAGACTGACTGATAAGCCCGTAAAGTGTTGATTGACCGGATGACCGACCATTGGGAGCAGAAAGCTCTCAAACCAGCTGGATGGATAGATCTAGAGCAGTAACTGTGTATGGACGAATGGTGTATCATTATAGACTATTATTTTCATTGTAATGAACGAAGATTGCTCGCAGGCAACGAGTTACTGGATCTAATGAGAATAGCACTTGAATTTTCGGGACCACTGCCCTCATTGTACCCAATGTTTCCGATCCTGCAGGAAGGTTAGTCGAAACGCTGTGGAGGTTACGCTCACTTCGACTGGCCCGTGTTGATATTGTTTCATTGTGGGGATTTGAATATGCATCGTTTAATTTTAATTATGGCATACAGAGTGATGTTGTTATATCGCGATCCAATTCTGAGCGTTGTAATTGACATATTCAGATTCACACGAGCGAATAAATTGGTAGTCTCATACCAATGTAGCTGACAGCGGAAACTGACCATTGATTTGGTGGCAGATGGTTTGGTTGACTAAATGTTTCATCACTATTACGGTAACATAGGAGGGAGTATGGATGGTCTGCGAAGAATTCATTTTCGGCGGTGACGTTGCCATTACCTTCACCTACGTAACGACAGTGATGCTCATTACCATCTTAGGATCGGTGTGGACTTCAGGACTCGTGGATTTATAACTCAAATACTGGTTGATGAATTTTCCAAAAACCCACTCCTAATCTTGTTCAGCTCTAGTCCTCGTGGACCGCCGAGTTGATCAGCAAATTTAGTCTCCCCTGTTCGATTGCATTCTTCTTGTGCGGCTTACTTTGAAAATGAACGATTGATGTTGAATCCAAATTAAACTTGTCCTGAGGAAAGTGAAGCGCCGGTGGTCATCGAGCGGCATTAAATCAGCAGCTAGAAGTTCTGATAACCCAACTGCCTGTGAGTAACAGCAACAAACTGCATGTGTCTGTACGTCTTCCTGAATTCCGATGTCATGTTTCCCAGCTATCGTTGATGATGCAGAGGGTCTGTCTGACGAAGGGTTATTCCCTTCTAGCATGCGTATCCGGAACTAGGTGATCGGAAATTTAACGGGTATTCAGCCGTACCAATATATATATATATATATATATATATATATATATATATATATATATATATATATATATATATATATATATATAAGGCTTACATTAAAAGCTCTGCCATCACGTGATAGGGGTGCCTTCCGGCACATTTGAACTTGTAATGGATTGCTCATCAGAAGAAAGAAGGTCACTGTTTACAAATAGAGTCTGAAAAAATGTTGATCTTCATTTTAAACGTCTTCACGAACTGTCAATAAAGATCTCCCATGAACACTCTGACTCGGTCTACTAAGTTGTATTTGTAAGTAGTGTGCGCGTCGCCCATGGTATTCGACACAAATACACTAAGTTGAGGACAATCGAGAACATGATGTTAAGCAAAATTGTCGTTTGTTTTCCCTGTCATGTGACAGTGTCTAGACACGGCTGCTTTTAGTAAATGAGGTATGGGTTGCTGTTACGGGCAATCTGCTTTACTCCAGCCTTCAAAGCACGAAGTCAAGAAATTTAATAAGCCGACGACAGAACACGCAACTTTACTAATCACAGTTGGCTTTTAATTAAAAAGTTGAGCAGTCATGGAAAATTTTCCAGATAAGCGCGAAATACTAATAGACTTCGAATGGAGATCTAGTCAACTCACCAAGTAAGCTGGATGGTACATTCTAGGTCTTTCATCCAACCCATCAGACCAGCACTAGGCACTTGCGCCTTAATTAGAAAATCCCGGTGTTGAAACTTGTTTAGGCAGAATGGATCACGTAGTTTGTATACTGTATCCAAGAAATCTATGGACAACTAGTAATGGTTCTTTCATGTCTGGTAGGGAAGGATACGCCGGAAGGGTGTGCGTGACTTTGTGCTCGTGGAATTCCTACCAGATTTGCAAGTAGTATGTCTAGAATTGCAAATTCCCACAAGTTTGTCAATCTTTTTCCAGCTGTGCCCAAGTTTTTAGAGCACTCTGTGCATCATAGACCTTGTCGGTCTTTCATCATAATGGGCATCGTTTTGCGGAGCACGGTTATCCTTGCTCGGTTGAGGGAAAATACTGACTTGGAGACGAAGATTCATGGCTAAGGTTTTGAAAATGGTTGAGTTGTTTTGCTGACCAACAAAAGCCATTCAACATTTTCTGAAATGGCCGACGAAAAGCGCCCCAAAGAAACAGCTTGGAATTAGGTGGAAACCCCATTACACATACATGTCCTTTGGAATCATTAGGCAGACGTGTATGAAATTCCGCGATTATAGTGATTCGACAAGAATAGCAGTTGATACACAGCACATCACAGTTACAATGAAGAGAAGGCAGAAACAAATTATCTGGTTGAATGTCAGATATTCTCTGGACCTGATCGGTTGGAATGGTGAGTAAAGGAAGGCGATTTCCTCCATGAGGAAGAACTCAATTTCGGAGACTCCAGGTGATTTACTATTGCTACGATTTACAAAAACTAGCGCGAAACTGTAGCGATCGAACTCGCGATAGACGATATGCGATGATTTCACCAGTGATTCTGCATAGGAAAGCTGGATAGGCAAATTGGAAAGGGAAAACAGCTTGCCTAAACATTACTACAATAACTGACCGACAGTTCTTCACAGTCGATCTTCAAACATGACAGCACACCAAAACAGCCTATATCACCCACATATGACTGTGGCTTAGTGGTAGGAGGGCCCTAGATTCCCCGCCCCACATTACCGATTCCAATCCTACCGGCAACTTCTTGGATGCTTTGTCGATGTGCATTTAGGCTGAAGAGAGCATGTTGCACAATCCACGTGAATTGACATCAGTTACACCCTTGGAACAAACCAAAGTTAAAACTTGAGTTGCATCAAGTTGAGTTCAAACTATATACGAAAGAGGTTTTACTGAATTAAAATTACTGCACCCACGTGCTTTGCACCTTCAAAGTGCAAAGTACTGTTACGGGACTGGACGACAGCAGTGCCGAACTTGATACTGGATGGAGAGGAAATAACAATGGTGGACCGTTTCACCTACCTTGGTAGCTGCGTGTCTAACGATGGTAGCTCAGGAGTGGAAGTAAATATACGTATATCCAAGGCTCGGGCGGCTTACGCTGGACTGAAGCACTTGTGGAGTCGGCCTGATATTTCAGTGAAGTTGAAAGGTCGTGTGTACTGTGCTGCAGTGCGTTCAGTTCTGTTGTACGGTTGCGAGACATGGAGCATGTTTGTGGTGATGTTCGTCGGCTAGAGGTTTTCGACCACCGATGTCTACGTATTATGGCTAGGATTGGATGGAGTGACCGGGTGAGTAATATTGGGGTTAGGAATCTGGTATTGGGTGCCACTTCTGAGAATAGCTTGTTTCAGCGTATGAAACTTGAAAGACTACGCTGGTTGGGTCACGTGTTGCGTATGACGAACACTCGTCTACTATATCGTGCCCCATTTTGTGTTCCTCCTAAGGAATGGAAGAAGCCATGTGGAGGCCAACAGATGACGTGGCAACGTGGGATGAGAAAATGTACAGCGAAGTTAGATAAAGTAGGTTTCTCACGCCTTCGTGGTTAGAGTCCGAAAGACTTGTCGACTTCTTGGCGGGAGACACTGAAGGATATGTCAGTGAATCGTGAACAGTGGCGATCGTGCTGTCATTTTCTATCGAATCAGAATGATTGAAAACACGTGCGTTTGTACAGTTAGTTTATGTTTCGTGTGTTGGCTGCAGCAGCATCTTATGTTTTCCCGCTTGTGTAGGTCCACTCCCTGTTCCCATTGAATATTCACTCTTTTTATATAAACGTGTAATTCTGGGGAAACTCAGCGATCAGTGAGGCTTGTCTTGCTGTTTAGTGCTGAACGATGATGATGATGATGATGACTGCACCCATTAACACTGTGGTGGTTTTCACCATCCGTCTTGGTTATCTCGGAAGGTATTTTCGATGTTTACTAGGCCACGTATATCGTCTTATAGCCCCTGGCTATCGGAAACCGGATAGAGCCGTTAGACTGTTTGTGATAACCATACCACAATTCCTTCGTTAAAGTCACACCTACTGATAAAATTCTCGCTGGGCTGTCAAATCACGTGATTCGGTTTAGCAGTCGCACGATGTATACATTGCCCAAAACGTGTTGTTATTCCAACTCAGGTCACGGATGATAAAAAAAGCCCAAAGCTACTGGACGATAGTTGAAGGGCACCAAGCGTCGAAAAAGCATACATTTGTTTTAACACTGTTTGGAATGTATTTCATTAATTGACTGATTCTAATTAGTTCTTGATAATGAGTGATCATATAACTGGTATAGTTGACTTATAATTAGCACACGAAATTTCAATGAGCTACTGTCTGTGATATCTTTGAAGTTGGAGAAAACAGAGCTTTTAAATCTGGGATACATTTAATTTCGTTGTCGACAGTCTTTTTGGGTTTCTGTGTTTTAGTCATCCATTGTTAACGAGTAATGTGATCCGCTGGTTTAGTTCCCGCAGGAGTGAACGATCTGTAGCATTTGGAACCACTCAACTTTTGTCAAACCGTATATCCTATTTTCCGTCTACTTTCCTTCCTAAAGAGTTGGGCTCAGCACTGTCAGGCGCTGTCTTGCTCCAACATGCTTGATTCAGTTCGAATTTCGGTGCGAGACTATGTGCGACGCAATCCGGACATTCTACCACTACTTCAAACGAGGCATAATAAATTCGTTTTACTGGACGGTTTAAAACAAATGCGAATTTTGTACTTTAATTTGCCTCTGATCGCCAACAGTATTGTTAAAGACTTAGAGAAAACGAAGTCATACAAGAGTAAGTCATATTTGTTGTTTCTGAAACGTTCTAACTGTGCGCTAAGTTGTATACGTTAGTAATTCAGGTAATAATGACCCTCTTGTCTTGCTCATGCAATGATTCGCTATGCTCCATCAATATTCCGCCATTAGCGAAGATCGCTGAAGTGCTCTCCGGCCGTGGAATGTCAGACTTGTTAGGATTCGCCACCCGGGATCTTCCATCGTGGCCGATTTGAGTGAAGATGAGGAAAACCCATTGGTCATTGGGTTGTTCAAGCTGTCTTCGGAAGATTTGTTTAGTATCAATGCTTCCATACATAACAAGGCTCATTTTTGCGCTGTCGCAAGCTGTTGCCCGTATGGTGTTTTGGTTTCTTAAATACTCTGGTAACAATTCTCAACAAAAGTTTGCTCGATACCAGACGACTGTTCACGTAATTCGCATTCAAGAACTCTGGCCATGGTAGTTCAGTAATAGAGCATCCGCACGGTAAGCAGGAGCTGGCACGTTCGATTCTGAATCATGGTGTCGACTTTTTCATGCATGGCAATGGAGTTTCCGTTCCATAGACCATGCGGCTTCTCATCTCATCTCACTTCGGTGGATGGAATTAGTTGCCATGACCATCGTCGAGACTGTAAGTATTCTTTGCAATCTGCCGGCTGTTCAGAACGTCTGAATAGCAAACTAACTTTGTCGCCGGCCGTGAGGGTCTTGATTGAGCCTTCGCCCAATGGTGGACCCGAGTGAGTGCCGTTATATAATCGCGATCTTCACACTAGATATTCTGAAGTTATCAACTGTTTTGGCCAAACTGCGCCTTAGATTGGCTTGCCGAAAAGCTTGTTGGAATTAAAGACTTTGGAGATCGTGCAACCGGTCAGCTTGCAGACCAGCTTTCATTGTATTTTCTTGTCTTTAGTATCATCACTTACTAACAAAGAAGTTGCAGGTGGGTTGAAGGATGTGATTTTTAATTTGTAACACGTTGATTCCATCGAGTTAATTTGTTATGTTGTGAATGCATGGCAGTGTGCCATAGGTAATTGAATCGTCAGCCCACCTAAACAGCGGGACCACTATGGTCTCAAGAAATACTGATTGCTTTCGCATGGCCAGAGGGATCCTCGCTTAAATTGTTTATCCAGTGGTCACCTAATCGAGACTGAAAATGATTGCCAGACTTATAGGAAAAGAACGACCATCAAGCAAATTTCGTAGGTTTCGGGAACTCTCTTCGTAAATTGAATGTACCTTTCCCTATGATCTACTCCATCAAACATCATCGTCATTACAGGGATAGGAGAACTAACTGAGCAACAAATGGCTGTCACTACTTACGGTTCTAAATAATTTGTTCACAATCGCTGCACAAAAAACAGCAGGTGGAACAATCAAACCAGACTTGGTTTTCTAATCACAACTCACTTGGTTCTAGACGGGCAGCAGGCAGAGAGGGTCTTGCTTATTGGGTTTACAGCTTACGCATGTTTGGCAGAAATGCCGTTATCAATGGTCTATGCAATCGTAAACCAGTGTAATGCCATTGATCGTCCTTCCTCTTGTCCCATGTTCAACAAAAACGGCATTTTTGCTTGGATTGATACTGTATGTTCCTATCCACCCTTTCTTTGTCCTGGTATTTTTCACTGAAAAGGCAGATCAATGAAACAACGGGAACGCCAGGCAATAATTAGTCAGAATCTCACAAATTCCGCGAAATATAACTCCTAGGTGACGGGACTTACTGCGTTCCCATTACGACTACACAAGTGACCTTCCGTAGACATGATGCTGGCTCCCTATAGTCTACCGGCCGATCAGTACTGCTGAGGCCAGCCCAAGGTTTTGGTCACCAGAACATATTCACCTTAGTTCATCCAGTATTAGATAACAAAACACGCATTTGTTAACCCAAGAGGGTTTCTTCTTGTAACAGACACACGCCATTAACAATTGGTTGCGCAAACATTCACTTGGTAATTTTTTCTTGATCCAGACGAGGTTTTTTTTCAGTATCCGCCATCTCAGCTGCCATTCTGTTTAGTTAGCGTTGAGGACACTCGGTTTGCCTCCAAATCGGTGAACTACACTCCATTTGGTTCACGATCAAGCAACATTAAGTTGTCATGTCCTTGGATGCAAAACGTTGAAGAAACGAAAACAGTGTATCTTTTTACCGGTTAACAAATAGTGATCATCAGTTTGATTGGTATTAAACAACTATTGTTGTTTGAGGACTGTTTCTCGGTATTCCATAAGCTAGCCAATATTCAGAGTGATATTATTATTATTATTATTATCGTCAATTGAATTTGTCTCCTATCAAGCTTCCGGTACGAAATAGTTCGGCTCGATCGAGTAGTTTGGATGAGCGCCGTCGCATGGAAATTTTGATGTGCATGCACCTTTCGTCGATTGGCTTCATTGATTTGAAATTATCTCGGTTACGAAAAGTTAAGATGTTTATTCCCCTTAATTTCCGTTGTAAACTGAACGAAATTGGAAGTCAGCAATGACTTACTCAGCAAGATTTGAAGATCTTTTTCTCAACTTGTTTGCAATGGGAATTGGGCAGGAATAGTGATGACATGATGCTCTTTTTTCTCCCTCATTGTTTTCAAGATGAGGCCAAAATTTGGCGACAGATTCATGCCAAATTAGCCAGTTTACCGCAGACTATCGATGACGTTTGTATGCCTTTGGTCAAACGTATCAACAATGGCCAGTTGTATACTAATCTGGATAAGAAAGATGCCATTTTTCGGCAGAATCACTCCACAATCGCACCATTCCAGGTATGTTTCGGCAACTCTACTCCTCTGTATGTCTATTTGCCCGTTCGTTTTTCTGCCTGTTCACGTGTCTGTCTGTCAATCCCGTTGTGCTTCAAAATCAATAAGTGTACTCCTATTAGTCCATTGCCACTGGCAGTGTTTGTTTGTCACTTTGCTTTCTCATCGCTGTGCTGTTTTTTGAAAGTGGAACAGATAAATCCCAAAGAACGAACAAACGTTCAGGCAAAAAAGAAGTGTGCAAATGGAAGTCAAGCGAATAAAGAAGACGTTTGAATAAGCTTCAGTTGTCTAGCAAGTTTCGCTGTCACAATTATCAGTTTTTGTAATCCAGCTGTATCTCTACATTAAATCCACAGAGGATAAACCTGGCCTGTAGTGGCTTTGCCGTATGAATCGGAATATTGATTAGACATTCTACTTGTGAACTAGGTCCGACGTGTGGTGAACGATCTGTTTTGCCACGAATTTGGCCCTGAAATTCATTCTTTTCATCCATTCTCTTATTTGTCATGTTCCTGAATCGAGTCGTTCGTATGCACGCGTGTGCGTGTGTGGCTGAGTTGACTGAAAGAAAACTAAAGTTAGTGAATATTACACATTGAAATTTCTCACTTATCTCGAAGACTGAAAGGTCAATGCCGGACGCAGAGTTAGGAGAAACCTATTGCTCGGTACATTCAAACACGTTGGAATGCTACAGTGTTGAAGTCAACTTCCCTGATATAGTTCTTGTCATCACCTGTACTGTTACAAGTGTTATCTGATTTGTATTGACGTGTTCTTGTTGCGGGCTGCATCATTTTGATAATGCTTTTCTCTTGTTTTATTTCCGTCCCGAATACAGAATTTGTTGCTCAATTTCCCTCGTGTCTTATTTCACTACTGGGTGGTGGCACACGCGGAGGTTACCGTAGACAAATTGACAGTCACAAGCGCGAACAAGGTTAATCACGATTATATACGCGAACGTACCGAGATGCTTGCGATCATGTTGCACAATGCGTTAATGTTTCTGGTGAAGGACAATGAACGATACATTCTTCGTGCTTTCAAGGTCACCCGTGAGCATGGCAGTGGCGGTGGTGGCGGCGCAGTCGTGAGTGGTGGAACCGTTTCTGGATCAAATGCTCTTTCCTCTTTGTCCACTGGAGCTCCACCAGCGGGGGCAACCACAGCTGGTCCAGGTCAGGTTGCTGGTGGTGGTACGGCTTTTGAATCACGCTCTGCCTTGTCAACCCCTGTAGCACCCGGAACTGCTGGTTCCACAGATCGGGTCTCGTTTCATTTGTCCACGTCTTCATTTTCCAATTCTGGAACGCCATCAACAGCTCAAGTGACCGGGGGATCTTTAGGAGTGTCCACCGGGTCGACAATCTACAACTCACTCTTTGGTGGTAGTGGGATTGGTGGAACAGCTGTTGCTGTTGCTTCTGCGTCAGGTGCCACCACCCCCGGACCGGGTAGTCATGGTAGCAGTTCCAGTTTGGGCACTCAGCAACAATCGTCTGGATTGGTCGGTGCCGCGGCTAGTATGGCTGGTGCCAGTTTGTCCGAGAAATCTACTGGTTCAGGTAGTCTGAAACTAGCCCCGATATTTCCACTGAGAGATATGTTTATCTCATGCGGTGAAAAGTATGGTAAGTGTACCTATGAACAGAATCTACTCATACCAGGTTTCCTCATCTTTTAGTAGTCACTATCAATCACTGATTAGCTACCACTTATATTATAATATATACTTTTCCAACACACCATAACTCATAAGGACAAAAATCAGGAACCCCGAGTCCACTCATGGGCCCGCTCTTCTTAAATGGGTTCTGTATAGGTGTACTAGATCGGGTCTTCATTTTAACGGCATGGATTTGGCAGGGTAGTGGATCTAAATAGACGAGGAACACATCCGACTTTTCTCGCCTCGTATTCTGTACTGGACTTGCACTCAGTCATTGCAAGGTAGATTCGGATCCATTTATCCACATTCGATTCCCTAATAGCTGGGTAAGTTTTACACGAGATCAGCTAGTTAATATGGTCTTCGAGTACCAAGTTTATCAAATGTTTACAAGCCTCACGTCAACTTAACAGACCTTATGACTTGGTCCAAAAATGTGCAGATGATGTTCCCTTTTACATAGTTCGTATGCGGGAAAGATGTATCTATGGGTTCATCCCTAAGCGACAGACAAATCTCCAGTATTTGGGGTAGCGTTCTTGTATCTAGGACTGCCTCTTGTTGTTTGAGTCAATCATTGTGAATGTGGAGGTGTCAACGTTGACAAGGCTACAAACCATTGGGTCATTCTACGGGATATTCAGGAAGACCAAAAACGGACAGATTTGAACAAACGATGAACATCGATACAGAGGTTGGTCCGTTAAATTCACGACAGTGAAAGGATCAGGGTTGGTGCCAAATGAAAAGTAACTCCTCAGATCAATTGTAAAATCAGTTGAGCATCATGGGAGCAACAAAGTCAAATCTTCTGTGGCGCACAAAGAACTCAACGTGTTTTCCAAAAGTATGCACAATAGTGCTTCATCCTAACATCCTTGACGGCTCGGAATGAAGGTGACTATTTTATCTTTTAGCGGGACTCAAGTAACCATGGTACATGGAATAAAAGTAATGTGCTTGAAGCCTGGACGAACGTCTCTTACATTTAGTCACACTTCTGAAAGTTTATTTAAACTTCAGGATGGTATTTGCTCTGCATCCGCATATTCAGACTAACGCGTTCTGGGTTCGTGCATTTCGGGATAAACCAAACACTTCAACAGTTCGAAGAAAAGTATACCGGTGAAGAAGATGCCTAGCAAGTAAATCCCAGCTGCGGGCCCCTGGAAACTGCGATGTGTGCAATTAGACCAGATTGATCGACCAATAAAAACTCAAAAGGAGTTCGAAGTTTCTAGCAAGATCATCATGTATCAATAAATTATTAAACATAAAACGTTTCCCAATAAGAGAGGAAAGTAGAAACAAATGAATTTCACATTCCAGGTGATTACGACCAAAGGTAGCACGAACTTACCGTCTTATGGGTGGTTCGAGGAAAGATGATTGAAAAACCGACGCATGTAATCACAGGCTTTTGGTCTTGTGTGACAGTTTGGCTACTGATCAGCAGTCAGTTGTAGAAGCTGTGAGCATTCGTTTACAGGACCGTCCATTATGCACGCAAAAAAAGTTTGCTCAAACACTAAAGCTTTCCTGACCTAATTTCCACCACGTACAAGGGACAACGAAACTAACTGTAACCATTTGTCTTGGTCCAGAGTTAGACTTGGATCCCATGTGTATATTTCTCTATTCTTGACTCGTCCACTTAACTTCATCGCCCTCTCATTCCATTTCATTCGATATTGGTTTTAATTAATGTGATTTAGGGACCTAATCGTGAACCGATGAAAACGACCATGCCCGTCACTCTATATTATTCCCACTGAATACTACTCAATAAAAATCTTGAATAAAATTAACATGAATGAAGCACGCAATGATTCTTGATCTTGAAGAGGCCTCTGCTTTCGTCCGGCTAATTCAACAGCTATGCAAGACCTAGGTGGTTATTTTCCGTGTAATCATAACGTTTATCAGTTTGTGTGGAATTAGTCGTTTCACAACTGTGTGAACCGATGGTCTCGGAACTTGTCACTCAGTGCCGTAGTCATTTTACATTGTGCGTTTGATTCGCAAAATACTGAATTCTCATTTTCTTTGGTTTTCTACCACAATTTGTTAAAGATCTGATGATTATGTGTGCATGTTTGCGGTCACGAAGTTAGTAAACTGTTGATTTATGGTTTTCAATTATCGCATGAATTCTTACCGTCGGAATTCGTTTCGTAATCGAAAACAATTAATGATCACATTCGACGTAATCGATGGTTTTGTAGACCTGCGATATTCTGAGCTTATAAAAATCGATGTTTCGCAATCAGATCATCTGGAACCGTGAGCATCTAAAAAGGCACAATAGTAATACAACGGGCGAGAAGGAACAACGTATTGCTCGTGATTCGGCTACACCCGATCACATTAGGACGTCGGAATTCGGATATAGCTGCGAGTATGACCATGCTCGTTTCTTAAGGATTGATTTCGACGGAGCGTACAGACAAGCACATAAAACCCCCGACCTTTTTCGCCTTTTTTCATTTTTCAGGTCGTGACCATTTGCTGAATATCGTTTCAATGGATCCCACTGTACTGGTTCGTGTTCTTTTCCCCAAGGAAGAACAAAGACAACAGTATGTTCATATTTCTTCTATGCATTAGATATCAGTTTTCCACGTTGTTAGTTGGGCACACGTGCTCCGTTGTGAATTTGTTTGGTACGCTACGACTTCGCGGACCTATTTTTCCCTGAAGCAAATCGACGTTGTCGCTTAGTTCCCCCATCCCTGGAGTGATTGAACAACCCTTAGCCTAAAATCATACATCAACAACTACTGATCACATCATATCAGCTAGCGACCGAACAACGAAAATCAGACAAACGAATTATCGTTTTCTATAACTTTCACAGAAGAAGCTAACAGTGTGATAAAATAAATTATCGGCCCCGACCCTATCCTTATCTGCATTCAGTCACACATGTGTTTATCCATGAAATTTGTCGAACGCCCAGTTATGTATTTCTGTTGATATGCCATGGGGATGCTCTTTTGTCTTTATCACGAATTAGTCGTACCGAATCTTTTGGTCTTTCACTTTCTCATCTGCCCCCCTCTTTCATTAATTTCAATTACCTATAGCCAACTTGGGACGACAATTCAAGTGAATTATTGAGGTCTCCTTTTCAGAATTCACTCTTCCTGGATATATCTCCTTAACTACTGTAAAGAACTCCAATTGCTTGTTCTGTATTTTGCAATTCGTGAATCGATGTAGTTTTCCTCAAAACATGACGTTTGCTACACACTTCCGAATAGTTCTGACATAAAATACTAGGTAGTGTGAAAATCATGTATTCGCGATTCTACCCGTTTTACTTGCAATTTATTGTCTAGATTTTCCTACTTATTTGTCTAGTAGGTATTTTCGGCTATAAAATTAACCACAGGTCAAATAACAAGAGATTGCTGAGTTAGCTCAGATATAAACTAATATGGTGAAAAATGAGAAGGTAAACTCTAAACTTTCCGTTCACTGGAACCCGTTGTGTTCAGGCGAAACCCTCAGGTGGTTTACTACCCGTGTTGCAATGTTAAATCTAGCAGTTTAGCTCACTCAGTAACTAGCTCCGCCTAAGTAGATTCTATGTATTGACGGGGAATTCGCATCAGTCTCGCCTCCTATTAATTACGTTACCTCTAAGATATTACGGAATCAGTTTGTTTTTAGATGCGCACACATGCGGCTAAAAGCCTTGATGTGCTCATGCGGTTTATTCATGTCGAACCCTACTTATCCCCCAATGAACTGGGCATTCCATTTTCCCTCTCATCTCGTGAGATGGTTCAATTTGTTACGCGAGAATACTGTGATCACCTCGAATCGCGTGGCTTCATTGCAACAACAACAACACATTCAACGCACACGTATGGCTGCTGCCAGCAGGTCCGGTTCCACCCCGGGACCGGCAGGATCGGGATCGGTGTCGGCAGGTTCTAAAGCCACCTCTCGTGTCTCAGCCGACTCAGCTACGGCGAAACCGGACCTAGTGTCAGCCCGATTCCAAGCCCGAACGGCAACTCCGGATGCTCACCTACAATCACAGGAAGCGGATTCTGGCCTGTACACGTCACCTGATTCTTCGCGGGTTGGAAACTATCGGGTCAATGAGAATGCCTCTGGGGTTTCTCAAATAGCTGTTCAAACTGGTGCAGCTACAGAGACTGGATCAACTGGACCTCGTTTTGATGCGAGTGATTCGACTGGATCGACGGAAGATCTAATCTCCTCAGAAGATATGGTTCACATGACTATTAGTAAGTCTTAAGCCTATCATAACGTGTTCCCTTAGAGTCCTTGCGTTCACATGCATTCGTTGATTACATAATAAGAACCTATAAATCATTATTTGTAAACTTAATTATTGCATAGGACAATTTGTTCATCATTTTCATAAGTATGGAATCATGGGGTTTCAAGACAGCCTCGAGCTTTCTCAGTTCCTCTGGTCTCTGGCCCAAAGAAGAACATTTGGATCATGGAATTATTTCAGGTATCTTGTAGTAAATAACTAAAATTCTATAATTTGACATACGTAAATGGTACTTTGACTACTCTTCCTGGTCTACACTTTTTTAAACTTGATCTTCTGTTGTTTGCCACCGTAATGAAACTGTCTCTGAGCCATTATGTTATAATTTGGCATTAACTACAAGAGGCAGTGCACCAAACCCATGGTCGACTTATTCATGATTGTTGTCAATTGGTTCGCACATGGCAAGTTGACAAGCGTGGGTTAGTCTGGTCGTTTGCTGCAGCCGGTCTATGGGCAGCGTTGTCTGACTTTCCTAAAAGTCTGATCACAACGAAGTCGAAGAATCAACTGTTGTATTTTCGTGCGAACTCACTTGTAATTCATTCTTTCATATGAATAGAACTTCAAGTTTTCATCAATCCATCAGTAATCACCAATAACCAGGGGCCTGAGACAGAAGATTGAAAAGTTCCGGCTTCATTATATCCGTCGTGGTTTGAACCAAGTTCTGTCGATTTTCGCTTCCTCGAGAGTGGTTGTCTATCAGATGGCAGTAGTTTTAATAACGGGGTCTTTGACCATAAACAAGCCAGCGACAAATGAACGCTACCCAAGGATGGCAAAGCAGAAGCATAGTCACTGCACACGAAACCGGTTGGGAAAAAAAGGTCTGCTCGCTTGTCAGTAGAATTCTGACTTACCTGTCACCGTATACATCTGAAACCATCACTCTTCTTTCGATCTCCATGACTGGCTCTTTTCACCGTTACTTTTGCATGGTCGACCGAAACTGTCACAAATAGCGAAAATTTTTAATCTCATTTTTCTCATTTTGATTTGCTGGTCTAAATCAATTGCATTTCATTTTACTTTTAATACGGTAATTTCTCAAAGTAGGAGAAGCGCAATTTCAGTTTCATTTTCTGCAATCCATAACACCGTACTAGTGAGCTCTAATTTTGGTCACTATCCCGCAGTTCTTTATACCGGAAGACAAAACGAACGAAAGAATAGTGACCAGTCCAAAATAAAGTACACAATTGTGTGAATGGATGAAGAGCTAGACTACACACACAGTATCTCCTCAAAGTATGATGATTTTCCTGCTTCAGCGGGTCAAAAACTTTGTGGATTAGCTTTCTAAAAAGTAAGATGATTAGTCAATAATGGGTTGAGTCCGGACGGGTTCCACTCTCATAGGATGGGTTGATGCGCTCTCTGTTTGGTTGTACACGACCAACCGCCAAGTATCTACAGGCGTCCGTCTACCTAATAAAGACACGAGAGCAGTTTGAAGGTCAAACTGTCTGCAAGATGGACGCGGTATATATATATATATATATATATATTTGCGTGTGTTGCGCCATTGCTTCCATGGTTGTTCACTTAAACTCATTCAATGTCTGATCCCAGCACAAATCGCCGTCACCTCCTCAAATCTTGTTTCACTTCTGGTGAACGAATTTTAATAACCCATATAGATCGAATCAATCGATTACTGGAGCAAATTCGCCCGACGTTGTTCGAATTGGGTCCGGAACAAAAACTGCCACAGTCTGAGCTGATGGAACAAGTCCAGGAACAAATGCATTCGTCGTTTGAGGAGAGAAATTCGACTGGAAAGCCAAAAGTAATTAATGCGGGATATTTTTGTGTCGTTTTCCATATCAGTATTGCATTTTATCGCTCGATCTTAAATGCCAATTTCGCCTCTGCCATTTGAATACTGTTGTGAAGGAGGTTTTCTATCGTCAGTTGGGTCTGTTGAGAAACGATGTTATATACACTAGAAAATGCAATATTGTAGACTGTTATGAGTTACACGTCGCTGGTAGCAAAACTAGTTCACGTGATGAATTCCCGAATAACGGTTGCGTGAAAATTTCTGAGCCACTCACTTCTTGGTCGGGTTTTTGTTGCTCATTCGGTTTTGAGACGAATTGGCTCAGTGTGGATACGTATGCACACGTGTGTATGGTTGTTCAGTAAATACCCGTAGTGGTGATTGCAAGAATGCAGCCTCTAAGTCGCATCCTGTTGTTGCTTAGGGCCGGCAGCCATGACCAATGAGCCTGGAGGAATGGATGATCAAAGAAGGCTTCTTTCTATCCACCTTAATAGAGAATTACTGTTTGCCATCGATTCGACGGGGATTTACTTGACTCGAAAGTTCTACTTGCAACGTGACAAAGTCTGGCTCGAGCGGACCAGCATGAGTAAACAGGTGACCCTCACGGGTAGTGAAATGTTTCATGAATAACAGCAAGCCTATATATGCTTATTATCCTCTTGTACTTACCTTGGTTCACAGCTGTCGACCAAACTTTTATTTTTTGCAGATTTACAGCCGGCGTGAAGTACTCATGCTCTTGTTTGATCTGACTCAAGAGTGGTTGAGCTATCTACCACAGACCTTTGTACAAGCTTACTCACAGCAACCTCAACAGCGACAACAACAGCAACAACGAGTCGGTTTTGAGTTAGGATGCACCGATTCACAGTCCATGAGCCATTCGGCCAGACCGAACAGACGTGGGAGTTCGTTTAATGTGAAGAGGCAGACTTCCAACTCCTGGACAGAAAGGTCTGAGTCCAATCCGGCTGAAGAGCAGTCAGACATGAAATCCTCTACCCCACCAGTATGTGCTTCTTCCACTGCCTCTTTGGATCCCGGAGAAATAGGCCCGGATCGAGATCGGTCATCTCAACCAAGTTACGGTAGTTTTAAGGCCCTGACTTCCTCCACCCCAAACTTACTACAGTTGGATGCGTCACAAGCATCTAGCGGAAAATTCACCGTGGCCGTGAGGGTTCAGGATTTGCGCCATTCAAAACGTGGCAGGGCGATCCGATCAACCAGTGTGCCGTACACTACAGCCTCGGAGGAATCGGAACAAGCGTTTGCAGATCGAATCGAAATGTTGGCATCAAAGCTTTTACATGTAGTCAGACGTTACAAGCAGGTGAATTTCTTGACGATCGCTTCCAGCGATTTGTTACAATTGTCCCCTTGTGTCCTTAGGTGTTGTAACATTCACTGTGGAATATGTTTGAACCATCGGAAATCGTAGTAGTATTGCTAATTGTATCATGGTTGTCACACAGTACTGGCGAGATCAATAGTAAAATTAAAAAAATTAAGCTACCGTCGAAACTGTATACGATATTTAGTTCATTATTATGAGAAAGTTTAATCGATTGACAACATCATTTTGTTTTAATATCGTCATGCGATTGAAAAGTAGTAGCCATAAGTTCGCCATCTTGAATTTTGTTGACGCTTTTCGGTCCCACAAATAAGGATATAGAGACTTCATCTTTCGCTGCTATGACTAGAATTCGTATGATGCTTCAGATTGGTTATAAATTAACTGGCATGAGTTGGGCACAACAGGAAACTTCTGTCACGGACATGTTAGCGGGGAAAAAGTTAGTTATTTTTGATGATGATCAAGGCCTAAAACGGAATTGATTACGAGAAATCAAGGGTTAGTTGGAACTAAAGCTTAGCTAATGGAACATCCCCTCCAATCACTATTTTCGTGTTTTATCTCTGTATCTCCCACACATGCACATACATACATCCTCTCAGTTAAATCATGCACGTGACCTGTCGATTGAAACCAGTGCTACGACAGGACTATCCGTTCAGAACGATTCGACACAACATGAGTATTTATCAGACGAGGAGCGACCAGACCCGGGCAGTATTGGACCGGGCGAGTCTGATGAAGAACAACCGGTAGTTCATCCTATTCTTCCATTAGATGCCGCCGTTGATGTTGTGGATGAAGAAGATGAGTTCGAAGACGTGGAGAACAACGAAAGCGATTACAATGAGGAACCGGTAGAATCAGACATAATTCAAGGAACGTCTGTGGGCGATGGCGCATCTGATAAGACTGAGACGTTACGCGCACCCGTACTAACTACTGCTACGATCCCAACAACTGTATTACCTGCACAGTGTACCGCGGATGAATCCCACTTTAGTGACAGTGATGACAGTAAGGGTACCAGTTCTGCCGATGTAGATCCTTTACTGACCACGGACGTGAAAGGTGAGCGTTTGTTCCACTGTTCTTCCCGGCTTCTGACACTTTACTTCCTCCCAAGTGTAGTCTCTAGGCGAAATTCCGAATTCAGTGTCGTTTAGATTCACCTATCTCCAAAATGCACTCATCACATTGGTAACTTTAGAAAACATTCAAATCGGTTGTTATAGTTACCAGATGTTTGATCGGAAACCCGGTGACGTGTGCGAATGTGCAAACAAAGTCTTACATAAGTGAGGACGAAAATGGTTCGGAAGTAGGTAAAATGTTAATCTCTGTCAATCGAGAAGACTAAAATGTTAAGTCTAACATTTATTCCGTGTGTCCAGATTGGTCATGGACTCAGTGGTTTGAAACATTCACCAACTCTGAGTTGTAACAATCCGAATCTGGCGAACTACACTCACTTGGTTCGTCACTAAGATGTACTATGGTCTTTTGTTTCACTTAATCAATATTAAGTGCCAGTCAAGACGGACACTGTTGCAGAGGCTGGGCTCCTCTGTTGTAGGTTACATGATTCATTACCGAGTGAACTGATTAGTTATCATAATAGCCGGTGCAATTGCGCACAACCTTCTCTGATCGAATTCACAGTAGACAATAGTGTTGCCTTTCCGATGAAGAGTGACCACAAGATTTCTTTTCCTATCTGTGTTGTTTTTTTATTTTGACTACTTAAAACATTAGGTAATAAAGAGGTAAATAAAACTCGACCATACTTGACAGTCCGTCCCTAGTTCTGCCTCGATCAACTTTATTTTCGCTTCCTCGATAAGCAGCAAGATCGTGGCATGATTGCGGGCAGCATGGTATGTGGTTGTGAAAACCCAAAAAGGGGGAAATTTTATTTACTTCTGCTTTTGTGAACAGTAGTGTTTACACATGAGCACGTGGTCATATTCCAGTGACAGTTATGTTAATACAAATGCCGTCATCTTCCATTTTGGCGTGTAAAAAGTTTTCCCCAATCTTATTTACAGAAATAGATGATCCCACATCGTCCACCTTATCTGTAAGCCCGGAGGCGGTTACTGAATTGGAAACGGATACGATATCTGCTACGACCTTGTGCAGTTCCGGTGGAATCCGTGACAGTGGTTGTGTTCCTTCAATAGTCGATGAATATGGTGATGACGAAGATGCTTTAGAAGACCCTATGGCTGCTTCGTATCAAGAGACGGAATCCGAACTTACTCCAACCACCATGGTTGCTATGTCCGATCATTTGGTAGCCGCCATTTTGGATGACCTAAACGAGCCCACGAACGTTCCAAACCCCGAGATGCATCATTCCGAAGAATCAGGGCTGTTAACTGCTAAACCCACAGATACCCTTCCTGTTCCCGAGACAATAGACGACAAAAATGCAATAACCAACAGCACCACAGGAGTGACGATAACAACCACATCCGTTGGAAGGACAGATTCGCAAAAGTCAACCACGTCCAGCGGTTTTGCCGGATCAGGAGAGGATTGAACAGTGTATGTCAAAAGCAGTCCTTCGGTGACCGGACCAAAAATTGATCGTCCGAAGATCACTTTTCGACAGATTTACGAAACCAGTATGAACATTCTCTTCTCTGCTACTATAATTTGCCGAGCAAGGGAAATCTTCATACATATTCACCTGCTTACAAACTTTTTACCATACATACACACACATTCTTTCTGGAAACAACGGAGCACATTTACACGAGAGCCTGAATGTTACTCGCTCTGCTCGTTTTTTTTTCGTGTTGCTAATGTGAATGTTATGGTTGCTGCTCAAAATCTAGCTACGATATTCGTGCTCCATTATTTTTTTCTAAACCATACATACTATCCATATGTTATGTATACTAAAAGCAATAGCAGTATTACCCACTCCCCGTGGTACTTAATGACACCGTTGAAACAGGTGCTGTATAGTCTCCCTGCCTTCTTTCACTGTTTGTTTGTTCCTCCGTTTCATTTGTGTGAGAACTAGAATATCATTTGTGAATCACCGGACTGTAAGTTATTTGGATGAATTGTCATCTCATTTTTATACCTCTCCCTCTCTCCATCGATATTCAGACAACGAAAGAAGATCTTCCCGCTGATTTGGTGTCAAATCTTGGTAAATTTTTGTGATTGGGAAACTTCTTTCTCCGCCCATATCTTCTTATGTCCAGCTGCCTTGTAACCTATTCTGTGCATTCGGGAAGCCTAGCTATTTGTTGTTTTACAAAGCATATTCGTCCTCCTATCGCGAAACAAAGCGTTTTCCTCCTGGTTCGTAGCTGTCTTGCATCTTCCCTTTCTGTTCTTTTCCCTTCCCTCCTTATATGCACATAAACACAGACAGAATCGACGACAAATAATTAAGGAAACATTTGATTGTTTAATGGTAGTCTGGTGGTTCTCTTTCATTCCCCCATCCCAAGTGTTGCGCAGTTAATATTTTTCATGTTTCGTACTGTATCCTTCTCGTTTATTGATCCACATTTCAGCGCCACAAAATGCCTTGTACTTTATTTGTTGAGTTGCAAAACACCGCCAGATCTTTTCCATTGTTGCTCCAGTTCAACTCTCCCATTAGCCATCAGAAATGCAACCGGACACTCGTTCAGACGACAGATTCGATAACTAATATAGCTCCTTGCTCCTGCGACAGTTGGACTCCTTTGCCATCTGTTATAGGCTGCACGAGATCTCCTAGCCGGATGATCGAATTACACTCCGAATCTACACCAATGCCGTCACATTAACTTGCGTATTTTAAAAGTCGCTCTGCTGTCGATAGATTCAAAACCACGTGGGGAGTCGAGTCATACTCCAAATATCCTCACAACTGCAATATACCCCTTCCGGACCAGACACATACACACGTACACACTTGCCTACACACACGTACCTATTCGTACATGCATACACTTATATTTTGCTCCGGTGTATTTAAATGAAAAGACTGTTTCACCCGCAGTTGTCACTCTGCTGTCCATGCCATTCATCGAAGCATCTATCAACTACACATTTTCCAAATTCCCTGTTCACTCTTAAAAGACAAAAGTAAAAAACTGCATGATTGTGGTGGTGTTTTCTATTCCGCCTCGTCTTTCCTCTATAATTTTTCCACTTTGGCGTAATATCCACAAACAAATATGGCACTCAAGATAAAGTTCCTAATACATGATACATCTGATAGACGTTCATCCATGCCATCCATATCGCGTGAAAGATATATGTTCACTTACAGGTCCTGTTTCTCTGGCTGCTTGAACATCCAAACACTCAATCATTTAGATCACATGTGGTTTGAGTCTCCTTTTCTCGAGTGCTCAAGTTGTTAAAATCATTCGGATGCCAATTCCCCCCTCAATATGGTTCTCTGTTGCCTTTCCAGCTGCTTCTAACACAGCCTCTGATTTGCACTGCTCTCACTTTTGGCAGATCGATTTTTCTCAACACTATAACAGGATTGATCAACGTCCAGTGGGTCAGCGTCAGTGAGGATACAAACGATTAAAGATGCGATCATTTTATTACGGTATTCAACAAGATGGGAAGTGCGAAGCTAGTGACACGTATGACATGACAAAGGTAAATTTAATCATCTGGACTCAAGCTGATTATGACACTAATCGACGTGGTTCAGGACAAAATTTCCACGTTGTGAAATTATGTCCGGATTATTTCGTAAGGTCATCCAACCCGTCACTAATGATCCCATTTTCATTGGCTTGGGATTCTGCAAGTACACCTTTCTCTTCCTCATTTGTACTCAACAGGCGAGCAACTGAATTATTGTTCATCTATAATTTTCAAACTCCCAGGTAATACGTTTCTTGTACAAAGCAGATTTTGCCACAGCATCCCACTCAGAATAGCCACAACGAGTGCTGAGACAATTGTGTTTCTTATTGTCGTTTTAGCACAGACTCCCGGATATTTTGTTGACATTCGTTTGGCATAGTAGACAGTTCGTCTGTGGACCTGCTGTTCAATTCATTGCCAAGCAAACGGACTACCAAGAGCCCGAAGATCAAAATATCCTAACCAACCAAGACAATTCACCTTATCAATACTGACGGATGCTTTTCAGCGGTTACGCAAAACGTTGCAGAGTGAAAACAGCTTAACTAAGGTTCATAAGCTCATTGATTCAGAGGTACCGGAAAGCATGACGAAACGGCACGAACCCACTCACATACGAACCTAAAATCATGTATGGGTCTAGTCGGCATATCGTAGACAATTGTCTCTCTCCCCACCCCTCGTTAACTGCAAACTGGGAAACGATGCGTGATTACTAACGCGTAATGCATGAAGCGCTATTGCTTCTACGTCGTAGTTTCTCCAGAACCGAGTGACTTGACAAAATAAGAGCCTCGCTTTACGCACAGCACTCTACTATTCAATTACGAACACTTTCGCAAGCTTGATACGCGTGCATTTTGAACGGTGGAATCGCATGCGAGTGTTTTACTGGTCTACTCCTGTAGTCTTCCTCGGATTCCCCTTTTCATCATGAGATCTCAGCTTGGGTCCCTCGGAATTCCACAGATAACGCGTTCCAGTCTAGAAGTTTTGATGGAATTTGGGCTTCTATCTACATCAAGGTGTCTCACAAGCAGACCTTTGTTTTAACCATTCACCCAAGGTGGGGTTAGTAGTATTACGTAATTCTCATGTGCGATATCTGTGACTAATCGCTCTAGTTTAGTCCTATTTGGGTTCGCGTTTGCATCCAGTATGACAATAAAATACTCACGATAAGCCGTTCGGTTAACACGAATACATATGCATGAATTGTGGAACGTGGCTGACTCCAGTGAACACTACCCGCGCCCTAGCTCCAACTTGCAGCTGTCGTGACGCTCATCGACTGGGTGCACACATCACAGCATTCACCAGGGTGATTTTATCTATATTTGACTGCTCCCTCAAGATCCACCCATGAATTGACGAGCGTCTACATTACTGAACTCACTGGCGTGGACGTGAAATTAAGTTTAACATGTTACACATTTTGCAGCGCCTATTCATCTTTCTCCGTGGTCTCGTATCAAACTAATAGAGCAAGTTCCCTACCAATGTGGATGGCGTCCACGCCTGGATTGTAATCTTTCAGGAATCATTAGTTTTTCACACTAATCTGATTAAGGGCCCAACTCTACAAAAGCCATACCGAGGGAGAGGACAGAGCAAGAAAGATGGTACAGGGTTCAGCATTCGGGCTTGTTCTTCCGAACTTTTCAGTCATCAAATGCCTATAGTCATTCAAGGCTCCTTTGTGCCTGCTGTGTTGCTTGGCTACCAAGATATGCAGAACCGCACCATGTTCACAGTTAGTTACCTATGTTCATATGCGAATCCTGGAGACTGTTAGTATAGCACACTCCAGTGGGTATCAGAGTGCTTCAAAGACACGTAGAAATGAGACTGGATGCGTTTTGACTACCATTCGCAAGTATGGAGAAATGAAACCAGGTGATCAGCTTCAGTGTTGATCCAATGAGCGACTACTCTTACCATTGAATTATGTCTATAGCTTGCTCAGGAGAAAAATGAAACAAAATAAATCAGTGCTTCCCGAATAGAAAGTCCGCAATAGCCTTTCTTTGTAAACGTTACGACACTTGTTTATAAGGTTTTTAATGACGCAATATCAATATAAACCATTGGATGGTGCATTGGTTGTATAGCTGTCTTACTTAACCAGTTGAGATTCATTTTAATCGACTGCGACTCGGACCAATCCCTATAAGTCAAGCGTCATGGCCGTAAGTTCCTTCAAGTAGGACTTATATGGGCTTGCCGAATATCAGCATTACTTCTACGAGTTCTTATCTATCACCGTCTTCTCACTGGATACATAACAAACAAATCACATGCGGTTTGTATTCTCCAAGCTTCTTTTAAATAGTCGCCAACCTAACGAAACTAATCACATAATCGCCAAGACTATTCAATCTTGAATACGGAGGTAACATGGTATGGGTTAATTGATTGTTTTCATATCTACACAGAGATCGAAATAATGCCTCGATTAAAGTGTCCGATTTGTATGTTGTGGTATTTGGCCTCTGATGTAGTTTCTATTCTTCGCGCTAATGGACTTGGGTGAGCTACTTTCAGTATTACATACAGGTAAGTCAGCCTGCCGTTATATTCAAGTCTCAAAGTGTGATGCGCACCGATTTAATCTTGAACCCGAGTTTTTCTTTATTTCTAGCGTTGGTGTTTATGCCCATCTTTCCGACGCTTCATCAAGCAGTCCACGGTAAGAATCCAGATTTTTATCTTACTTCATGCAACTAGTCAGTCTACCATACAGTGCGCCAAATTTATCAATCAAATATTCCGAAAGAATCACCAGATCGAGGATAGTGCGAGGCACCTTGTGCGTAGATTACTTTGTGCAAACAAAGAATCGTGGACCTTCAACTTCAAGATACCAATGCATCTCTTCATCGAGTGATAAGTCCTAAAATGGCTAAGATTACCGAAGGATTATGTTCGCATTAACTTTCGCCTTGGCTGCTGACGTTCAGCCCCATCGTAAGCATTTGAGGTTGTATAAAACGAAAAAATGTCGACAGAAATTACAGAACACCTGACGAATGGAAAAGCTTTATATATATACTTATTACCGAGAAGGAAACCTAGTAATTCCGGACCTTGTGACATCTTTCTGAAGGTTAGCCTTGCCTGACTGACCGAAATCCTCCGACAAATCGCCGTATGATTCTTAAATGGAATTATCATCATTTAACGCTCCTAACGATTCAAACGAGATTCTAGTGAGAAGCTAAGAAAGGAACGCACTGGTACAAGGATGGTTGGGCAGGAGAGCATCAGATTCGTATACCTGAGGATCGGCAATAACCCCGAAACCAGCCGTGTGCTTCCGGGGAAGTTTTGTTCATCTATTCATATGTGGAACAGTACTGAAAAGGCAAAACCTATATATATATATATGCTTGTGTTCGTGTACATGTCGCGTTATCTGTGGACAGATGATATGCCCTCTGAACCATAGCGAAGGACGAACACAATAGGAGAAGTAGGACAAAAGAAGAAAAATCGTGTAAAGTTCATTATACATTTCCTAACTGTTCCAGTTTTCAGCTCCACGTCACCCGTTATCATTTTAGATCCATGGCCCATCAGTATACGTCACATTACTCGGTTGCCGGAACCGAAGTAGGAAGTTGATTTTCAGGAGTCTAATCCGAGCGTTTCACCAAACCAGTCTACAAGGCATTAGGATAACCGGAGAGCATCGTAACTTACTAGAGACTACTGAACGGTTGCTCACCTCATATATCCTACTTTGGGGCTAAATATCCTGAATGTGCAACATACTCCTCCATCACAGACGCCGTTGGGTATGCAGCTGTATGCCTATTCAGGTCTTGCCGAAACTCACGCAACAGGCGTCATTTGAGCAATTCCCGCTCAAGTAGGCAGCAGCATAGGGAAGCAAATACTTAAATCTGTATTCAACAGGAACTGGCAAAATTTTCAGACAATGTCGCATGTTTCGGGATTTTCTGGTGAACAAATCGGTGGTGAACTTAGTTATTTCATTTTAGCCAG
>LUCM01001728.1:0-25582 GCA_008360955.1 Fasciolopsis buskii
GCATAACACTTTGAGGAACGAAAAAGACTTCGCATGTAGTCCATTTTTCAACCAGCAGTGCCATTGTGCAAATCTATTAAAGCCATGTACAAACGTACGGAAAAACGAAGATAATCAGCAAATACAAAGATATATATATTATTACCATTCTGTAAAAAATAGACTATTGAGTACAAAAATCCTCTAGAAGTTAAATCAAGAAACGCGAGGTCAAAAGATGGAAATAAGAAAAGCTAAACAATTTTAAATTTTGCAAAAATATGAAGAAAAAAATTGATGGAAGAACAAACCAAAACACAAAAGGGTGGGATGATAAGAAAATCGGCTAAAACGCAATCAGAGTTTGTTAAGATGCGTGCCAAATACGGGACAGCCGAATTCCCATAGATATTGCTTCTAGGCGGTATTGAACGAAAAGTTGAACGTGTTGAAACACGAGAGCAAAATTGCCATGGTGCGTACCAATTAATCAGGTCAAGTCAGGCGCGAATGTCCAGAAACACGAAGATCATTGACCTTCAGTTGCAGCAATTTTTAAAACTCCTCCTACTTTTAAGATTTGATCGGCGTCTTCACGACCGTTCAAGTGTTCCGAACTATGTTGTGCGAAACTCCTTTAGCGATTTTGGCTTTAAGATGTAACGGTAAATACTCCGGCTCTTTCTGAACATGGGGTCTGCGACCGCCTCCTCTGCAGGGCGTGTACGTTCTCTGGTTGCCAGATATTTCAGTCCAGTACTGAAAGTTATCTTACCGGTAACATTACTCCTTTTAAACGAACTGGGCAAACCCACTACAACTTAGCGTCCTAATGTCCGGATTTCCTTGAATATATCAACCTCATTTGGTGAGTCTGTTACAAAAGGCATCCGGACGCTTGCAAAACTATCCCACGGATGATTTGACGCTGAGTTGCGGCCTCAGTTTGCCTCCAGCGTCCAAGGCGTCACCGCGGGTTGCGGAAGGGTAAACCGTCAGCTTCAACTATCGATTTCCCCACAGCCTTGCCATGCTTTTTGGTATTTCGTATTAGGTGAAAAATTTTGTGGCAGGAAATGTTTTTCTAAAGCTCCTTATGACCACCAGGTCGTTCTGTTTTCCTGCAGGCTTTCAAGGAGTTCACGACTGGTTACATGCCGAGCTTCGTTGTACTCGCCGCCAGCCTCGATGGATTGGCGTGTGTGAAGAAGTCTCAGAGGATGAGCGTTTGAGGAAACCAGGGACAGGCTACTTTCGAATGCTATTCTAATAGCTCTTGTTAAAGCCGAAAGACTTGATATAATGCCCAGTGGTCCAGGCCCTTCTAGGGCCTGCTAATGGGACCAGGAATGGAATATCCAGTAATCTCAAAAGACGCGAGGCGGAAAGTGCCCCAGGAACTTCCGAAAAACAAAAAGGCGACAATTCAGGAAACTGCAATAAGGATAGCAGTAGGCCAAATTTTTCCACAGCTGGAGAGCCACTGGAGCTAAACGCTGATGGATGGGGAAGAAGAACTCTCAAGATGGCTTCTGAAGCCCACCGGCCTAATAGTCATTTGTGGGGGGAAACAGTAAGCTGCATTTAGGAATAACCTTGCCCGTGCCTCCGTCGTCACAGAAAAAACGAAGTAAATCCTGGGGTAATGTGATCGAGAATCAGATCGCATTAGGAAAGAATGTCAAATTATGTGAAAAACGAATGCAAGGGCCTAGTCTGACAAGATGCTCGGAATAAATAAATATTGGTATATTTCTTGAATACCTCCCCAGGCCTGCTTGGTTGCATGCTCAAATTTTACAGGGGCGTCGCAATTTACACCGAAAAAGCAAGTAAACATCTTGATACAAAATGAGGGGGAGTAGCAAAACTGGGATCCTAAGAGGAACACGGTGTTTATGCGCACCAATAATGCGCATAGCATTCGCCAAGTTCAATTGGAAGAAAGCCGCGGGCGTGGGGGTGTCTGCAGTATTTTGATAAACGGGTCCATAAAATGGAAATGAATGTTAAACTGCCATGAAGAAAGTCTCCAAAAGCATTCAGTGAAAAGTAAAACTTATCAAAAAGGACCACAATAGCTGACGGGAAGAGTATTAGTGGCAGATAGATATTCTGTATTAAATGGATATGAAAAAGAACGTTGGTTATTTTATCGTGGATCCTGGAGCCAAGAGAATGGTCAAAATCCAAGTGAAAATGAGGATAGACAAAGAACATCGGTGGAGGGTCTTGGCTGACCCTTGTTTGAAGACATGTGGAATGGAAACGTCGTCGGCATTGAGGAGTAAGGATTGATGATATGCGTTGAATAATATGTCTGCCGCTGGTAAGCCATTGTGAAAAAACGGGTTTCTTCGCTCTTTTGCTTGCGTTCGAGGGCTTAGCTGATAGCAGTTTCCGGTATAGTAGTAGCCGTGGTTGCCGAGAGAAAATAAGGGGTAATGTTCGTCGAGACATCTTGAACAATGACCTAACGTGGGTGCCTTCGGGGCAATTGGATATCAACGTAGTGCGCATGTTAGCCACGGGTGGACATCTCCAGTAGTAAATCTGTGAAATTGGGAGGGCTTTTCCGCTCAGAGAATCGCAAGCATTGTAGATAGGATATTATGGCCTCGATATCTAGGCAGACGTGGAAAAGGGTCATCAGTTTACGTTGGTGAATCACGTAGAATAAACTCCCTGAAGGGCGGCGGATGTCCGCCACTGGTGAGCGGCAATGACTTCACGGAAAAAAATAAAGCGCGCACCGAATCCTTTGCGCTGGACAAACCGCCGTGCATCACTTCACATCTGTTGAAAGAAAAGCAAAAGTTAAGCAGAAAACTGGATAAACGCTGCAGAAACAAGACAGTCGCCCAGACCATAATCACTTGAACGTCATCATGCGACTTGATGCCAGCAAGGCCAGCCAGGTATGCAAGCAATTCCAGGCTAACTTGGACAAACGCTAAATAAGAAAGCATTAAAGCGGAGCAGCCTACGTAGCCTCACACAATTGTGGCCCAGGTTTGTCATGGAAAACTTCAGGCCACTCAGCCTCATCCACATTTTATGAAAGGCAGCGATGAAGCAAAATCAGCCGCATACACTCCAAAATCTAGCTGGGCAATTCACCCCCGCCCAGCTCTGCACGGCGTTGTGAAAAATCGGTCTAATCTAACCAAAGTCCCGTGCTTATTGGATGAAATCAGTGGAGAATAGGATGAAAGCAAGCCGGTTGAATTACGCAGTTGTGACTTCGGCAAGGCGTTTGATTCTGTGAATCTTGGCCTAGTCCTAACCAAGTTGGAATCCTTTGGTATTCGAAGACAGGTATGCCAGTGGGTGAAGGCCTTTCTAGCCAAGAGGACATTCTGCGTCAGGATAGGAGATAAGCACTTCGTCTCGCTTGATTTAACGAGCGTCGTCCCGCAGGCGTCGGTGTCATGACTGCGGTTGTTCCTGCTCTTTATAAGCGATCAGCCCTTGGCCCTAAAATCGCCCAGCTTTTTCTTCGCCAGCGATGTCAAAATGGTGGGATCTTAGGGTAGATCGCATCTTAGCAGTGATACAGGATTGTCCCAGATTGGGATGACAAGCAGGACTCGCTCCTAAATGAGGGCATGAGACGTTTATTTTTTCAGACACCGAATGCCTCACATTTCCACTTG
Source organism: Fasciolopsis buskii (assembly GCA_008360955.1). NCBI lineage: Eukaryota > Metazoa > Platyhelminthes > Trematoda > Plagiorchiida > Fasciolidae > Fasciolopsis > Fasciolopsis buskii. The sequence goes on from LUCM01001728.1 coordinate 3,636, forward strand.
ATCCGGGCCCGTTTTCTGTGGATGCGTTGTCGAAGTGAAAGACCTCGGAATAACCACGTCAGAATGGATGGACCAGATTATCGCGGCTGTCCAAAAGACCATTGGTAATCTGTTCAGACCGAAGTCGGCCCTGTCCTGCCTTAAACCGGAAACGCTCATTATCCCGTACAGGAGCATGTTAAGGTTTCGTCTGCAGTACCTTGTGCAGGCTTGGTGTCCTTTTCAGATTTAATGTCGCTTGCCTTGAACCGATACAGCATTTAGCCACGAGAGTGGTAGAGAGTCAGAGTGCGAAGTCACGCTGACTTAGGTCCATTTAGGCCCTTTCCTGGCAATTTAAAGCAGTAAAATGTTGGCAGTAGATCACATGATCAGTTATGACTGATTTCCTATAGCATGTAAATCACGTCTGTAGACCAGACGAGCTCCAAAACAGAACCATTGCGCTAGCCGTCCCATCAGGCCTCTGTGATCAGCATCCGCGAAGATGTCAAAAAATGAAAGAGGAACGCGCTTCAAATAAAGACCATGCAGCCAAGGGCTGACTGAGCCATATACCCTTTAGGGGGTAAGCAGTCGTTGTTCGTTGCACACGTCCGATCAGCGGAAAACTCCTTCCTGCCTATTTCAGGACAGTCTTCTGGACCCTGTACTCTTTGTAAGAAAGTGACTGTTATCACTGTTCCCATTTCTGTTTACTCACCTTAACACCAGCTGGAACATATTCCAGACTGCGCTCTCTCTGGCGCTTCTCCAGGCTCGCCAATGACCACATATTCAACGCGAATACTCGCTGAAAGTTTCATTCCATCCCATGCGCTGATTGTCTGGCCCTGTTAAGAGGCTGCCATCCGGATCTGATGCTCCAGTATCGGGTCGCGTAACCCTGAGACAAATTAAGTCATGCCAATGACCGCCCCGTGTGACTCATTTAATGTGGACCATCACGATTGGCCAAAACAGTTGCCAACACTGCTGACATGCCGCGCAATCCCCGAACCTCCAGACCCTTACCGCCAGGGAACAGCGAAATCTCTGCTTTTAAACAACGATAACACAGATCATTCATGGCAAGTGTATTTAAGGACTGATTGTAATCCTTACACGCACCCGTTTATTTCCGGCCACACAGTGCAGTCCGCTTCCAGTCGCATAAGTCCAGTGACTGATCTTCATCCCGTTATAACATCTATATTGATCTTCAACTTCACTATATAACCCTCCTGATCTCTGAGGAACCCGGCCATATAACAACGGCCACCATTGCTTCCCAGACAAATTTTTCCCCGGCGGTGCGCAACTTTGATGCGTTTAAACATGGATTGACTCGCCATGCGCGACTCACAATCAGCCCCAGAAGGTTTTGGCGATAGACTATCCAGCTCTGACTTAAAAGCTCACAAGCTCGTGTTTCGCCTATAACATTGCAGGTCATGTTCATGACAGCACAAACACACCGCATCTTCATATGGTATTTTCAGCGTGCCGAATAGGCCATCTGTGTGTATATTTGATCTCGACTTGCGCATGCATCTCGGATGTCGAGAAATATACACGCTGCGAAGGTCGTTGGTGGGTTCTACGGTTATGGATGAAAAGACCCCGTTGATGTCAGCTGAAGCACAACCACAACCCATCAGGCCTGCCGTCGCGTGGACGAATGTTGATGATTCACAAGCCACAATAAACTGCCAAGTCTGTAACCATGTTGTGTCCCTGCAGAATCGACAGAAGCAACTAGTAGTACGATGTCCTAACTGCACAGAGGCTACGCCAATAAAAGGACCGCCTGCAGGAAAACAGTATGTGCGGTGTCCATGCAACTGCCTGCTTGTATGTAGTGCTTCTACTACGCGAGTTGGATGTCCGCGCCCAGAATGCTAGAAAGTCATAATACTTAGCGATAATGACAAAGGTGCGACATCTCGAACGGACCCGAGTGCTCGAGATCGACTTCCAGTAGGAGGGACCTTTGGTCAACTGCACAGTCTGCGTGTTGCGTGCGGCAATTGTTGTTCTCCTTTCTCAGTAGCTAACAATCCTACCCAGGCGAATTCCAGGTAAAAGGCGCTTATTTCATTATCATTATTATTATGACAAGTCACACTGGCTTAGGTCCACTCTCTTTGGAGAGAATGAGACAACGATTTACTTAGTGAAGACCTTTGAGATTGTTTTCCTCTTTCAGGTGGTACCCAGGTTGGTTCTTTTCGGCAAAATGTGGACTCTCGCACACCTGTCCATGAGAAAAAGTTTCCAAAGGCATGATTGTGATCAGTGATTAGGGCGCACAGTTTCAGTCGCAGGCTATTGAACCGATTGCCTCCGCACTTTGTAACCATTGGGGGCGTGACTTCGTTGGAGCAGACATCGAATCGAAGCTGGAGTGTTGTGTATCCCGAGGCAGGGGATAAATTGTTGACACAATTTTGGCCGTTCTTTCTGGGCCATCAACAGAATTCTGGGCACTCTCATGTTGAGGATTGGAACTTACCCTGTTAAAAGTGAAACCAAAGGCAAATAATTACACTGCAGCGTGGCCCGCTAGCTCATACCGGGAAGATGAAGGTCAGTGAAACCGGAAAGACAAGTGGGCAATTGAAAATGAGGAGTGCATCAAAGTGAGCGACCAAAAATATTAACTCCCAAACGACCACTCTTCTCGACTAAAGCTAAGAGTAGGGCTACCATGATCCATGGATAGGCCGACTGGGAAGGGGATACAGGCTAGAAGCTCAGTGTGAAGCCCTGGACAGGAAGCCACCAGTGGAGACTTACCTGCCCCAAAGACAGGGTGCCAACAGGGCTTCAGTGCTACAGGTGTAGTAAATGGTTCCATCTTGCATGTCGGGGCATGAGGAGGGTCATTTATGAGCTGCGCTGTCAATACCACAAGCTTATCTGGGTTTGCCCGGCCTGCAATACGTTCGTACCAAATGCCGTCCGGGGGAAATCATCCAAACTGCCAAAGGCATACCTAGCCTTTCAAACAGATATTGAATCGATGCTGGGACCCCGTGCGTCCCGAGGTAAAAGAATGAACGGTAGATTGTTGGTTGCTCCTTCTGCATTCTTGATCTGAACCGGGAAAGTGTGCGACTTGTAATATTTCCCACCGTGGGGGTGAAAGAAGGCATTCCCTTTTATGTTTTAGGGAGACCAATTTGGATGAACCTGGAAGAGCTTGACGCCCAACCCGGATCAATAGTGTGGAAAGAATTTCAGACACCCGGAGTGGGCGGGCCCAAATTTCTAATTAGAAAACCAAGCTAAAATTTCGTTACCGAGGACGCTAATCGGTGTTTAGCGCCCACAAGAATAGTCAGGCATGGGCTCCTTATCCAACGATTATAAATGCGGCTAAAGTACTGAAAATTCTAATACACTTACGTAGGAATATTATTCAATTTCGCTAAAAGGCTGTCCAAAATTTATTGTGCCTTTGTCCAGTTAAGAATGGGAGCTGGACAAATAACAATTGACGAAAGCTCTGTTGGGGTGTGTGACAGGCGCACGGCCAGGCATTGTAAACAGCGATTGATTAATGCAAAGCCGAAGTCGAGTCCCATAAGTAAAGCACAACGGATTCGCAAACTCTAGGGTGCTGGATTATTAAGTTATTCAGCATGCAAGAACAATTGCCTCAAATACTCGATCATGAAGAGAGCCGAATTCACTGTGCAAAAACAAGCATATGGTCCACGCGGGTCCAAAAATAGCGACTTTCAAACTCACGCAGTGGGTTGGAGCAAACCAGCCTTCAAGCACATGAAAACATTCATTTGTATGGCAGACATTTCATGAAATCCGGTTCGAAGGGTTTTCAGATTTTTTTACTCAGCCATGCCTTATAGGCACCAAGCTAATTCTCTCGCAGTTTACATGGGCTAGATGAGGGCATTCATGGCGAGAGGGATTTTCTGCGGTCGCCACTAGACATAAGTGGCTTACGGGCGACGGAAGCTGCCGTTCGTCTACATCTATAAACGTTAGTGGACCACTGGTTTGGGCGACAGCCGCATGGAAATAATAAGGCTTTCGGCCCGATCTCTGTGAAAAACCCATTATAGGTCGCGAAAGGCAACTCTGTAGGAGGGATATTCGTCAATAAGACTAGAAATTGGTGGTGGTATTAGTTAACAACAAGGCTGGTGGTCGGGAATAGAGAATTACATGCTTCTTCGACAATGTTAGAATGCATCATCAGGGACCAACTGTGTATACGTCTGAAGAAGCACTCCATGCTGCGCGCCGCTCAACATGGACTTCTGGAGCACGGGTCTTACATTACTGCACGAAGGAAGTCTCAAGCTAGATGAAGCTATGCCAGTGGGAGCTTTTTATTTCGTTCCCAAGTTGGCCTCTGACTCAACAAACCGTAAGCCACTGCTGCTACGTTTGCAAGACGTTCACGTGGGTGATAGGTTGCTGGCGTGGGCGCATGAACCTGTAAATTGTAGGACGTTTTAGGTCCGAGTCGGAGAGCCAAAGTCGGAGTCAACGGTGATCAGTACTGGAGTACCCCAGAGCTCAGCACTCGGCCGCTGTTGCCTTTGCAATTCACGGATGATTTAGCCACGGCGTTGCAGGCTCCCGGCTTTTTCTTCGCGGATGACATGGGTGGTTGGGTCCTCTGGACGGGATGATTTAGGCAGGGTTATCGCCCAAGTATTAAATTCGGAGATAACACGAGATCTACCACTTAATACAAATAGGCTTTCGCGGAACCAGAAAGAGTCAAAATGTGACTCGAGGATGGTCTTCTCGAGTTAAACTCAATAGACAAAATTAAAGACTATAGGACCCAAGTTGCTTCAGATTTCGGATGAGCTGGCCAGTGTGCAGCAGCTGCAAAGAAAGCCGGGGGAGAACTTTATTAATCTGAGAACAGCGCTGTCGCGGGGCCTTTTGTTCATACGTACGGGGATTTTGTTGAGATCATTTTGGAATACTGCTTTCAGATTTGGTCACTGTTTTTCGGAGAAGATAACGACGCTTTATAACATTCACTCTTTCTGCGAGGGTGTGGGCTGTATTTCTTTCTCTATCGCCCAGTTGCAGCGGGGGCGGGGTTGCTGAAACACCAAGGAGAACTCGACGAAGATGAAACTGTCAGATGTGAATGCAAAATTCTGCCTATAACTTCAGAATAACTCCTGACGTTCGTTTCGATCTTTGGGCCACTTCGGGCCTGTATCAAGTGCACGGATTCAAAGGGGGACAGTGTTTGCAGAAGGCGGGGTGTGAAATTTGGGGCTGAGGATATTGTCGAGAGTAGAGCATTTCATCAATTGTTTCATCCCTTGTGGGAACTGAAGGGGTTTTTCAACCCTCCCGTTTTCGAAGAATCGTCAGATCCAAGGAACTGATGGTTGAAGAACCTGAACGATCAGGCATCTCGCCGTACAGTCCTGTAATTCAATTGGAACTGAAACTGGAATTGATCAACCTTGAGATTGTGCATCTACAGGCACGCGGTAGTCCCGGTATATTGCCGTGCGGGTGGTTGTGTTAACGTTTGGTATGTTTGCCATATTGATCTTCTCACTTATTGCGCTCCGTCTCACGAAGTATTCTCCTTCCTTCCTTACAAATTCGATCCGTTGCACTTTGTAATACCGATTGGTTTAACGCGGATATCTTATTACGTCTGCTTGCCCTTAACGGTTGTGACCACTTGTGCGTCACCCTCACTCGGCTCCGTACGATTGCAGTGCTGACAACCCTGACACTTGACGGGTACATGGAAAAGACAGTCGGAAGGGGCAGCAGGTTGAGTATATTTTGACAGGAGCGCGCGAGCGGGGCGTGCGTGAGCAGCGCACAGTTGGCAACCGCGCTGCGCGGTCAACGTTCGGTTAAACAAGCTTTCCGGAGGGACACATCCGTTTTCAGCTACAACCCTCACGTAGGGGCACTTTCCCAGATACTGCAGCATTGTGACGTGTTTCGTGTTGACCGCCATATTGATGTAACGAGCAGGTTGTGGTCACAACCTTGGTGGTCCTTACTGACGCGCCTACTTGGCTTCAGACTACATTGGTATTAGTTTATGCTCATCAGGCTGCACACAAGGTCGGTAGATGGCTTTCCCGGTGATTATTAACACCTATCGGGACAGCAATCGGTACTTATCCGTAACCACTGCCGCATGTCATTAATCCGGTGTAATCGTTTTCCTTCCGCTAATTTTCTCGTACTCCTCAAATCTGCCACTCATGCTCACTGCTCTTTCAAAAGAACACGTGTGGAACAGGTATGGGCTTGCGTCCAATGTCGTACAAGATTTCATGCCATGTGGGCATCAGTAACGATGGAAATCACCACCCTCACTGAGGCGCTCAACTTGTTGAGAAGCAAGTTAATCAGAAACCTGAGAAACGAATGCCGGCAGTGGTAAACAAAATTTTTTAGGGAAATGGGGACTGCGGCTACCATAATCATCATCGTTCAACGTTAAACAGTAAGGCGGGCCTCACTGACCGCTGCCTGTTCCCCAGAGTTACACGTTTTTACAAAACAATGAATATCCAGGGGGAACAGAAAGTGGACCTACCTAGTCAGGAAAAGATTGTAATGCTGCCGTAGCCAACACGCGGAACACAGTCTAACCGTACAAACACACTCTTTCAGTCATTCTGGTTCGATAGAAAATGACAACACGACTGCCACTGTTCACGGTTTAATGCCATATCTCTCAGCGTCTCCAGCCAACCAGTTGGCGGATATGTTACACCCTCACCAGGAAGACGCGAGACACCTACTTTATCTAAGTCTTCTCATTCCGCGTTGTTGACCTCCACATGGAATCTTCTACTCCATGGGAAGAACGCAGAATAGGACACGATATGGTAGACGAGTGTTCACCATAAGCAGCACGGGACCCAACCAGCCTAGCCTACCAAATTCAGTACTATGAAATAAAATATACTGAGAACCGGCAACTAGTACTAAGTCCTCCACATTACTCAACCGTTCACTCCACTTAATCTTATCGATTTTACGTAGACTTCGGGGGTCGAAAACCTCCAAGCGACGAACATCTCCCGCATGCATGCTCCATGTCTCGTAACCGTAGAACAGAACTGTGCGCACTGAGGCACAGTACACACGACCTTTCAACTCCAGTGAAATATCAGGCCGACGCCACAAGTGCTTCAATCCAGTGTAAGCTGCTCAAGCTTTCGATATACGTGTGTTTACTTCCACTGTCGAGGTGCCATTGTTCGACGTGCAGCTACCAAGTGATGTGAAATGACCCACAATCGTTAGTTTCCCTCAATCCAGCATCAAGTTCGGCACTAATGTCGTCTACTCCTGTAACAGTACTTTGCACTGTGAAGGTGTAAAACACGTCAAGTCGAGGGAGTCTATCTACTACAAAGTCCGCGGGTTCGAGCACGCATACAACGTCGTTTACATAACCCGAGTCACACAGCTTTCCTCTATATCGCAGATCGACCCCTTCATTCAGGAGACCTCCTAAAGCATCTTCCATCACCTCGTCCAAGATGAAGTTGAACAGGAATGCAGAAATGGGACACCCTTGTCGAACGCCACTAGTCGTTTCGAATAAACTTGATAGTTCACCATATACCCTCACGCGACCAAAGGTATGCGAGTACAATGTTCGCAACAGGTTCGCGAAATTCGTTGGCATACCCTTTCGGTGGAGAGCACTGAATAGTGCTCGTCGATCCACGGAGTCGAAAGCACCTTTCAAGTAGAGGGAGACTACGATTGTAGGGCGGCGGTACGTGTAGCACGTTTCGAGTATCTATCGGAGGGTAAAAATCTGGTCGATCCAACCTCGACCTGACCGAAATCCGGCCTGCTGTTCGCGAATATTACTCTTGCAAATTGGTGTCAAACGGCGCAGCATTATCAAAGCCGAGACCTTAGTAACTATTGGAATTAAACTAATCCCATGATGATTGCTGCAGTCACTCCGTATGTGCTTCTTGAAGATGGGTACAATCAGTGACTCGCCCCACTAAAACGGAATACACTCCACGTTCCAAATATCATGGAGCAAGGAGGTAAATGGTTTTATCAAGGCTTCCCACCCAGTTTGAAAAGAAATGGGGGAGTTCGTCGGAACCCGCTGCTTTTCCCCACTTCAGAAGTTGACTATTCGACTGCGCCTCCACTGACGTTAGGGGATCCGCAGTTGCAGCCGTCGGCCTAAATACGTTTGCGTGCGGCCAGCTCAACTGATCCTTTAAGTGCTAAACCTAGCGGTTCAGCTTTTGTTGTCTACTATGAATGAGCTCGCCATTTCTATCGCACACGATTTAACTAACCGAAGTTCGCCCCCACTGCTGTCGCGTATAAGCTCAAACAGCCTTTGACTGTTACCTGAAGCGGTTGCTTCCTCCATCTCTTCGGCTATTCTAACACACCAGTTTTCAGTTTTAAGGTCAGTCTTAAAGCTTATCGTCAACTGACACTGCAACTGTCGACGCACTTTATTCACCTCATTGCAGTTAGGGAGCTGGCGCTCTTGCACCATTAGATCCAGCGACCCTTTCGAGATCCGGTGTCTTTGATGAAGGTTTTATCTAGGACCACAGGCGAAATCTGCTGCCAATTGCATAACCTGCTTGATTTGATCCCACTGCTCGCCTACGTTGCTGCTCTTCTGAGTTCTTAGTTCGCCGTATAGTTTCTGCTCATAGCTATTGCGAACAGCCAAATCAGACCGACGTTCGACGGCCAGTCGGATTCATGGCCTGTGTTGATGGCCATTAAGCTGCAGCAAAAATCGCATTAAAACTAACGCATGGTCCGATTTGACGTACGTGGTCAAGTACGACCTACAGTTCTGGACAGAACGGTAGCTTACTGCAATATGCTCAATCTGACTCAGACTACCCATGGAGTTAGAGCGCCATATCGCTGTGCGACACGAACTGTGTCGGAAATTCGTACTAGATAGGAATAAATGATTGTTTGCATGGTACTAGGTAAATCTGTCCCCGTTATACGTTCACTGAGCAGGCAAGGCTCATTGCCCACCTAAATAGGACTCCGATGCACTAAGTTTTCCGGCTTCTGCATTATAATCACCTGCTACATATGCCATGTCAGAGCGTTTGCTTTTTCGAACAAGCTTGACGTGGTCATCATGAACCTCGTCTTTCTCCATGTCAGTGCTGCAGTCTGTTGGATCGTTGCCGAGATAACAAATAAACCATGCTTAACACTGCTATCCTTCCGGACGCCGACTGATCCGTGCAGTCTCATGGCACACAAGCGAATGTTGACTGGGATCCAGTCTAAAAGGGCTGCTTCAGCCTTCTCACTCAAGACTATTCCTACACCATGCTGACCCACAGCTTGAGCTGCTTCGTCTCCTGAAGTGCGAAGAAAATATCTTGACGAGACGTTCGGCGCAGTTGGTTGAATTAGTCTGCTCGAATCCTGAATTCGTGTTTCACTCACGCAGCAGACATCAATGGAAAGTGAGTCCACTGTCAGAGCCAAAGACGCCTGTTGGCCAGCTTGCATTAAAGTGCGCACATTGAAGGAACCGAGATTCAGAGGCTGACGAGGCTTGAGAAAATGTGAGCTAACAGACTGAAAACCACCTACTACACTACTTGACCATAAACCGCTGCGAGTTTCGGGCGTATTGTCAGTGGGGACACTGGGTAGGCAAAAGGGGCAGGGAGATTGAGTTGGAGACAGAAGAGACAGATTCTTGTTTATGAGATATCCCAGGAAGTCACGAAATTTGATCTCAAAAGACAAACCGCTATGTAGGATGCCCCTTCCAGAAAGACTGAAACTACCACGTCGTGTTCCTGGTATGTTTACATAATATTCCTGTTGGAGCCCTCGGTTTTCTTACCGTATTTACCCACTGGTTCATAATCCAGATTTCCTTTGCGCGATCGCACTTAAACGTGCTTTTAAAACTTTGAAGTCCGATCCTCAAAATGTGGCCGTTTCCGCGGAGCTTAACAGCCCCCTGCTCATCAGAGCGGATGCGTCTGATAGTGCCACCACAATAACCCTAAACCAGAATGGGTGATCAGTGGCATTCTCCTCGAGATCTTTATCGCCTAGTGAACGACGCCATTCAGCTGTTCAGAAATAGGCTTATGTTGCCGTCGAATCTGTCCCCAAGTGGCGCCATTTTCTGTTGGTTCGTCACTTCACTCTGGCCACCGATCGACGCTCCGTCTCCTTCATGTACGGCATGCGCCAGAAAGGATAAAAAGTGATAAAATTCAGCTGTGGAAACTAGGACTTTCACCCTTCTGTTTCGATATTGTTTACAGACTGCCCCTAGAAAATTCAGCCGCTGAGGGCTTAACTGGCAATGTTCACTGTGTATCTTACACGCACTTTAACCCGCAAATACTGCACGAGACCTCTTCACTCCGGCAATATTCGCCCCATGCACTTTGTGCTTCCACGGCATCCGCGCTTGCGACTTCTGCTGAAAGTTTGTTCAATGACCTCGACCAATCCACTGCCGAAAATATTTGCGTCAACATCTAAACTACAGAGTGCTTGCCGTAGTTTCGCACCATTGTTTTCTGCTCTTTTTAATTGAACGTTTCGTCAGCATCCACACCTGTTAAACTCCTCAAGGTTCTGAAAGTTTCAGTCACACCAACCATGGACCTGCATTCCACCGTCGAGCTGGAATTTAAGTCGTGAAGCTTTTTTGTTTGCGCCTATTCTCTCTGAAATTTATTCACTCTACCGACTAGTCCATGGGCACTCTAAGCGAACGACGTTCTTTTTAAGGACTGCCTTATGGAATACTGCATGTGTGTATTTATGAGTACTGCCACACGTTGATTTTGTGGGAGGAATGACAGCTTTCTTTAGACACATGGAGATTTCCGATCAACACTGAATCAACCACATTATTGGCCTTAGGTCCACAAAGAGAATAATAAACAGAAATTATAATACCACATGGCACAAACGAAAACACGCGGTGTAACGCATAAGGCTGCAGCTATCGGCATCAGTCGCAACCTTTATCGACTGATTACGGATACTGACCCACGAAAGCCGCGTAGGTGAAACGACCGAGGGACCCGACGGCTCACTGATTCACTCAACCGCGTCGCTCCGAGAACTTTGGGTGGAACATTTCAAAAGGCAATTTATTTTGACCAGTGTTATTATAGGGTTCCCACTTAGATCATCAACCCAAACAATACAAGCTAATACCGGTCCTCTATCAGAAATGGAGGTCACCGGGGAAATTGGTTTCCTGACAGAGCATAAGGAAGCTGGATAGAATGGATTGTTCTCACCCTCCATCAAGGACGGCGGCAAATCGTTAGCACCGGAGCTAGAAAGAACTGGAATCGGCTTGGGTAGAGAAGATTCTTCAGGATATCTGTGGCCTGATGATTGTATGGAGTTACGAGAAGAAGGTCTTACTGCGAAAATCACTCGGCAATTAGTCTGCTTAGTATCAGTTTCAAAGTACTCGGTTTGTGTTATATATATGCAACTACAGAATATATATATATACATATATATATATATAGAGAGAGAGAGAACTGGTAGGGTGTGATGGTAGGGTTTTCTCAGCAACTCACTAACTCAGATGTTAAACTTTAGGTTCTGGGTCCTAAGGTTCAGCCTTTAGAACAGGCACTGACTTTGAACAGATTAAGGTAGTCTGAATATTTTTCGCATACGGCCACGGGACGCTTGCCTCGCTGTAAGCAGTTCCTTAAGTCAGGTGTTAGTTTAGTGGTGAGTCAATACGGTCAGTTGATGACATTTATTAGTGTATGAAAACTCTCCAGCAGACTGTACGGTGTAGCTCTGATTGGACTACCCGCTTGGGTTCTGTGCGATCTCCCAAGCGGCGGTTAGAAGCATTCTTGCCTTCAAAATCGTTCCTCTTGTATGCGGTTCTTCAACTCTTCACCTTGCAGTTCATCTTTCACAGTTTCTCGTTCTCATTTGAATAAACGGTATTGAGGTAGCATTTGAAAGCATAGCATATCACTGAAATTTTGATATTTGTAAAACTGAACTGACCTGGGTTTTGACGGTGGTTTTGGGGAAACCGTGCATGTACAAATTTATTTATATTTATGCATATGCATGTTCTTTCTCTATTTCAACTTTTGTAGCGATATTGTTGGGCCAAAGGTTACGCTTAAATCTGCGTACACGGCTCCAACAGCCGAGCCCATAGTAATTTAACTCTCTGATAACCAGTGGATCCTTTCTTCCATTTGAAGTTGACCACTATTCTAATTAGGTAGGCTAACAATGGTCACATTGGCATGGAACATTGGAAAACTTGATGTCCACCACTGAGGTGACAAATCTCGACAAAAGAAAATATCGCACTTACGACGACGCTATAGGGACACTGGAATCTGTCTACGTTAAGCCGGAGAATGGAAAACTGCTTTAATATCTGGTTGCCTGCTCAACATACCTCCCAACAGATTATGGTTCCAGCATGCAAAAGAACGAGTTTTATGGCGAACTAGTCACTCTTGTCTACAAGAACAAAAGCTGCGGCATTGTGGTAACAGCAGGTGGTTTTAATGCAGAAGCCGGAAAACTTAGTGCATCGGAGTCCTATTTAGGTGGGCAATGAGCCTTGCCTGCTCAGTGAACGTATAACGGGGACAGATTTACCTAGTACCATGCAAACAATCATTTATTCCTATCTAGTACGAATTTCCGACACAGTTCGTGTCGCACAGCGATATGGCGCTCTAACTCCATGGGTAGTCTGAGTCAGATTGAGCATATTGCAGTAAGCTACCGTTCTGTCCAGAACTGTAGGTCGTACTTGACCACGTACGTCAAATCGGACCATGCGTTAGTTTTAATGCGATTTTTGCTGCAGCTTAATGGCCATCAACACAGGCCATGAATCCGACTGGCCGTCGAACGTCGGTCTGATTTGGCTGTTCGCAATAGCTATGAGCAGAAACTATACGGCGAACTAAGAACTCAGAAGAGCAGCAACGTAGGCGAGCAGTGGGATCAAATCAAGCAGGTTATGCAATTGGCAGCAGATTTCGCCTGTGGTCCTAGATAAAACCTTCATCAAAGACACCGGATCTCGAAAGGGTCGCTGGATCTAATGGTGCAAGAGCGCCAGCTCCCTAACTGCAATGAGGTGAATAAAGTGCGTCGACAGTTGCAGTGTCAGTTGACGATAAGCTTTAAGACTGACCTTAAAACTGAAAACTGGTGTGTTAGAATAGCCGAAGAGATGGAGGAAGCAACCGCTTCAGGTAACAGTCAAAGGCTGTTTGAGCTTATACGCGACAGCAGTGGGGGCGAACTTCGGTTAGTTAAATCGTGTGCGATAGAAATGGCGAGCTCATTCATAGTAGACAACAAAAGCTGAACCGCTAGGTTTAGCACTTCAAGGATCAGTTGAGCTGGCCGCACGCAAACGTATTTAGGCCGACGGCTGCAACTGCGGATCCTTGGGAGGTGCCTGTTCACCCCCCCTAACGTCAGTGGAGGCGCAGTCGAATAGTCAACTTCTGAAGTGGGGAAAAGCAGCGGGTTCCGACGAACTCCCCCATTTCTTTTCAAACTGGGTGGGAAGCCTTGATAAAACCATTTACCTCCTTGCTCCATGATATTTGGAACGTGGAGTGTATTCCGTTTTAGTGGGGCGAGTCACTGATTGTACCCATCTTCAAGAAGCACATACGGAGTGACTGCAGCAATCATCATGGGATTAGTTTAATTCCAATAGTTACTAAGGTCTCGGCTTCGATAATGCTGCGCCGTTTGACACCAATTTGCAAGAGTAATATTCGCGAACAGCAGGCCGGATTTCGGTCAGGTCGAGGTTGGATCGACCAGATTTTTACCCTCCGATAGATACTCGAAACGTGCTACACGTACCGCCGCCCTACAATCGTAGTCTCCCTCTACTTGAAAGGTGCTTTCGACTCCGTGGATCGACGAGCACTATTCAGTGCTCTCCACCGAAAGGGTATGCCAACGAATTTCGCGAACCTGTTGCGAACATTGTACTCGCATACCTTTGGTCGCGTGAGGGTATATGGTGAACTATCAAGTTTATTCGAAACGACTAGTGGCGTTCGACAAGGGTGTCCCATTTCTGCATTCCTGTTCAACTTCATCTTGGACGAGGTGATGGAAGATGCTTTAGGAGGTCTCCTGAATGAAGGAGTCGAACTGGCAGAGGATGAGAATCTCTGATCAAGATTACACAAACGTGCACGCTACAGACTAACGAAGGCCGTATTGATATCCACCACGTTTTGCACCTTGAATTTGCAAAATGCGGTTTAGGGACCTGACGACGGTAGTCGTAGTCTTGATGCTGGTTGTTGAGGGACTAAGGATTGTTCTCCGTTCCAATTACAAAGGACGGTACCACGGCAGTAGAAGTGGTCACGCGTATACATACACCGTATCGGAGCACTTTTGCCGTCGGTCTCATGTTTCAATGAAATTGAATGGTCATGTGTTCTGTGCCGCAGCGCGCTCAGTTCTGTTGTGTGGTTGAGAGACATGGAGTATGCGTCTCGGAGATGTCCGTCGCTCGGAGGTTTTCGATCACCGATGTATGTGTGGTATCGGCAGAATTGGTTGGAGTGACCGGGTGAAGTTCTAATAACCTTTTTTCCCAATATATGAACCCTATCAGACTTCGTTAGTTGGTTCACGTGTTGCGTATGGCGAACGCTCGACTCCCATACCGCGTTCGATTTGCGTTCCTTTGATAACGTCGCAACGTGGAATGAGAAAATTGGGCAAAGTCGATGTTTCACGTGTTCTTGGTTGGGCTCCGGTAGTTCTGTCGGCTCGTTGGCTGGAGACACTGAAGAATATGGCGGTGAACCGTGAAAAGTGTCATTCGCGCTGTCATTTTCGGTCGATTCAGAATAATTGAAAATGTGCGTTCATACAGTCTGTATTCCGTGTGTTGGCCTCTTTGGCATTCCTTTGTTTTCCTCCCACCTGTAGGTCCACTCAGCATCACCGCCTTCATCGTTCACCATTATACTTCAAGACAAGCTCCACTGGCCTCTGCCGTTTCCCCAGTTACCTGTTTCTATGGGACAAGTGAATGTGCGAGCGGAACAGAGAGTGGACTTACATAAGAGAGGAAAAGCTTGTAATGCTGCTGTAGCCAGCACACGGAACACTGTCCAGCTGTATAAACGTACCTTTTCAATCATTCTGATTCGATAGAATTGACAGTGCAATTGCCACCTTCCACGGTTCATTGCCATATCCTTCAGAGTCTCCAGCGAACAAATTAATTGGTATTTCGGATCCCAACCACGAAGAGGTTAGACACGTACTTTACCTAAGTTTGCTGTGCATTTTCTCATTCCACGTTGCCACATCATCTGTTGGCCTCCACATGACTTCTATTCCGTGGGAGGAACACAACATATGACACTCTGTGGTAGCCTAGTGTAGGTCCGCTCTCTATTAATCCCTTCTGTTGGAACGAGAAACACTCCGAGAAAGGCGGCGGTCAAGGGGGCGGCCCTGTTGTCTAACGCTAAACAAAGGTGATGGTGAAGACAGGAAGACCAACGAAGTGAAAAAATTATGGATATGCGCGGCATTAAAGGTGCTCCCATAAAATGAAGACAAATCGAGTCAAAATTTAATTGGGCATGTTAACGGATTTGTTTAACTGAAATGAGGATGAATGACATCTTGGAAATATTTTAACAGTCATAGTTGGTAGAGGCCAAAGCAGAGATTCGTCCGGTAACGGAGGCAAGTAGTGCACCGAGAATCGTTCCTTCGTGATCGCTCTTGGTGGTGGCTTGGCGAACAGTAGGTTAAGAAAGAGATCTATGGAGAGTGGCATCATCAGCAAAGTGTTTGAGAGGATCGGTGGCTAATGTAAAATTATTAGTAAGTGGAAAACGGGCAGGGGCAAGTGAAGAACCTTGGGGAACACCGGCATTCACTGAGAACGATTGAGATGGGACCTCAGCGGCTCGGACGCAGATGGTCCGCCTGTTGAGGAAGCGATATCCGCGAAACGAAAACCGGATGGAACCCAAATGATGGCATTTTCGACTGCAAGTGTTCATCTTAAATTCGATCAAAAGCTTTACCTCGCACGCGATTGCAGTATGCTACTGTTGGTCGACTTTTAATATTGTTCTCTGAAGGAGGAGTAAAAGGGAGTGGATTAATCTTACGCGTATCCGAATAATCGAAAGACAGCATGAGGCACAAGATAGGTGTGACATCGACGAAAGACCCGATGGTGGAGTTGAGTTCGCGACACGATCATCCTCACAAGAACCACAAGAGAAAGAACGATGTTTAAAACAGATCAATTAATGGGATCTTTTGTGACCGTGAAAGAAAAATGCGGTTTTTAGAACCATTGGTAAAGTTCTGTCCAATTTGGTCTCCAGGTTATAGGTTGACGTTGACTTTCATACGACTGGAAATAAAAATAGCAGTGTAGGCTAGTGGAAATAAACTGAGTCGAAAGTGATGAATGGACGATTGTTAATGAAGGTCATGGAAAATTAGTGAGGCGTGTAAATATGTGAGCTCTAATATCCGAAGTTAGAGGCTGAGATCAAATTCAATCTAAAACGGGTATAAATAAGTTGTTTAGAACGCAATCCTTATAATTAAAAGTAGGGTAAGCCTCAAAAAGAAGTTTCGACAGGAAACCATCATTCCACCAGCCCACACAACATAGCCTTTGATATTTCTGGCGGTCTGGCGTGTTTCTTTACGGCCATTGTTTACCATATACCGGCATGTAAACTACAGTCACTTGGTCACCGATGAATCGTTTGAGCTATAATCCGCACGTTGGTTGCTCTGCGATCTTCCACTTACCGCCCTCTTGTGAATGGTATTTCCGTTCTCTGCATATTTATTTCATTATGAGCTGGAGTTAATGCAAGGTTTGCGGACGTAAATTAGGAATGTTAATTTGAAGAGCATTTCCGGCCTTTTTATTCCACTATCAATTCACTCTTAATGAAGCCTTTGAGCGTTGTCTGTTATCAGCATAGGTTAACCAATGATAGCCAGATTATTTAATTTACGCTATCATTTTTCTCTGACTATCATATGAGTAGGATAGCGATCCACTTGT
This sequence comes from Fasciolopsis buskii, assembly GCA_008360955.1. Taxonomy (NCBI): domain Eukaryota; kingdom Metazoa; phylum Platyhelminthes; class Trematoda; order Plagiorchiida; family Fasciolidae; genus Fasciolopsis; species Fasciolopsis buskii. The sequence goes on from LUCM01001728.1 coordinate 20,731, forward strand.
CTCATGTGAAGGGTAAGACAAACAGAAGGCACAGATTGCGTGATGTAAACAATTCTTTTAATGTCCTTAATCGTGGCCGTAAAACATCTTAATTCACGTTAGAATGAGACAAGGAGCAACATAGTGGAAAACAAGTGGTGTCAACAAACTCAAAAAGTTGTTTGGCGAAAGCCTTGCGGCTGACGCCAAGGCAAGCACACAGTGTGGGCCAATTGTTTTCGAACATAGTAATGGCTTCAGTCGGTTGCTCGATAAAGCCTTACAAAAGGCCAGCAGTCTCGGGTTATGGTCCTATAGAATCACCTGGAATACTTGGCCCTGGGTCAATTTGGTGACCGAAGGTCGGGTCCCTCGTGCTCGCTTTCTGTTCTGGCAAAGGAGAAGTCATTTGTTTCACTACCCACTTAGGCACATGGTCTCCAACCCGTTGACCGAGGTCCGAGATCCCTTCTGCTTTTGTATGTGGCACCGCAGCTTCAGTTGAACTGGTAAATCATGTGGAAGGCGTTTAATTTGGGCTCCTTTTTAATTGTCTGTTGAGACTCAGTCCCTTAGTTATGTGCAGAATGCTCAGTTCAGCTGATTAGTAGGTACGCATTAGCACACAATTGAGGTTTTCACTAGTTCGGTAGAGTCGATGGTCACTCTTGAATGGTAGGATGATTATGCAACGCTTTTTCTCCACTAATTTGACTGAAGTTCCTTTAGGTTGCTTCCCTCTGTGAATCTCGGGGTCTCTGTTAGGATCTCTTACTGCTGCACTTCATCTCCCGTGCAAATATTTCAGGCTTTGTGTAAAAGGGTTTGTATGACACCCCGTTTGTGGGCTGCTTGTCCAAAGCTAAAGAACTGAATGTATTACTTTGTGATCAACTGCCTTTTGTATTGTTCCATCTGCATATCCAGATATCTATGAGGGCTAGACTGTTATCATTTCCTCTTTTATGCGTGGCTGAAATTTTGGGGTGCATTCTGTTAAGCGGATTGAAAAATTTAACAAAGTGCTTCTCATTAGCAAAATGTCATCGAAATAGGAAGATTTAAAGAAATGCTCCGAACTCGCGGTCTGTGCCCTCTGTCCGTTCTGTTCAAGCTGATCAAGGGTGCCAACGTTTTTTTTTCGAATAGAGTGGTCCCATTGATTTAATTGGACCTCGTCTTTTACGATCCAGTTTATTTCAGATATTCGGGCCAATGATCAGTGGGGCCGCACGACCGGGCGGCGCTTTTTCCACGTGGAATCAAATGGCTTCCTCATTTTCCCGGGGCACGACAAGTGGAATTTCCTACACAAATCCATGGCCCACCGAGGAGAGCGATCACAACGCAGTGGAACACCGAACGGTTGAGTCTTGCTACAAATGGCTGGATCGCGTAGTTCGATTATGTCAAAGTCCGCGACTAAATCTGAAAAATAGTCCACCTTATCTGCTCGACACAATTCCAGACATATATGAGAAAGTAAAGAGCATCATTAATAATTATTCGGATGACCACGAAACACTTTCTCAGTTAAAGTATTTCCGCGTGTTTTTACATTCTGTTACAGACAAATGTAGATGTACAATCAAACTGTTCAAGGACGCGGGCGACAGTATTTTTGATCTTCATTCCCATTCACGCTTTCGTTTGGTTAAACTGTCCTTGATATTTTCTCACTTGCTGAAAGATTTGGAAGCACTGTTTCCCCAGAACACCTTTTGTGCTGAGTTCCGAATTACAAAACCTGATGCAGCACGTTGGTGGTCTAGTAATTTTGGCTCCTCAGTGATTGTGTCATGGGCAGTTTTCCAGGCTGCACTTCTTGAAACATTCCGCGTTGACTCTGATGAACAGCTGGGTGCTTTGCGCAACACTATCGATTTGACATGTAATGACTACGTATCGATTTTTGAATTTGACGTTTTTATACGCCTATTCCAACCATGGAGTAACATCTTGGAGACTTGGAAGGCTTTGGCTGTGCTTCATCCAGGCTATATGGCGTTTATGACTTATGACGAGGTCAAAGCGAAGCTCAGACAGTACCGGGCACATCCGGGACCGGGAACTTACGTATTCCGGCTATCGTGCACAAAACTAGGACAGTGGGCAATCGGTTACATTACTGAGGATCTGAAGATACTGCAAACCATCATTCAGAATAAATCATTGGCTCAGGCGCTTCTAGACGGAGAGCGAGAAAGATTCTATCTGTACCCTAATGGAAAGCCCAGCCCGTCATCGCTGCTACATCAGCTTGTTCACGAACTCCCACAAGTACGTCTTCAAGTGACTCAAGAACAATACCAAGTATATTGTGAAATGGGTTCCACATTTGAACTGTGCAAAATTTGTGACGAGAACAATAAAGACGTCCAGTTAGAACCTTGTGGTCATCTTATCTGCAAGCACTGTTTACTCAATTGCCGTTCGGCTGGCTATAGTCAGACGTGTCCGTTTTGTCGATTGGAAATTAAAGGAATTGAGGATGTTATTGTAGATCCTTATCGTCCTGGATCAAGCCACAGGAATAGTGCCTATGATTCTTTTCATACCTTAAACTCTGGCAGTAGGCATCTGTTCAAGGTAACTGGACTGTCGTCCAAGTCCATTGGGTCTCTAAATAATGGCGATCTATCCCCATCCTCATCTTCAGCACCACCGTCGCGAAGCGTCACTCCATCCAAATGTTCACTCACAACTTCTCCACCCCCAGTTCCACCCAGGAATCCAGCATCTGTTTGCTCCCGTTCTCTTCCTAACAGTCTTAAGCACAGCCATAATTGTTTGCATCTGTCGCCTGATGCATCACATAGCAGTAGACCAGTTCAAAAAGTAGACTCTGCTCCCTTACGGTTTTCGTCCCAACCATTTGGAGTTCAGTCCCGTTCTATCCAACCGATCACAGTACCAGCAGAACTATGCCCGAGTCCCAATCTGATCACGAATACAGGTTGTGGTGACTCGGGTGTTCATGACTGGACTCCAGATCAGCTCCATGATCCTATCCCAGTTACATTCCAGTCAAATTCACTTGCATATGCTCCAACACAGAACAACCGTTTCTGGCGACTGAACTATGCCCAGCTGGATTTAAGTCCTTCAGACTCGGATCAAGAGGGAGCCCCAGCGAACAGTAATTCTGGCGGTGTATCGATCGGCCAAACGTTGACAAGTTCTTGCCGTTCACATCCAAATACTGAACTGCACTTCGATACTTTACCCCATTCTGCTGTGAGCACTGATCAAGCGAGCTTAGTTAAGGAGCCCAAAGCCTTTGATTCAACGCGTCAAGGTATCGATTCCACTTCTGTTTCCTTTGCTAGTGCACCAGAACTTACGGTTAGCTTGCTACGACAACATGCGGATTTAGATGAAGCGACAGCCGGTCTTCTTCTCTCTATCACTCACAACGATTTGAGCATGGCTTGTCAAGTATGGAAACATTTCATGCCTCGCTCCGGCAGTGAATCCTAAATTTTCATCATGAGTTCACTTCTTATGTAAGTGTACATTTGATGGCTACTTCAAAGAATTGTCTTTTCTTCATTTCGTCAGTTTTGGATTACCTCAGATAGCAGTCAGCTATACTCAAAATCTTATTATTTGTATATTTTTGATGTCTTGGCATTCGTCAGTTTTCCTCCAGTTGTTTGCGCTTCCGTCGTTCCTCAGGTTGCTGTGGTTTTTCCGGTTCGACGACGAGGGCATCAGTGATAAAGCTATCTTTCCTCCGCGTTTCGTTGTGTAGCGTTTGTATGCAGGTGACATGAAATTATTGTACTCCCACAACGACAAGTGTAATTATGTTTCTAATTCCTTTTTTCATTGGAACTTATGTTCTGTTTCTTAACATTTATTCATTTTCTCATAGTTCTTCCTCACACATCGTACCGTCATCACACCGCCTTAATGTGATTATCCATTATGCTCAAGATAGGCGACAAAATACGGTATTTGTCAAAAACAATTAGAATATCACCTTTTGTTTTCATTACTTCGTCTGATATCTGTATTTCCTAACTGTTTTTCTCTTGATGGGCAGTAAACTTCATTTTATCAGCTTACTAAAGTTGCTAACGTTAAGAAGATCACAACCTTCAGTAGGCATTGCACAGTCGACTCTGATTTTAATGCACCTAAACTGAATCCATTTATCTGTTTCCGCAAGTCAGCAGTATTCTTTTTATCTTTTCAAGTTTGCGACTTGTACATCCATCGTGTGTGTTGTATTACAAGTTATCGCCTCAGCTATATGCAACGTTTTGCGAGTTCTTTGTTTAGCTTTTTCATACGACTTGGTCGTAGCCAATCACAACGGGGTGTCGGACTTGCTATCGTCATCGTTTTCCGGGTAGTAATATGCTCGAAAAGATATTTGCAGCAAACACAATGGTAATTGATATATCTTACATCTTTGTAACCTAACAGTTGCATTAAAGATGATAAATTAATCTTAGTTTCTCATGTCAGAAGTTTCGGTCATCTGTTATTTCCATCGGAAAGGGTAGCAAGTGATGCGGTTCAGCTGACATAATGGTTAGGGCAATATATATCTATAATACCATGTAATACTGCCATTTGTATAAGGTTTGGTTTTAACTGTAGACAATTGTCCGTGAATTAATCAGTTCTTCACGTGTGGTCTCAACGGATTTCAACACACGCTGGAACAAGTGCAAGGGTTTGGAGACAGAACGATCCTCTTCATTTTCCTAGCAGAGGAAGTAAGGAAGCCGGAGTAGAGGGCTGATTCAATATGCAGACATTTTCTGCACGACATCCTTGACACAGCAGTGTAATGTAGGAGGCATGTCCCATTTGCCGAAATTCGCAGGTGGGAAGAGTAAGATAATCACCACCGCCGGTG
>LUCM01001730.1:0-68161 GCA_008360955.1 Fasciolopsis buskii
CGGGATGCTACGGCCTCGTGCAAGTTGACGCTGTGTTCCATTTCTTTCCTTTCTACACCGTCAGCTAGCCACACTTCCTTCTTTAAAAGTAGCAGTGCAATGTCTTCATCCCGGGAACTTCCATCAATTCGATAATTGCTTTCTTCCTTTTACCGCGTTCCTTTTTTGACATTTACCCCATCCCGTTTGCCCTCCCAGTCACTCCACTGTATTACAACAACGAACCGTCCTTTCCCATATAAGTGCCCCACAATGCCAGTTTTGTTCCTCTGTGTGATTGCTCATCCCTGTTTTACGTTTCCACAGCCCTATTCAGTGCACCCTCTGTTGTAACAGAAACAAAGCCGTGGCTTTGAACATGGTACAAGCCGACCAACCCCAGCAGTTGCAAAATAATTACAAATAGGCGCAAAATTATGATCGGGCAGAGGAGCTACGGAACACCTCCGTTAAGAACAAAACTGATACAAAAAATTATTACGGGGCTGTGAAGGAACTGAGCCACCTTTAGCATTGGGTTTGTCTCCTGTCAGCCTAGACTCGATCCTTTGAAAGGAGAAGCCCCACAATGCCCGTGTTCCCCTAATGTGTCATCGGTTTTCACTGCTGTAGGCTTAGTGGGTTATTAGCGCTCTGAGCTTTCCATATGTATCTGTGGTCTCGCCCATCTAAGTTTCCACTCTATCTCTCCTCTCTCCTATATTGCACGCGGACAACGTGCACGCTCAGGCTTTTACAAACGCCGCATATACTATCATTGTTCAAAACTCCTTTACATCGTCTTCGCTACTTTTCACCCCTCTTTTACACGTGCACACTTGTCACCACACAGTGAAAATGAAAGATGCCAGTTTACTTTCAGTATTGGTCATTCTAATACTAGCTGACGGTGAATCTTCCGACCTAATCCCTTATTCATTTTGTTATCCGCAAACTGTATCAGCGACAGCCCCCCATCCAACCTTCACCGTGCAGCTTTCAGCCGTTTGCCTAGCTCCACCTCCTCCAGATACTCTCCAAGCTAAGGGCTTGTTTTCACTTTCTGGTTCAATTTCCCCAGTCGCCGTAACCATTCGGATTTCTCTCAGCTTACTACCCTCTGTGCTGTCCGTGGCCCATGGGCATATCTTGCCTCCCGACCCGATCGCAGTTCCACCAAGGCCTTAAAGCTGAACGGCGCCTATTTGCTAATTAAGCGTCCGGCTTTCCCGCCAGCACCTCGTGTTGAGGGCATAGGAGAACTTATTACACTAGCGTTATACTAGCAATACCTTAGATTAACCTTCTTCGACCGCCGGGTAAATTGAATAGTCCGAACCATTTTAAGAGACGTTTACCCTTGGCACACCACTAGGCCCAACGCCTTTCAACTGGCAGATGTCCAAATGCATTGTCTTCTTTGCTTCCCTTTCACTCCAATACTTTACGCCCTTTCCACTTTACCTAGGGTACATGTTCTTGCAACCCGCCATAACCCCTCAACTGGAACACTTACCAGACTACTTTTTTCATTATTTCTGGACCGTCAAGATGCACCGTGAGCACCACTCATATCGATCAAAAAGACCTAGCTTCTAGGCCGTGCGGAAACAGATGGATAAACGCTAGCCAGCATATATTACTACAGAAAGATCACGGTCCTTGCTACAAGTCCGCTCGGAACTAGAGGTCTTGTAATGTGACCCCTAAAGAGAACGTGCCATGAATAGATGATTCTTCTCCACTGCACATCTTGACCTAACTGCTGGAAACACCGTGAACATTTACAAAACTATTCCACATACAAACACTGTCATTCAGCTGTCATCATACCTCCGGATACCTGCTCCATTTCCCATGGGGTGTTATTCTGAATTTGACAACTGACAATCTAAACCCTGCTGAAAGGAACCAAAAAGAAACAAACGCATTTCACATTGACATTGGATATCTTATTTACCGTGTTGCTTAGCCCATCACATTTCCCTCCTCGCATTTGGTGACGCTTTTCCCGCAGCCCTACCCCAAGCTTTCCAAAGGAATTTGTATACCTTTTTTGCAGGAGACGCCGTACAATGTATGACCTTTAGCTTTCATCCTAATTTTGATGTTACTAGTTTGTTTTCCGCCTCCGCATTTTTCTGCAGTTATCTTAGCCAGATTTGCAGATGGCTTATCCGCCACTCACCGTTGATTGACTTTAATTACTGCAGATTACCTTCCTTAGGCGCTGTATAAACCGCTAAATTTTGACCAATTCGGCCAAATCTCGACATGTGCCACTGTCCCCCAACCGGAATTTGCGCTTGCGATTGGCGCTATTAGCGCATCTAAACGCTGAGCAGTGGCATAAACAGTACTCACGTTGACCTGCTGATAACCATGTGTAATATTAGCTCATCTGTTTTCTGACTCCATCTTTTAGCTACGCCGCTCGATTGGTTGTGTTATAACATTATAACGCCTAATCACGCAAGCTTGCATTTTGGAGTTTTCCAGGAATACACCATTATTAATGTCATCACTTGATTACCTTTTCAAGTAGATTAGTCGGAGCTTCAGTAAAACGAAAACTCAATTATTCTAAGCTTCCCTTTTTCCGCAAAACATATGCTGGAGGATCTTTTCGGACATAATGAAAAATATTGACCTGCCCACCGGCTTATCATCTTTTTAAACAAACACTAACCTATCCCAAACACTATGGAATTTATTTCATTGAAAGGCGAGCTTTGATCACCAGAATTTTCTGGAGTTAATCGAACAAAAATCTTCATTGGCTCACATCGGATGCCCCGCCAATTCAGTGCTTTGATGGTAGAATTTTGTCCGTGCTGATTACCGGAGCAACATAAGATCAGCATTTGAGAGTCATTTTGGTATAGGTGGACTGTATTTCAGTGGACAAGGAGGTCACGTTGAAGAGCAAGCGAATTACTGAGAAGCAAGTCAAGTTAGAAACTGCAGCATAAACCGTTACTAAGTCGGCTTGATGGGCTTTTACTGGAATCGCGTCAGGCAAAAGTTGCTCACGGACTTGTGATATTCCATTTGTAATTGAGGCAAAATAAACAAGAGATTGCAGTGAGGGAAAGTGATTTTCACTGAAATATACGGTAACTGGAGGTGTATATTAGTTTCATGCGGTTTTTGAAGAAGTGAAAAAGCATTCTTCATCGATGGCTGCATAGAGTTTGTGCAATGGTTTTGCTTTTCATTGGAGAGTACAAAAAGAAAGTGGAAGAACATTATGGCAACCTCAATGTAAGTTTTAAATCAAAGAAAAGCACGAAACACAAGAACAATTTTCTCACGAACGGGTAAAAGGCATGCCAACTGACCGACACGACAGCATGTTTGAACAAAATGTACGTGCATTGGACACCCAATCTGAAACGGATAAATTGTACTAGGGAGGCGGGAGGCGCGATCGGATTGTGCAGGCCCAGCAACGGCAACGAATAATGAAAAAAGACGGATCTAATCGTGCCATTCATGCAGGGACAATTTCTTATCAGTTACTTCAGATTGGCCTCTATTTTGTGCCGATGACGAGTGTACACACGTACTTCAGATGGGGATAGTAATTGCTTCATTCCGGTCAATAGGAATTTGGAACTGTCTAGTTTTCGGATTAGTGGGTGCATTTTTGCTTAGCTGGGTAATACACGGGGCGTGTTTCAAATGTGGCCGTTTGCGGCCCAGCGCCAGGGTTTTAGAAACTTGACTAAAATAAAATGATACCTGCAGACTCATTCAGGTGCTTGCAGTGGTTTCTTGTAAGTCTTTTTCTGAAAAGCTCTCCCACCGTTGGAGTCTTCGGAGAGACATGGTGTGAAACGAATGGCGGATCGTATAGAAACATGGGATCGGCACTTTGAAAGATCGTTGGGCAGAGAATGCTTGGTGTCTTAAATAATTTTGTGAGCAAATTCCTCATATAGTGACAAGTGCTGATCACATAGACTAAAGGACAACGCACGTAGTAGTGTGAGAGGCACGCGGCTAACAACGGATAGCCCCACTGAACAATTTTCGCGTCTTTTCTAAGTGAACCTGAAAAATTAATAGGAGGACCATAAAGGAAGACTGGAAAAACATTAGCAGAAAAATCCGGAGACGGTGCTTTGTTTAGCCTTGAAATGTGGAAAGTTCCTGATTTGAAATGACAACCGTCGAGGATTTTTTATGCAAGTAGGAATGGGAGAATTCCAATTGAGATTTGTATCAATAGTAACTCCTAGATATTTTACGGAGTCGACCCCGGTAAATGTTTCCGACTTGATGAAATGAAATGCAGATGATGGGCTGATTGTGAGAGAGAACAGACATTCGAATGATTTTGATCTGTTGATATTTAAAGCAGCTAGTACAGAGAAATCGTGAAAGAAAGATAGTTGTTGGGAAAGTGATTGAAAAAATATCTTTTCCTTGAAAGTGGCTTGAGAAAGGGCAACATCATCATCATACTTATGCCGATGACAAAGGGAGATATTTGATATTAGCTTAGTTGATTCTAAGTAGAGCAGCAGTGAACGTGAAGACAGCATTTCCTGAATTACTCCTTGCAGTTGTTAGTCAACGGCTTCAAGTGTGATCGCTCGTCCCATTCGTGTCATTGGGTTCGGCAAGTAAAGCACTCAGCAGTCATACTAACAAAAGCGTATGATAACCAGATGTTTCCAACTTCTGAAGTAGAGAGGACCGTGGGACCGAATCTAATGCCACATAATTAATCTAGAAAGGGTGCAACTGAACGGATTTATTGTGCGTTTTAAGATTACACAAATTGACGTAATGAGGTATGGTATAAAAGTTTCCCAAAATTAGACATGTTGAACTGTACGCAGGCATAAACGGAATAGGAGTCTTGCCTAAAGCACAGCAAGTTCTCCATTCAAATATAAACTAAAGATTAAAGTGGATGGAGCCAAAGCGTTTTGTCAAAGTAGTAGAACTTCTGGGTTTTGGGATGGGAATAATAAGGATCGGTCTGCACAAATCAGGTTTAGAAGACGAGCTTAATAACGTATTAGTCAGAGAAGTAAATGCACCCGTCAGAGCCACAGTACCATGCCTTTAAAGGAGCTGAAGATAGAGTGTCACGACCAATCCCTGTACTAATTTTAGTAGTGCGAGGAAGATCGAGCACATTTTTTATTCGAAAGACTTTTAACTGCCGTATCGTCACCCCCTCCAAGTATGGCTGATGCATAAGTGAAAGAATCGATGAAATCATATCTGACGCTTTCCACTTCCGTGGAAGCTTTTGCATTTGTCTTTTTCTTCCCACACAACGGTCTAATGCCCTGCCATAGAAAAGGATTGTTTTCGGCACTCAAGATTTAGTTACTGAACGTAGTGTCGATGCGTTTGATCTCTAGTTGAAATTAGAACACACAATTTAAGGAAAGATATATCAAGGTGGTTGGTAGGAAGATATAGTGGAGCTGCCTCTGATTAGAGAAACGCAGAGGTCAGTCAAATAAAAACAGTCAGTGTCAAGGTAGATGTATGATTGAAATCACTTACAACAATATGCAGACTATCCCCAAGAAGAGGAACGATAAAAAACGAGTCGAAAAAGATGCGATATTTGTTTGCGAGTTAATAGTGGCCACGTGTATGTTCTTTATGATAGTGCTGATGTGGCGAGAAAACCCGGGATGACACTGTATCAATTCCATTGAGAGACTGCGTACAGACAACTTGGGACTTGCCAGACCAGAAGTTTATTTATGTTGCCACACCGCCTCCAGTCCTCTTCTTGTTCAAAAGTCTGCCCTAGCAATGGAGTCTGAAGCTGGCTGTGGACACCAGTGATTCAGATGAATCCGGATTCAGCCACGATTTTTGTCTGCCGATGAAACACATGTGAACATGGATCGGTGAGTAAAGTGCGGGGGACATATCCGACAATTTCGTAAACAGGGAGCGAAAGATGGTACTAAAACATGCCAGAATGGACATCTTGGTTGGAAAGGTGCATTTAAGAGCTGCCTGCCAGCCGGCAGATGTGCCATTTCAGATCGTTGAGAAGATCGTTGAGGGTCCGCAGTGAGTGATCCCAGTACATGTTGAGAAACAAAGCGATTTCCAAAAAGCAATATTTCCCAGCAATTTTAGGGGCGAATGGAGATGATAATAGAATCAAATATCCGACAAAAACAGCGAAATTTGGTGGCACAGTATTGTAGCGCAGGTCAAAGGGTGCGCGCAGAAAATAAGCGTGACCTTCCATACCGGTAGGTCAGATGAACACAACCATACTAAGGAGAATGATAAAAACATTCGAAAATCAATTCCATTTTTATTTACTTTTTTATCAGTTAGATAATTGCTTTGAAAGCTTGTAAATGCGGCATCGGACAACGATTCCTTTAGGGCGGAGCCAGACAGAGCCTTTGAAGTCGATTAACCGTTGAGTGATATGAAGGTGCTTACAGTACGTATGGTTAAAATATGCGGGTGCACATAGGAGTTTCTGAAGCAGGGCTTGGACAAATGAAGGTGTCTTAATCGGAAGGAGTAATGGTATCCGGGTAGAATTTGGGGAAGCGGCTGAAAATGTTTTGTTATAAAGAATGAAGTAGAGAATGATCAGGTTCATCTTTGGACGGCGATGCAACAGTGGTTCTAGCATAAGGAGGCTTAGGTGGCCCCACGAATTGCTGTACGAAAATTCATTGCCCGCATTCTACCACATACCTGTCACTAAACGTATGGATTAAAAAGCCATAGAACGTTATTCAAGGAATGACCCACCATGGCAACTGTGAACTCTAAGTGGAATACCCGAAAGAAGAAGGAATCAAATTATTGGACCTGTGCACTTTTTGACCTTGCCCGCCTGGTTGAGATCTATTACAACATATCTGACAAAAACTGGGGTACCGTCAAAGGACAGGGATCCATTTCTGAATGTACATACATGGTTAGCGGTTTCACACTTTCCAGCCAAAACTTTCGAGTCACATTTAAGAAACCGGTGGCTAAGGGAAGGTAAATCCTCAATGGTGCTCTTAGCAGATGCACTGGGATTAAATTTGTGGGCGATTCTCATGTAGTCTGCAAAAAGAGCGGGTGTGACGTCACTAGTTAAATTTAGGACATTCTTCATACAAGCGAAAATAGAGGCGTACCCGGAACATTGCCCTGAATGACCCTGCTAGCAACAGGGATGGACTGAGATGCATGTGCACTGATCAACGCAATTTGAAAGCGCAGACTTGGATAAGAGGGGAACCAAGTGATGAGGGTATCAAGGTTGCCGAGAGCGGGAGCTTGGGTTAAAAGGGGGAATGCCCAAATGGTTAACCACCGTCATGACTGCAGACATTGCGAGTGAGGCCATTTCCGCGTCAATTTTTGATATGGGAAGACGTGAGAAATCGAGCTAAATGGTGGAACTTCAGAGAGACCGCAGGACTACGGTATTTTATTATCATTTAGCTTCTAATGATGTTATTTTACAACTGTTTTTGTAATTCTACGTGAAATTAGATGGGCGTAATTGACCTAAAGTTGGAATTGTCCAAAGTAAGTCATTTTCTGTAATCCAATATAACCGCCAATAGCTTCCGTTTGTATGGTACGGAGGGGGATTTTACGGGTTGGGTGAAGAAAATCACCTACAGCGCACTGAGATCAAGACCAATACTTTCCAACGAGACCGGACATATTCCATCTGGTCCAAAATAGAAAGAAGGTTCAAACTTGCATATTGTTTTGGGGATGGGCCTTACGTTAAAATGTGATCTTTGAAACGGACAAAACAGTAAACTGGTGAATATTTCGGGATCAACATTTGTTTCTGGGGTCATAAAAGGAGCAAAACATGAATTAAACATCTGCTACACCGGTAGAGGAGGTGCGCAAGCCTTTTTGCTTTGGAGGATTTGCGCCTTGATACTTGGTTTTCTTTGCATTGAACTTCAAGGTAGGCTATTGAGTCTTCTGCTGGTGGTTTACTGCTTTGGTTTCTTGTCTCCTGAGTTCACCCATGTGTATTTTTGTTGGCATTTGGTAGGCAGTGTCTTGTAATAAGAGCGGGGAAATTACTCTAAATTGTATTAAACCGCCGTAAGTTTAAGGATTTGCATTTGAATTGGGCTAAACATATGCTTTCAAATTGGATTGGTAAGACGGAAGTTAACTATATTCGTAATAAAAATTATCGGCATTTTAATGAGTTATTCCTAATGGAAAACGTCCTTCAATGTCTCTGGCATTTCAACGATGGGTATAAACTTTATTCTACTAGAATAAGGGCGTCCATGTCCAGCTCCGGGCGCTGGGATTAAAATGGAAAAGGAAAATGACGTGCCACCATATCGTGGTCATTGCCCGAAAATATGCCTACAACGGGGACCGTGACAAAGGGAATTCCACATGTATAAACCAGATTGAGTGCGTTTTTCCGGTGGAAGATGCAGAAGGATGCTGCTTTTGACCTTCTGTATATAATCGAAACGAAGTCCAAAAGTTTTGAGTGATAGGACAACGCAGACCACCATAATCAGGGAGCATAAAGTCTCCAGCAATAAATAGCGAAGAAAGATATTCAAATTTGCCGCCGACCTCTATTATTTGAGCCAACATATATTATTTTCAGACGAATAGAAGTAATGCGCGTCTTGCAATACAATCTACTTTGGCCAACTAAGGGGCTTGTGAAGGCGCTCTTCCAAGCCTAGGTCCGACTGCCGCCGCATAATCGTTCGGCCATATTTGATTTGAAATGAGTTTAAACTTGTCCCAGGCAACGTACTGAATCTGTGGCACTAGGTGTCGCAAATGCTGTAGTTTGCTAATCGATTAGTTCTGTGTTGATAAACGCATGTTTTGAAAGAAAATTTAAGAAGCAGCAATTATGTGCAAAAGAGTTAAAGGATGAAAATTTGCGTTAACCTAGACAAAAAATGATGCTTAACCGGGATGAGAGTTGGCTATTACCAAAAGGGAACTTGGAGGACAGGTGGTTCAGTTGCAAAATATTCTGCCTTTGGCACTCAAAATTCGCACGCGAAGATTGTAAGAGGCAAAAAATTAGCTTTCACCACAATCTCACTCAGGTCGGAAAACCGAGTTCGTGAGCCATAGTATTTGGTTATTAATAATAAAATTTTTGTTTTCGTCTGACCAAAAATAATATGCGTCAAACGACGGATTAACTGTTGTCTTCCCAATGACTCAACTTGAGGAAATGGCGGCCTTCAGAAGAGCGAGTGAGGTGAACTTGTTTTCAGATGGCGAGGATTCAGATGTCGCGCCTAGAGGAATATATTGAGATGACACAAATTGCTACCAGGTAAGAATTGAATCAAAAACATGAAGCAACTATAATAAACCAAACGTGGAAAACTTATTAGTAAGAAACTCGGATACCCCTGAGCCGTTAACGGAGTTTCGACTGTGAGCCACAGAAATGGAAAGAAGGCGTGGCCGGCTTCCGACGAACGAATCTTATCGCCTAGTAGGCCGATCGACTGTGAACAAACCAACGAGTGATGGGCAATTCAATTCAGCGAAACGCTGCGTAGGCAGCTATCTACGTACATTGTTTCCGCTGCTTTTGATGTAATGTAGATGACAGAAGCATAAAAAGTTGAGGAAACTTTGTCGCAGGGAAAGTAACGGAGTGAAAATGTTGGCTGGAGTGCCAATTTTTGCAGCAGAGTTTTGTTGTAAAGCCACCTTGAAATCGAGTAGAAACTGCTGAGTGAATTTTGCGTTGGCATTTGGGTAACGCGCAAAAGATTGAAATTGCATGTGTTTTCAGCTTGGCCTGTGAGCGTGAATGTAGGGCGCTAAAATAGCCACCCACAAACGTTATTGATCTGGGGGGTAATATTAGGGAGAATGGCTTGTGTGTTAGATGTTTAAACTAGGTTGTCATCGCTGGAATTTGTGCAGTTTGGGTCTATGGGTGAAAATTTATGGAAAATGTCCGTGGAATTTCGGCCGTTTTGTTGTTAGGGGATTCAATAGTCACCTGAAGAAGTACCGCACAGGGTGTGAAAACACTGCAATCTGGTACTTGGAGTGTAGAAGCGTTGCTTAGATGCCATTTGGTCTTGGGAAACTTAAGAGGCGATGCATTGCGGATAACTGCGTGGCTTGGCAGCATTCCATAATTTACCATAAAAGATAGCTTTGTAGACAAGCTGAGGAGTGAAAACTGAAGTAGTACACGATACCTAAGTTTGTGTGCTGTTGCAGCCGATGAGGATCTGAGAAAACAGACAGCACAGTCGAAGGGTTCATACCAACAAGTAATCCAGAATTGAAGGAGAGTAACGAACGTTTTTAGACAAGTTTGATATTCTCTCCGAACGAGTCTTACATTACTTGTTTAGTACTAGCAAGTGTCTGGGCGCCTTTCGGCGCGGAGCTTCTAACAATAGCCTTCATCGCTCGTCTTTGACAAAAGTATCGATGGCAGAGCAGTCTCTGCCCCGAGGCCAATATTAAGTTTTTCGGTACACAAACAAAAAAGTGGACTTCAAATATGCGACTACAATGATGGGAAACGCCAGTCAGTATCGCTATCCAGAGATGTGCACGTGGTTTTCGTGAATCCCGTGAAACGTGGACGTCAAAATATCGCGGTGAGCGCGAAAAAACAAAACCCTGAAATATACAAAGACAAATAAAAGTTAAATCACAAAACTAACTTGCGTTTCAGTGATCTCAAGAATTCTGGCAGTTGTCTTTGGAGGTTTTATCTTTTACCTTTTGTATTCCACTTTCTTTTAATAATGAAACAACAACGTGCATCAATTTTCAAGAAGGGGGCTGCGGCCAGCAGAGGGATGCCAAGTGGGAAGTTTGACCGGTGTTTGCAGAATTCGAACCCGCGACCCTTACATCCAAGCGCCACGACCTTATCCTTTCGTTTCTCTCGTAAAGGTTCTTTCAGGGGAACAGTGATGTCTGCGCATCCGAGGATGAATCGACCATAGAAGTGAACGAAACTGGGAAAATATTCCTCGACACGAGAGAGGCATTGGGTGGGCATGAACAGCAGTCGCCTTATCAAGGAATGGGGCTATATCTGTGGCCGAGAATATATGCCCTAATAACGTGGTGCTGCGCTCTCCCCGCTCATATTTCGGAGCGTTAACATTTGCGCCACCTGTGCTGGGGCGCATAGGAGTGTGTCTTGCAATCAGCATGTCATCCAGGTAAACGTAAACGTTCTCTAAACCACATGTGACTTCGTACGCAAACCTTAGGAAGATTTTAGCCGCTCTCCTGCGTCCGAAAGGCATCCTCACGAAATCGAACAGTCCAGAAGGCGTCGGCGACCTCGTTTTCTTAGGTCGGTTTAGTATGCGGGGATCTGATTGCAAGCCAGTACGAAGCCATACGGCTGAGGACCCTACAACCCTTGAATGATGGGACGAGGCCTGGTAAATGGAGAATTGGACGAGTATCGGGAGTGGTGACTTTTATATGATCTGCAAACCCCTCCGAGTTGCCAGACGTCGTTGGACTTGGCGGTCAAAATAAGAGATTCCCAGGGGCTAATGGAAGTCCCACCTTGTCATAAGCTAAGCAAAAATTCTAACTTTAATTTGAGGGTAGCTTGGTTTACGTCTGGTGGTTTATCGTTCTATCAACGACGTAGGTGGACAGGCGTGTTGAGGTATATTCGGTTAAGCGGAATCTAAATGAAAGTGTAGTGTGATCTGGTTCGCGACAGCGTACACGCCGGTCATACTCAGTGACGTTTGGCTGTCTATTATTTTCCTGCAATGGGCATACTGGAGAAAATCTGCGCCAGTGATAACTTCTGGGACTTTGGCGACGGTGAATGCCCAACAAAATGCATGGTTCACATCTGGACCGGGGGTGCAGGAACGATGATTATATTTAGGAATACCTATGTCCTTTGCACTTGCTCCGATGCGGGTTGAACCGATTTCATGCCCGATCTCTATTCACTGCGAGCGGTTGCAGAAACGCGTAAAATCTTATCAAGGTAGCTGATAATTCTTTTTGTGATGCTGGAGGTAGTTCTCTCCAGAAGTTTTCCCGTTTTAAGACACATCGGTTTTAACACAACTTCATCTGTAGTGAATATCTACGGGTTGCACTAGCAAGGAGTTTTGAGCCGGCAATGCGCAGTTTTGGTCCACATAGACACAAAGAGTCTCGCAGCCTGCTACTTACGAACGATCCCAGAAAACCCTGCAGAGCCTTGTACAATGTTAGGTTCAACTTTGGCTTTTTGCTAGTATAATAGTGCATTGCGAAATACGCTGCGGAGTGCGACCCTGCACCCCTGTTTTCTCCTCGAATGACTCAAAGTTGCGAACATCTCCAATTTCTTCTGGTCTCCTTCATGCGCTTTTGATCTGCAAACACCCTGTAGAAATTTAATTTTGCTTTGCGCATACCTCGCAAATCGGGAAATATACAGTATGTGCCGCTTAAGCCAAAGATCACTTACCATCGGGCTGTCGCCATACGGTGAGTCATTGGGAGGCCGCATTTTCACAAAGCAAATAGGAATGCCTTAAATCACCAAGTCTGACCTTTTGAATGTACTGCCGAATATGCCGAACATGAGCGGGGGAAGTCTGAGTTTTGCCCGTCGCCTTCAACGCTTCATTGCTGCACGATGGTGATGCGACGCCCCGAAAATGAAGAATTACATCTAAGGGAGGACGGTCAGCGAACTGCCTAGAACGAGCAACATCGATGGTTCTTCTCGTAATTCTCGGACTCCAGATCAAGGAAAGCAAACCATAGTTGGGCATGAGACGACGTAATTCAATTTGTGGGTAGAGTCAGGATCACTATTTTGGGATCGCTATAAAACTTGACGAATGGCTACCGATTGAAAACATGACGAAACCATCAGCTAAAAAGCGTTGACTTTTGCCCCATGAAAAATTGTGCGCTGCCTTACTTGGGGCCTAATTTTGAAAATGAGAACAACCCAGAGACTTGATCGGTACAGCGAGAACAGAGTGTGCCTACAAAATGTTGAACTTATTGGCAATAACATGTTAGCGAAGCCTCCATTTGCAAAGTGAAAATGGTAACGGTCCTCGGCAGTCGACGTTCGAACAAACAAGCGGCCCGAAAGAACCGCTCCGTATTCCATCAAAAATGGCCTGCTATCTGAAACCTTAAACATTGGCTTGCAATACCAGTATGAACAGCATAATTTGGGGTGCACTTTTGTCCTTCAGGAAAGAAGACGATTCAGATGAAATTGACATTGAAGGGGACGTTTTGCGGGAAATACGACCAAGCACTTGTTAAAAGGCAATTGTTCCTTTCGAACCAAAGCACTGCGGCAATAATCTTGGGGGCACAAATCCAAGATTCGCATCTTATCTAGGTAAAATTAAACAACAGAATGACCGTTTGATTCAAAGAGCTTCCGGTGCAACAGCCTGGATGATCAGATATTTCGCCGTATATTCCCGTAATCTGAATAAACTGGGGCTGAAACTGAAAGTACCGCCAATATCCATGCTAAATTTTCGTCGTGCAGCTGGCTTTGGAGAACCATATGGTGGGATCCATGTTCATTGTAGTTTGCTACAGCGGAATCGTTGCGAAACTTTCACACTCAGTCGGCTCCAAAATCTTTAAAGTGCGTTGTTTGTTTTAATCAGCTCTTAACATCGCAGTGCCATAACGATAACTAGGACTGCTCCTTTGGGCGCCTGGTTGATCCTACGGCCGCAGTGCGATGAACAGTGCTCTCCGACTTCGTTTTCTTCTTCAACCGAGTATCTTCAAATCATCGGTTAGATTAGTTGTTTTACTGATTTGTTTTTCGTAGAGCGGTCCTACACTCCATCTTTCCCGGTGTTTGCGTCTATCATCTGGACTTCGCCAAGAATATTACTGGAACGACAAACATGACCCGAAGGAATCGGTTAGTTATTTTGTTTTCTAGCACCGCTCTTTTTTCTTCATTAACTTCCAGGGTCAGATTCAGTTGCAGTCTCATACATTTGCTAAGTGCATTATCAAGTTTAAACACATCCTCGGGTGCCAACTGAATTCGGGGTACATCGACGCGCCTTGTTTTATGCTTTGTCAAAGCTTATTCTGTCGGAAAATGATCTTTTTATTTGAGAGCGTATTCCATTATTTTTGTGATGCATTGAATACTTTCGTTACTGAGCAGCACAGAGGGACACTGTCCTCAAAAGAGATGCTCACTATAGTGGTTATAGGCAGTTTGGTTCCAAATATCACGTGTGGGATGTGACATACTTTTACGAAGCATATGCTTCTGGCTTGTGCTATTAGTGAGTTTCGTATTTTCTTCGTTGTGGCCTTTTTCGTCGGCGGGCTAGTTGTTGGTAAGTCCTTAAGACCGACAACGGACACCCCTAATGAAATCGTGCGAGGTTTCCTCGTTGCATGAAAAATCTACCAATGACTTTCGTTTTGGCAATGAATTGGTAGTATATGTACCTCTGTACATTAGTTCCGTAATCCGCCTTTGCTCATTAGATGGACAGTTTGATAAGCTTACTTCCAGTAAAAACATTCCATAGAATAAAGAGATTAGCACGTTTTTCAAACTGCATCATAATTGGTTGAGAGAATAGTTCCGCGATTCTTGCATCCATTCACCTGTCTTATAAAGAAACCGGATCGTATGGAGCTCCGTATGGTTGCTTAGGTGATTTAGTTGCAGCCAGTTTGTTCAACGTTAGCCTGGCCTGCGTTTATCTGTGCACAGCTTAGGTTGTTTATAAAACAACGATTGTTCAGTGGAAGGTTCAAGTGATGCATGTTCCCAAAGGCTTAAGATTAGGCTTAGTATATTTCATCTTTGGTTTAACTGAATGATTTAATCTCGTCTATTCCAAAGTTCTTTAGTGTGATATCCAATATTTATTGGGACAATTTTTGCCCTTTTAAGGCGATGTGCCGGACTGTGCATCTGATCTTCTAGCCCCCTAAATTGTCTAAAAATGTTTGTTTTTGCATGGAAGTTATTTGTGTTGGCAAAGGACAGTTAATACTTTGAGTGTTTAGTAACTGTCGTTGGATATGTCACGTCTGGACTACGCTATTTGACTTTTTTCACCAAGTACGGGGACTTCTAAAATGCTTCATCTATATCCTTTCACCAAGATCCCACAAGCAATTTTTGCTTCTAGGTGTTTCTAGTAAGCTAGACGTTCTCACAAAAAATTCTCAGCAAACAAGTGCATTTGTTCACTTTCCATGGATTCTTGTAAAATTGTCAGTTATTCATCTTGTCATTCTAGAAATTTGAAAAAGTCCTAATCGCCAACCGAGGAGAAATTGCATGCCGTGTCATTCAATCATGCAAACGACAAGGAATAAAGACTGTAGCGGTGTACAGCGAAGCTGATGCCGTTTCCAGATTTGTCCGCATGGCAGATGAAGCTGTCTGTGTCGGTCCCGCCGCCAGCGCTCAGTCCTACCTGAACATGCCGGCCATTTTAAACGCTGTTAAGGCTACTAAAGCACAAGCCGTACATCCGGGTTATGGCTTTTTGTCAGAGAATACTGCGTTTGCTGCTGAGTTAGAAAAACTTGGTGTTGTCTTCCTTGGTCCAAATTCAAAAGCCATCAAATCCATGGGTGATAAAATCGAAAGTAAGCGAATTGCCACAAAAGCAAAAGTCAATGGCATCCCGGGATTCGATGGAGAAGTTCCAAGCGAAGAGGAAGCCGTAAAAATCGCCCAAAAGATTGGTCAGTCGTTGCCTGATTTTGCTTCCTATTACTTAAGCTGCGGCATGGTGATATTTAATCATTTGTCCAAACGGCAGCTGTCAGAGAGGGGATTTCCTGCCAGCGGTTGTAGAAAAATGTCAAAATGCTATATTTGGCCAATTGGTATGGCAAAACGAAATACGTTTAAGCCAGTTAATTTTATCTTGCTCTGTATCCACTGGTAACAAGCCTAAAGTAGTAAAACAACCACAGAACCACTTCAGTGATGA
Organism: Fasciolopsis buskii; assembly: GCA_008360955.1. Classification (NCBI taxonomy): domain Eukaryota; kingdom Metazoa; phylum Platyhelminthes; class Trematoda; order Plagiorchiida; family Fasciolidae; genus Fasciolopsis; species Fasciolopsis buskii. Next base: position 15,942 of record LUCM01001730.1, read on the forward strand.
TATGCGCACATGGATAATGCTATAAGAGGTTTCTTCGGCACCATAGTTGTTGTGGATACATACTTGAGGAAATCCAGACTACGATTAGCTTTGTTTTGTTTCTACTCAATAAGATACCGCGATTTATTCATTTTCTAAGAAGAAAACTAAACTTTAAATACAAAGACTTGCTTAAGACAAAAATGCTGCTATAAACTTTGCGCAACGGCTTTTGTTCTCATCTTAGATTGTTATTAAAATGATATTTACCTTCTTAGGATAGGGAATGACATCTGGCAGTTGTGGCTCCGTTCGGCTATGTGCACTCAGGTCCACCTTTCTCGGGTTTGATTTTTGTTAAAGAATAGGAGTAGACTTGTAAATGCAGGTTTTACCCCCATCAGTTTAATTGCAAGGAAATTTCGTTTTCACCGTAATAGACATTCTAGTCCCAGATCAAGCGGATAATTTCAAGACGTCACTATAGGAAACAATTGAGCCACAATCTTTGGTGGCAATGTTTTTCCAAAGTCTGACATTTGCCTTTGTCAGCTCTTGAGAAATTCTTAATGGGCAGCTTTTTTTTGAAAACAGTGAATAGGACTTCACAGTAAAACAAGCTAGTTCTATATTGGCTATCCAAAATAATATGAAAAGTTCAAGTTTAAGCCTTAGCAATGTCGACCCTAATCTAGACAGAGCTTAGCAGGTTTTCCTGTCATTATCTACTGGTCTGTTTGCTTAAAGTCGCAAACAATCAGAATCCTGGAGCCCGCATCTGTAACAGCATAACAGGCGTTTAGGAGAAAGTAACGGTATGCCTTAGTGAGGTATTGTTTTGCGTCACAAATAATGGCTTTCTGTCGGTCACTGGTGGCAATATGAGTTAAACTTTTGTCAGCTTAAAAATGCTAGAGGTCTGCATCCCACATACACCGGTCAATTTGACGATTGATAGAAACTCGTTCTCTTGGCCCTGACCTATCAAGATCTTACATGATTCCGTTCCACCTTTAGCCTCAAAATACAAGCTGCCGGTTCCTTTCCTCGCTGCCATAAGCTTTAGCTGCTACTGTTCATTTTTCCAGTGATTTTCATCTAACATGGAGGAAATTGAGGTTTTCTCTAACCTTGGCGAAGTCCTAAAAAGCTAAAATGATAAAACGTAAGATAATCAGACGCTGCAGACCGCGTCATCAAAAGATGAAGTTGGCCTTAAATGAGTTTTAACCGAGTTAAAGGTCTTCTGTATATTTTAAATGTAGAATGTTTATTGGATAAATAGGAGTGTAAAGAAAGTGGATAGTGGAACACGATGGCTTTTACGAAGTTCTATTTTGCAGTTAGCGCTTTATTAATAATTTGGACCTCTCCTGCTGTGGCGGCCAAAGTATAGCAAAGCAACTGCCCAGTGGTGGACAAGTGACTGAAGTTTGGAGATCAAAAAATCATTGGCTGGCCATCAACTTTTCCCCGAGAATGATAAAGGACAGAAGTAGCGGTGGACAAGGCTTTACTTCGCAAATGGCCAGAGTACTAGAGAGTGAAGGAGATTTGGGAAATGCCAGAGTAAAGAGACAGCTATTGCGGATTAGAAAACCAGCTTTGCGGACAGCAAGAAAGGCAAGTGTTAAAGTGAATGGAAATAAACGAGGAATAATTTATAGATGAGATTAGCAGTGAAAGTGTCGCAGCAGAGCTCCAATTAGGCAAGGCAGGAATAAGTAAAACGGCTAAGACAAAACCTTAAAAGCGTTGAAGGAGACAAGTTTGGTAGAGCTCTGAGCAGAGGTTTGTCTTAGATCAAAAGGATTGATTTATTTACAAACCTAGTTCCATGGGAGCCCCGGCTGTAGTCGTTTATCAGTGCCATCAACTAGTTTTTATGTACGTACATCTCTTTTAAAGCAAGTTGTGAACATAAGATATGTTGATCTCACCCGGCGGTGTTCTGCACGGTGGATGATTGCCACACAGTTGCTTGCCCTCTGCTGATGGTACTATATGTCTGTTCACCGAAACTGCGGCAAAGCTAAGAAACTGATTCAAATTACTGACGCCAGGGAGTAAAATTGCTTCAACGATAGCTCAAGTATTCCCATTTCTGTCTGCCTATTATCGATTATTGAATTTTCAATTCAGGTTACCCCGTTATGATCAAAGCATCAGCCGGTGGGGGTGGAAAGGGTATGCGTATTGCTTGGAACGACAAAGAGGCGCGTGAAGGGTTTCGTCTGTCAAAAGCTGAAGCAAAATCAAGTTTTGGAGATGACCGCATGCTTATTGAGAAGTTTATCGACAACCCCAGACACATTGAAATTCAGGTCAGTGTTTACGATGTCAGACAATAATTCAACACAGCCCACTTTCTAGACTCTTTCTTTCTAGTTTTATTTACAATTACTGTCAATCTTTGGCACCTTTTGAGTGGAACGTCTTATCAGAAGTATATCTCTTTACCTGCTGATTAAGTAAGCGCTTTTCTTACGGTTTAATTTTACTGGCCGTTCAATAAAGGTGATATATATATAACATTGGCTTTAAAAAAAGCACGGCGCCAACTCAATAACAGAAAAAGGACAAATAAGGAAGAAAATAGTAAACCATAGCAAACCAATTGTTTGTTTTTGCCGTACACGATTTATGATTTCGTTTTGGTTATTTTTGGACTAACTTTAAGATTGACGAGGTCCAGAGACAGGCCGTGCACCGTTCGGTGCCACTGATTTCGATTCTGAGCAATATCTCCCAGCGTCTCCAACGAACAACAGTCTTCATCTCTTGGGCCCAAACCACCAACTTCTTCGTATTTCTACGCGAAGTCCTAGACTGACCGCCACACCGCTTCTTCCAGCCCTACTAGGCACGTGCAAAAAGAGCACGAGAAGGTAGACGATGGGCAGGCATATGCAATACGTGTCCAAGCCATCGAATACGACGCAGAGCGATTATCTCAGTCAGGGGACGACTGTCTGCATCCATCACACGACGATACGCCTCGTCAGTGCTCACTCGGCTTTCCCACCAGACACGAGCAATACTTCGGAGAAACCGTTGATCAAAATCGGAAAGTCGCCGGACGTCCTCAGCGCGAACAGGCCATGTCTCGCAACTGTAGAGCAAAAAACTAAAATCTAGCATTGTGCACCCTTCCACTCATTGCGGCACGACAAGTGACGAAAGTTTACGAAAGCTGCTTTGACCTTCGTAATTCGTGATGTGACCTACTCCCCAAAACCTCTGCGAGGTGTGATCAGGCTCTTGGGACACGTGAATCTATTGACTACCTCCAACCGATCACCATAAAGGGTGAGTGCAGGCGCAGGCTCCTGCCAGTCTTGAGTAAGTGCCTTGAACGTTGAAGGTGTAAAGCACACACTGCGCCTATAGACATCAAACGCCCAACAGTCTGACGCTTGTTGAATTGCCTCTCCATTGTCGCTCAGCAATACGATATCGTCGGTATACTCGAAGTCAGAAACTGTGTTCCCTAGTTGGGGTTCAACTCCAGCCTGTTCCTTGCAGGTTTTCTCTTCACGCTTGTCAAACAACCTGCGATGAATGACGTTCGAAGGCAGTCTTGGGGCTATCGGGACTGGGCTAATGCCCCCATAGTTAGCGCTTTTGCTGCACGAGCCCTTCTAATAAATATAGTGACCAGTTGACTCTTCTGATGAAAAGGGGACCTCGGAATAGTGCATTTTGGAGAACAAAACTTAAAGTTCTCTGACCACTTCCGTTCCATCTCTAAATGAAGCTGAACGAAGACCATAGAAGCTTGACATGAACGCCATTGCAGATCTCCGCCTCAGAGCGTTCACCTGTTGTAATAGTGCACGGGTCACGCCTGTGACTTTCCTCCTTTGCTCCTTAGGATTTCCTTTAAACTGCTGCATTGACGCCACGCTTTTCTCTAGGTCGATGTGATACATACATATATGCATGTGTATATGTATATATATATTTATACGTACGACATATACGTATTTAGAGCCAGCTGAAATAAAGTACTACATCCCCAAGGCCAGAAGTTTTGCTATAGGACAGAAGAAAGGCCATTTGGCACAACCTGGAACTTGATATGAAGTGATCAGTTGGATTGAACGTTTGTTATCGAGAGGATGAAGGGTTCAAATCCCAGGTCTGCCAGTCATTTTGGTGGTAGGTGGCAACTCTCAGCCGACCCGTTTTTATACCTGACCAAGTTGGAACTTTTGCAAATCTCTGCTGCTCCAAGTTCCAGGGTCAAGATTTCCAGTCCTTTCTACTGGTGGATCGTGCCACTTCCATTGAACTCATGCATGCAATAAAACAACTTCGATTTGGAATCCGAGTAGTAGGACACCCAAAGGCGAATCCTGAGTGATCATGGTCAGTACATGACGTAAAGTTATTTGACGAAGCTAACTCATGTATAAATGAATCTGAGCAAAATCTTTCCGAACCTTTGCTTTTCCTCAGCATTTGTTTTGGGCTTGAGGTAAATAACAATATGAAAAATAGAGCTAACCAGCAATTTCTAACATTATTGTGCATTATCGGGACACCAGATAAAGGGTTTGTGGAGAAACAATAACACGAAGGCCGGTTTACTGATCCTGCTCTTAACAATGGGCTTTGATCTGACGGAATAAGACGATATTTCAAAATTTAGCAATCAAAGGAAGGAGCAGTAGAAAATTGGAATAAAGCAGCTCCAGGAAACCAACTGATGACAACAACTGTATATAAATATATATGCAAATATATATGCACATATAAATATTTATATACCAGGGGAGAGACTGAGGGGGAAAGTCTGGCAAGGTTTTCTCAGACTGTTGGGGCCTGGTGTCATGTATTTTATTTTGGACATGTTTTGACAATTTCAGACAAAAGACCCACAACTACCCATTTCAAATTAAGCTCACTAGCAACACATAAATCCGGCCTATATATTTCAGCTAGATTGAGATGCATCAAGAGATACAAGACTGTCAGCCTGTTAACTGACAGCTCCCATCCGCTCCACGGCATTCTGCAAACATTTTGCCTTTCGGATAAAGCACCGTATCCAAAGTACTGTCGCTGGTCGTTCTTCGCCGCCTATTCAGTTAGCATGAGCGCACCAGATGGACAACTATTGTCTTGCGCGCAAACCGAAATGTTTGTTTGCGGTAGTCTTCTTTCGAGTTGATTGAAGTAGCTTTCAACAGTACAAGCAATGCTGTGTCGTCATTGTGAAAGACCTACTATGGTGCATGGACGGACGATTGCAAACCAAGAAAAGGTCAAAGTCAAGAGGCCTATTACGTTGCTGTCATATTTTTATTTCCAGCCATCGTTGTGTAGCTAATAAGGGCGCAATCGACTTTGATTTTTTGCCAGAAAAGACGGTCGCGAGACGGAAGGCTGAGCATTTAGGAATCCAGCTTTTGTAATGTTCGGCAACAAATGAGGACTTAGAAATATTGCCAACGAGGCATTTGACAGATTTCTATAACGGAGCCTTCCAACCTGTTGTTCTTGTCTGATTGAACGGATTCACTATGCTTTTGCTGTCTATGTATCGCTCCAAAAAAGTCAAGCAGCAAGGACATTTGCAAATCTGTTTTTCATGATTTAGCAAAGAATTGTCTGGTGCAAATGAACCTTGTTCGATAACCGTCAGCCAAGGGTGCAAAGTTCATTAGCCAGCCCTCGCGGTTTTCGTCCGTATGGGCCGAAGATGTAGGTGTTGTTCCAAAACCTAAGCTCCGGTCTTGATATCGCCATGGTACCAGAAGGGCAGATGGTTGAGTGCACGAATTACATTGGAGCCCGAAATGGAGATACCGAAGCGATAAGCAAATGTTGATGGAAATGTGTGTAATTTTTTTCGTCACAACTAGGACAGAAAGTGTCTGCGGTTTGATCTATGTGCAGTTGTCGACGACTCGGCCGGTCCTAGGGTTGAACCGTGAGAGCTAGTAGGTGATTTTTGTATCCTTGACAGACGGTTATCGATCAACGCATGTTGGTTTACCTGCACCACAGACACTTTTTTTGCTGCATCTTGACAAAAACGGGTCTGCAGTTATCTTCGTTGCTTGTCTCTTGTGGAGCAATGCATAGACGGCAAAAGCGCAGTGAATTCGTTGAAGCAGACAAGAGCAACAGGCTGGAAGTGTCTCCTATAGACCAACTGAAACGTCACCTTACCCAATCAGCTATACTGTACAGCTGCAAATCTCTACATCTGGTTTATTTCGACATAAATCTGGATCATTTCGGGATTAATGAGGCAAGGTACCAGAGCAAACTGAGAAATCTTATTACAACGATTGGCGGATCATTCTTCTAGTTCGTTAGGAGGGTGGTACGGTAGCGAAGGTACTTGAATACCAGTTGAAAGCGGACAATAAATATTTTAAACGGCACCGAGAGCAATTTTGCCAACTTAGTTGGGTTAGGAAACACTGTCGGACGAACTTTACTGCCGTCTGAAGCACAATTTTGCTAAATACTTTGTGTCTGTTTGGTGCCAATCGCTGCACTATCGATGGCCCAAGAAGGTTCTGTCGTTCTAGTCAAAAATGGTAGCCTCTTGGGTAGGACAGCTAAAAAATCCAGGTAAAGATAACGGTGACCAATAAACGCTTTACAAATTTCCTGTAAATTAAAATCTATCTTATGTCTTGGTTCAGTTTTTTTCCACCACTAGCCTTGTACTGGCATGCTTTGATATTATTTATTATCACGTAGCGCATTTGATTGGAAAAAATGAGAGAAGAGGCAGTGAGAGTTCAATAGCAAAGTAACAGTTTAAGGAAAATTTTAGATATAAGAATGCTGTTGACCTCGGCTTTGAGCCAAACCACCTATTGTTTTCAATGCACCTACACGATATGGTTTTTATACAGTTTCATTGTGTCATCACCCGATGTCCTCGAACCCTTTTCCAACCATTGACACGAAGAACAGCAAACACTGGGGCATTCGTTTTATGGGCACGCACAAAAAGTGCATCAAGCACCTTAATCTATTCTCATTCATTCTGTCTTTAAAAGAAGGAAACCTAGATCCCAGTATTTTTACTTCTAACATCTGACTTGCTGAGATAATTCCCCCACCATATCCTACGGATAATACGAAGACGCCTGTATTCATATACCAAAAGCACATTCGCTGCTTTCAGCCGCCAAATTAGACAGAGCACGTTGTTGCAAAGTTTGTGGTTATAGAAGCTGAACTGACTTGAATCAGAATTACACTGACTTTGAGTGCAACTATGGGCAGCGGAAGATTGATGCACTAGTTAGCAATCTGAAGGTGATGCCTGCATCTTGAGGCCAACTAAGTCTTCGACTCCCAAAAGACCCCACGAGTTATGATTGCACGGCGCAAAAAGCATATCTTACTTGGTAACCCAGAGTTCATACAAAGTTCGTCGTAAATTCTTGGCATTTATGCAATTCATTTGGTGCAGTTTTCTGAAAGCATAATTTACTAGTCGGTTGTGTCTAGGAAGCTGAGTCTATACGTCTCGGAAGTTGCTTGTGAAGCTCCGATTGACCAACAGCCAGGTAACTCCAAGTAACGGTGGGCAGTAAAATGGAGTTGCTTCAGTTAAGAAGCACTGGTCTACTAAAACCGGGCGTTAGTGGGATGATCAAGGGGTCAAAAAACGCACTGGTTTATTCTCAGAGGCTTCATATGAAGCGTTTGGTAGAAGCAACTTTGTCTGTCCACTGTCACACTCAATCGTTCACTTTTGCTTGTCAATGTGATCATGCAGACACTTGTCAGCATTTCATCAAAGTTAATGTCCTCAGGGTGACCTCCCCTATAAAAGCAAGGCTTTTGGATTAGATGGGCTGTTGTCCCATTTTTCGAAGATAGCGGCGAAGTTTAATCACTGAAGTTAACGACCCTCCCCCCCGAGGTTGATTTTGGGCATAGAAACGAATGTACAACCATGTTCCAAAATGTCGGAGGCCTGTTCGTTTTCGGAGTGCTTATGCAATTGCTATTGAGTTTTGATTGGTTTTCTCGGACTTATTCCTTCAATATAGGTTTTGTGTGATCGACATGGCAATGCAATCTACCTTAATGAGCGTGAGTGTTCTATTCAGCGGCGAAATCAGAAAGTGATCGAAGAAGCTCCAAGTACGTTCTTGGATCCTGATACACGAAAAGCCATGGGCGAGCAAGCTGTATCACTAGCAAAGGCGGTGGGATATGATTCTGCTGGTGAGTTAACTTGGTAATCTTTCCGGATATTACTTACTTGACGGAATCTTCTGTGCTGACCTACTTCAACTGTACTCGTGATAAAGATCACCGTTTTTGATTTCGAAAGTTTATCAAACCAAATCGACTCTTAAAGATTGTTAGGACATGAAAGTTAGAAGTGAAACAGGGAAGCATTATATTGTGAAGACCCGGATAGGTGAAATGTCTTAGTTCGTTCGTCAAAGGGGTTGTTTCTCTGAAACTCAACAGTTCACTTCTTCATTCCGCTCTTATGGAATGGCTGTAATGCAGTCGTGCTAGAAACCTGAACGTTTCTCCGGAAGTAACGTCTTCCTTGGTCTAATTAATCACTTCATTTGTTAACTCTTTAGAACGTTTTGTACTAATTCAAAGAAAGATTCCTGATCGTCTCTGTTCCTTTGAAAATGTTTTCATGTATAATGGGAGAGTGTTAGTCCCCTACTTGAGATAATCTCCGACGAAAATAGCAAGTATGCTGGGTCGGCCACACAGTACTTGTCAAAGTTCCACCTGCTTACATCAAAAGCAAAATTACGGATGTCGACTTCAAAATTGCAGAGCAAAGTCCAAGCCCCCGAAATGAAGAAACGTTGTGGACGAAGACTCGGATGGTTCGCAGCCTTAAGGAAAGTGTCTTGTTCGTTCACTGCCGATGAATTCAAAATAAGTTCTACCAACTAACGACACTGAACGCTCAGATATGGAACCTACAAAAAAGGATGCAGTTGTTTAGCACTGCCAAGGTTGTGAATACGGCTTTTATGGACGCCCTATTCCTACGTGTTCCCTACTAGTGCTCGCGCTCTTTTTGGATTCGCCGTCTCTGGTAAGATAAGACAACGGCAATGATCAGTACCTTTAAGAAGACATCAGCCATTCTCTCCGAGACGTTCCTTCTTGTTAGCCTTACGTTGACTGTTTTGAAACTTACTGAGTGTACCCTGCTCGGTGGCCTATCAGTTATACTGACTCCTTTACCACCGCTTCCAGTCCATTTACAAGCTTTAAAAGAATACCTTTGATGCGATATCCTACTAAAATCTGTTTGTAAATCATTTAGCGGCTCGGAAAAGCCGGGAAACTATATATTTTCTAGTTCTAATTTTACTTTCATCTGAAGCTCTTTTATTCGGGTGACTTCAATGATGTGAATGGCACCTTCCCCTATTGGGGCGACTTGGTGAACATTTTAATGAACGTTTTCGGAACGAGCGTTTTGATGAAAAACGGGCCTGGTTTGTAAGTAATAACGTGTTATTCAAGGTGCTGCTCTTTTGTTTTTTTCCATTAATGTCAATAGCCTGTCCAGTAGTTCCTCTGATCCTGCTGATAGGTATGCGGGCAATGCATCCTCTTGCCGCCCCATATCAATTGGGATAATCTAGGGTGTCTACCCTTTATCTTTGAAAGCTTAAAATTTTTCGAGTACATTGATCTTCCTGCTAGTTTTTTTCTGAACAAATCAGCATTCTGTATTGCATTATTTCTCCTGACGATCGTTCTTTTCTTCGCAACATTCTCCTACTCAGAATCAAGTCTGAAGCACTGTATGATCTCTTTTTCTTCGATCTTGGTTTTTCATTTCAGATTGTTGATTGTTCGTTAGTGTATACTGACTTGGTTCTTTATCATAAGTGCTCCTGCAGCTCCGCTTCCTGCGTAATGTTATTTCTATCTTTGTTTTAGCAACCACAGCTTCACTCCGTTATTCGCTTGTGATCTTTCCTGAGATAACAAAGAAGCATTTGTCTACGTGGATACCCTTACGTATAGGTGATTGCGAAAAAACTTGATTCAAAAATCCCCAAAGACCTCTATTACTTTACGTGAATGTTTCCCCATATATTGCCGCTGTCTCAAAAGTCCATCCTTCCCCTTATTATTTTTTTTGTAAATCAGTTTTAAAGGTCGCTTTCCTCTCCAGCACCACTCCCCTAACGGTTAGCAAAGAGCTGGTTGTTAGCGGCTTATGCGCCAACTTGCAACACGCCTGATATGTTGTTGCTATCGTATAAAAGACAGTGAAAGTTTTCATTGCTGAAAAAAGCTTATGCCTGCAGAAGTCGAACGGTGCGATACAGTAGACCTTTAAGCATTCAAGTGTTACTCCATTCAGTGGGATATTCTTAGGTTTGTCAACTGCAAACCTACAGCACTAGGAACCCATGAAGGTTCGGTGCATCTGCATGCCAGTTTTAACGTGCAATGCGCACAAGCAAAAAATTTTGGTTCTGATAGTCAATTCAGTTCTTGTGACTATTCGTTTCTTTTAGGAACCGTCGAATTTCTGGTGGACTCTAAGAAGAACTTCTACTTCCTTGAGATGAATACTCGGTTGCAAGTGGAACACCCGATTACAGAATGCACGACTGGTGTGGACATTGTGCATCAGATGCTCCGCGTTGGAAAGGGACATCCACTGTTGTTGAAGCAGGTAAGGAAAATGGATACTCACTGGGTTTTTTTAATTACATAACTCACGTATTAGTATAGTGGAAGAGGAATGCCTCAGCTGCTAGGATTCACTTCACACGGAGTAGGAGGGACCGAATGGGAGTGGCGAAGAATTACCAGTGGTCGCAAAATGTCTAATGTGGTTACGACTCGGGTGACAGCGAATTGCTGTCTACCATCAAATCCTTTTCAAGCAAATGTTTTTGTTTCTTGAAAGTTCTTGACACTTTCTATCTGTTCATTACCAATCTAGTTTTCTGATTTTGAAATGGAAATAAATGACTAACCTTTGGAATGGACTACTTTGTTTTGAATTTTTGAAAACCTAGCATTGTCCAAAGAATGGTTTTTACCAATCCTCTTAGTCTTGTGGTACTGGCACAGTGTTGCCTATGTCCATGTCTATTTATTTTTCTTCCGGTAACTTCAAACGGCATTTTGGCTCAACACAACGCTGTCGGTCAGATTACGTAAAAAGTACGTTAGAGATCGGTGTCTCCGACAATCCTTCGACACAAATGAAGTAGAGTAATTTGGTTTAGCTCTCAAAATACTGCATTGTACCGTTGGCTGTATAAGAAACTGCCTTGTGAAAAGTCATCTTGCAAACCAAGCCCATTAATATCTGGTCATTGCACATAAGTTTCTTTTTTTAACCAGTTCCTGACAGGCAGTACTGTCGAAAAGTTTGTCTACTTAATACTGTTAGTTCGTTACCTCTATATAATTTATTGTTTTGCTGTCTGTTGGTCTCAGACGGATATTCCAATCAATGGATGGGCAATCGAATGCCGCGTCTATGCCGAGGACCCATACAAAGCCTTTGGATTACCTTCAATCGGTCGACTGTATTCCTATATCGAACCGGTACATATTCCAAAAGTTCGATGTGACAGTGGGATTAGCGAAGGTTCCGAAATTTCAATTTTCTACGACCCCATGATTTGCAAGTTAGTCACTTACGGGCCAAGCCGTGAAGCTGCTCTAAGCACTATGGCTCGCGCTTTGGATAGCTATGTGATTCGTGGTGTGACACACAACATACCTCTTCTCCGCGATATTATTACAGAAAAACGTTTTGTTTCGGGAGATATTTCTACGAAATACTTGACGGAAACTTATCCTGATGGTTTTAAAGGTAGGATATACGTGATGCGCATTTTCAAAATATTGTGTTTAAATTCAGCGGAACACTAGTTGTTGTGCTATATCCTTGTCTTTGTAAATTCATGGTTGGAATCGTAAACCTATTGCTTTCGTTTTCTCAATAGCTGTGGACTACCGTTGGCTTAAATTTCGTATTGTTCTACTTACCTGTTGCTGTTGCGTTAGGACCATGCGTGTTCATAATCCGGTACAATATTTACATATTTGTGTATACTTATGATCTCTTTGTTCGAACGACAACCGCTTTGGGAGTTCCGGTCGGAACCGACTCAGCGATTCGCATCTGGAATCAGCCACGCAGGACGTTTTTCGTGTCCGTGTGGCTGCAGACTAGTTGCAAAAAAAAGCCAGCACTGGCGACAATATGCTCTGATTCCACAGGTTTGAACTGGGATTATCGGCCATCCTCCATTGATGGACATCGTCGGCAACCGAAGGAAATATGGTCAATTCGAATCCATCATGATGATCTCCGTTGTTGGTGCGATCGGACAAAATAGAAAATGGGCCTCCGATGTCATGTAAAAATCGTTGAAATGATTTCTCCATGAAAGGCTGCTGTCTTTGATCACTAAATATTACACTCCCTTATATGCTCAGGACGCTCCCAGTCCTAAAAATCGGATCACCGGAGAGGCAAGTAATAAAGCAAGATAATGAGGTAGCGTGTAGTCTAAGATTAGCGATTGCGGAACCAAGAACATATGTGCGTCTTTAGGAGACAGCATATATATATTTTAAACGTTTCAAATAATTTACCTACAGCAGCTTTCTTCCCTATTTGGGTGAGTGTGCTGACATCGGAGGCAGCTAAGTGAGGCAAACTTTTGGGTTTAAATAATGCATGCTAACTATTTGTTATTCTTCCATCAATCTGCTATTCGATAGATCCATCGAGCCACAATTCTTGGCATTTTGCAAGGTCTCTATATCGAAAATACAGAAGTTAGTAAAGTTCTCCGCAGAAAGGGTATTGGAGGTAATTTGTCGATCGAAATTTTGCCGCTGTCCGTATTGTGGAAGGGGGCTTTGGTCGGAGAACCCTAACCGGAGCCTCTGGCTCCCAAACTAAGTCTGCAAAGCAGTGGGACGTTAACCCAACACGAGAACTCGGAACAGGCGTAAACTTATCACTATCCACCCTGCTCAAATCAATGGATAGCACGGTCCTGATTATGCTGCGCAACGACCGATACAGCATAGTACTTATTGTGTTTATGTAATTCACTGGGTGATTTGGACGAACGCTGTTGGGTACTCTAGTCACTAAGCAGAACGACTATGGTTCCCGATCAAAGCCTTAGGTTCTAACGAGAATCTGCTCGCAAGGCAACGATTCTTTACGGTTCCTTCGGTGGATTGCGAGTTTCATTTAACAGAGTACTACTTCATATTACATATTATTGATTTACGTAATCTGGTTGGGAATTCGGCCCGATGATAGTAGCCTGGAACCCAAAATCATTTCAGTTGCTGACTTCGGTTTTTCCGATTTAGAAGTAATGCTAAGATGACATAGGCTGTTGGAAATATTGACGAATACTTTTTAAAGATAATTATCATGCGGAGATGATGCAGATCAGACATGCATATCCTCATGTATGAATACTCGTATCTCTGTTGTTTTGAAAATTATTGTCTTACTTGTGGCAGAATTTCGAAGAAAGTCACGAATTTCTCTGAATAATCGGAACATTTGTGTATCGGTGTTTTGGATGTAATTTGGACATTTGTAATGTAAGTTATCGCTTAAGGACTGAGTTGGCTGGAACACGGATGAATATCCGCTAAGAGACAATTTCTGTGGTTTCGAGCAGTTTCAGCTGATCAGATTATCCTATACCAATTAAAATGTCGTTGGGTGTTACCTGTTCGATCGGTTTTTACTAATTCAAGACCTTTGTGGCATAGATCCTCATCTTCGATTATCAGTCGGAGGTCGTGTGTACTGCAGTAGTTAGGTAGGTCTACTTACCCCGCATAGAAACGTAGATGTTCCAAACAGGTGCGCGAAGATTATCGGTGTTTGACCACCGGTGTCTTCTTACCCTTATCAGAATTTGGTTGAAAAGCCACGCCAATTGCAGTTTTCAGCTCTGAAGCTACAGTGTCAGGAGAAGTGATTAATGCAGATAAATTAACTTGATAAGACGCATTGCGTATGCTGTCGATATAAGGTGTCCATCGATGCGGGTGGTAGTTTGCATATGGATTAAGGTGGTGAACCGTTGATGTGATGAAAAGGTTGATGTTTGCAAAATCGTTCTTGGTGGTGGTGAAATGCATATGATATGATAGATGACAATTTACTGTCGTTCTGTGCGTTACTACGCTCAATCTTTTGTGACCCTATGTGGTTCCATGCCAGTCCGAATTTCAGGGTCACGATTTTAGATTTTTCTACTCGTGTAGTGGACTCTAGTGGCCATGATGCATGCACTGTTCACTAAGCTCGCGCGTCAAGCCTATCATTAAAAAATAACAATTTTTCGTGCATGCATATTTGGTTATTTTTGCCATTCCATTTGGCTACTATTTCGTTCATTTACTTCTGGGGTCAGTGACAATCCGATGTGCCACTGAAACTCCAAAACAGTTTCGCTTTGCTGTAAACGGTATGAACTAATCTGAAAGAGTTTACCCACGATACTAATAAACTATCATTTTGAAGGACAAACTCATTATTGTTTTCTTTTCAGTATTTTACATCTCTCATTATTCCCCTATTCATGAATTTAACTTCCAGGAAAAGCCCTCACCGCAGACGAATTTCACACTTTGTATGCTGTCAGTTCCGCTGTTCACGTCAAACATCTTCAGCGAAATCAACAATTCCCCGTAGAGTAAGTCGCTTGACAAGTACCAATTCTAACTGTTACTGTTTATTGTCCACGTGAGATACGGTAATGTTATTTATAGTTGACGGTTCTAGACACTCCGCTGAGCATCCCGTTAATGGGAAGCTTGGGACACACTTTTCACCTTTGCTCTATGGAATCCCGTTTCCAGTCTGGCCTGATCTTACTTGGAGACCAGATGAGTAGATCGTTTTCTGCATTGACATTTACAGCTATTTCACAAGCTGCCTCGCTTATTATAAGATATATTTGAATGTCGCAGAGTTTGACCATGGTGATGTGGTCAAAACATGTGTTCGATGTATCTTACATGGTCGTGCTGTCCATTTACAACTTCTACACAATCTGGTGAAAAGGAATTTCGGCCTCGCAGACAGAACATTTGTCTCATACTCTTTCGTCACATATTTAATGTGTGCTTCCAATCCTTCTTTGTCGTTATTTTCATTATTTCTGGCAGTGCCTCTAGCTGGAAGCTATGCATTATTCTCCGAGAGATACCAGTTATAATACTTGTAAGCCCGATATTAAGAGTACCACTGGAACTTTTTCTTCCAACTAATCAAAACTCGACTGAAATCCTACTAGGCTTTATTGAACTAACCAAAATTTGGTGAAACTTAGGAAGCGAATAGAGTCTGATTTAGCAAATCACTCTCAAATTCTGCAAAATGTGGATTCCAGGCACAATGCACGCGTGTCGATCATGCAATACGGAGATGAGGCAACTGAATTGCGCCAAACGGATAAGGTCGTGGCGTTTGGACATGAAAGTCGCAGGTTCGAATCCTCCCACCGCCTGTCAACTTCCCCACTTGACAGCCCTCTGCTGGCAGCGGCCCTCTTCTTGAAAGTTGATGTACACCGTTGTTTCACTAATAAAGGGAGTAAAAGATAAAAGACAAGATTTCAGCGGCAGTTACGCAGCAAGTCATTAAGATAAACCTTTGTTTATGAAGTGGCAGCTCTGCGCAGCATTGAACGGGAAGAGAGGTACATTTATCATGTTTAGATGTCGGTTAGTTAAGTATTCGTGCTATGAATCTTGAATATTATTACGTGTTGCTCATTGGGAAAAACCACAAACCACAGCACTTATTAAAACTCTATATTTGGTCCTATCCTACTTCAAGTTTCGTTTTCAATCCTGCCGTTTCCTCCGCCCTCGTATAGTGCGACCTGACTGCTATAAGGGATGCCATTTCCACTACTGCGTACATGGTGCATGTACCAAAATACCATTGTTAGGGTTGTTGATAAAAAGAATCGGACTGAACTAGCTATTGATGGTTTACTTCACTTTAGAAGTGTTTAAGCTGCGGATCCTCCTTAGTCATTTCAGTTGCTACCTACATTCTTCGGATCACTTGGGGATTTTGTTTCCACCTTTTCCCTCTAATTAGTCATACTTGGGATCTGGTAGCTTGCCTTGACCCAAAAGTTCCTGGAGCCTCTCCCGATGGCAGCAAATTTATGCGCTGCTGTATTTCACGCAAAAATGGTACTTTTGAAGTGCGTATGTCCGAATGGGTTCCTCCACCAAACGTGGCTGGTGAGGCACAGACCACGACGGTTAAGTGTACCTGTGATTGTCACAAAGTGGAGCGGTCCAAGGAGGCTGTGGTTCGAGTTTCAGACAACTTCGATCTTTCGGATAAGGTGATTCATCATAACACCGACGGGAATGATGTAAGTTTGGATCCTGTACCATTTTGTTTACACAAATGCAACATTCTATTCTGACCTTCAGCTGAGGCACAAAGTCATCATGCATTTTTAGTAACTTCAGTGATGCACCAGGCTCACTAACCTTCTCTATGGGTGACCGACCACAAAGAAGTAAGGACTCATACAACATTTTGCGATTAAGAAATAAATATGTGCGGGAAATGCAACTAAGCTGTTTTTGATGAGTGATTGTTTGATCGTTAAAACTTCACTCTGAACATGCTTGTGACATCTCCGATTCAAATGTAGACACATGGCCACTAACCGTGGATATGTATCGAAGTCAAAATTGTGGTTAGTCAATACCATCTAATTGCCCGAAAATCACACTATTTGTTTGATTCACGGCGGCGCAGTAGTGTAAGGACCATGTAAAAATCGGTGAAACTGTTGGAATCCTTCCAATATAATTATCACATTAAAAGTTCATCGCACTCAGGGTGGATTTCGGTGTTTTATGCTCATCACTTTATTCTATCATGATGTATTTACCCGTCCAGAGTGAAGACCAGGGATGATCCCTTATGATTCCTTTATCCCCAAGCTTGTTTTTTGTTTGTTACTCCGATATTCAGCTAACCGGTTTATTTTATTTTAAGTTACCTTACGAATTTCTAAATTTTGTTCTGTCATCTATTTATCCTTAGGTAATTCTACAACTGCTAGACCGTTCAGTGGACTCAGTAAAACTGCAATACTTGGGCACGGCATTCCCTGTGGACATTTGTGATCTCCAAGCTGCTTGGTATCGAGCAGCTTATATGCCGCCGCCAAAGGTTATTGATCATGGTTCTGTGTGTATTGCACCAATGCCTGGCCTAGTACGCTCTGTCGCCGTTAAGGTCGGAGATAAGGTCAGTGATGGACAGGAGCTGTGCGTCCTAGAGGCCATGAAAATGCAGAACAGCCTATCTGCCTTGCGATCCGGTGTGGTAAGCCTGTTAAACTTCGGGTTCCATTTATCCAGATACTACTTATGCGTGATATCCATTATAGAAACATTCTGCCCTCGTTGCCAAGGTTGGTTTCGATGAACTGGCTAGAAATATCTATCTGCCTATATATATATATATTGGTGATTAGGGTATTATTATATATTATATATATAATATATATAATAATAATATATATATATATATATATTATATCTGGATTTTCATTCCGGAAGCATCGATTAGTAAACGTTCTGTTTTTGCTGTAATTTTGTCGCCAAAAATTGCTTCTTGAGAAGAGTGCCCTTCGTTGTTTCCTATAAGCATCTGCTCAAGATCCAGTCAATTTTTTTCACTTTGCCACACTTTCACGTATAGACTCAAAATATAATATTTCTTTTGTTTACTAGCTTGCATTTGTTAAGTTTACCTGACGAATACATTTTCGACTTCCCGCTGCAATTTTTGCGAGCATTTGCTGTGGTGTAGCGAAAATGGAAAAGGTTGAGTGTCGAAACAAGCGGGTGACATAAGTTCTTGCCTGCAACATTCGACATTCAGACACAGGATGGTCCAAGTCGAGGATGGCACATCCCTCAGAGACCCTATGAGAATGGTTTGTGTAACAGCAAGTTCAGTGACCCGGGCAAGTTGGCGAACGGGAGCCTTAATGCTTCGATAGCAGAGATCTTCACTAAAACAACCATACAGATAAGCTGTTCTTAAGGCTTCAAAGGTCTCACTATACATCGTCTTTTAAACAAATGCAAGTTTTTCCTTGATTGAATTGGATTTGATTGTGTCCGAATTTGGTTGAGTTCTTCAGGCCGGGATCTTTGCAACTGTGGATCGGAAATCAGCGGCAAGACCAAGAATGATCAATCTCATGGAGCTTACGATTTTTGATTGACGCATTCAACAGCCTCCTCAGCTTTGCAAACATTGTAGCTTTATCACAAGATGAATCGTTCAGAACCGCTTGCCACGGATACTATTGGAAAGAGAGATGCTATCCGTTATTAGGTGTAGCATGTCATGACTACTGCAACCCATTCAGTTGAAGTATCACCGTTTGAGGTAAATTAAATGAGTGTGTAAATGCAGATCTTTCCTAACATAAGGTTTTGGACATTTCCATGATTCAGGCACTGGCGCAGAAGCCATTCGGGTTTCGATACCACATGTGCTGTCTGCCCTATCACGGTGCATGCCGAGGTGGTTTGATCTTGATGCCTGTGGGAAATACTAGTCACGGAACAAATTAAATACTTAAATTTACCTAACGGTATTCCTGTCTCATCATACGAGGGGAGTAGATTAATGAAAATCTGTTGATTCGCTGCGGAATCCTGGATAGGTGGTTTGGGCTGGTAACTGAGACAACCAAAACTTTCCAGTGTGACCGCGTATATTATCTCATGAAGCATATGGGACACGGAAATGTGGGTTTTACGCATGCGTAGGTTCACATCTAACCGTAGTCAATAGTGTTCTCATCTGAAGCTATTATGAAACAAATTATTTCGTAACGAAATGTCTTTACTTTCTTGACCTTTCAGGTGAAGAAGGTCAATTTCAAAGCTGGCGACACAGTCGGTGATGGTGACGTTATCGTGGAATTGGAATAAATTTTCCGTGAACTTAGTCCGTCTGAACAGTTTTTTGTTATTTGGCCGAATAGGACAGATGTGCATATGTTAATATTGTTTATTTCAATTCACTCCGCTATTATGGGGACCGCATTTCCGAGGCTGATGTTTTCCTTATCTTGCTCTCTTCGTACCCTTCTCCAATCGCCCAACAGAATTTATCTTTGGTGTTTCTTGTTTTCTTCGCCATTCTTCATGCGGATTATCCGGCATCCGTCTATTTCCATGTGAGCTTCTGTGGTGGCCAGTAGCTGATATTCCCCCACAGTCGTTCGTTAAAATGTTTCCTTTTCTTCGAAGTTGTCTTCTCTACTGTTATATGGAGACCAAATCAGTAATTACACTATGCCGCATACTTACTTTTATGATCATTGACGACCAAACCATTGTCCTTATTCATGCGGTGGATATGACCAGGTTACCAACGGAGCGTCATTCGTTGCGTCAGCTCCATCCTTTCCTTGGATTTCGATGTCACAGGCACAATGGAAAATTCAGTGAACTCGAAGGTGTGAGTAGCATGAGAGAGTTAAATGTGCCAATTTTCTGCAGTTTGTGAAGTTTGTCCACCAAACATTCGGACACTGAGCTCGTAGGTGATGCAGACTTGGCAACCTAAGTTCTCTTAGTGATTAAAATCAGAGACAAGCGACAGTGTTATTTGGTTTGAAGCCGATAAGCGATTAGTCCCAGCATCAGATTACCGTAGGTGATATTGGTAGGAAACTCACTTTTATCAATTGATGATGAACAACATCTATTTCTTGAGTGATTAAGCGGTTTGTGATTGACTAAAAAGGTCCATTACGAAACTAATGATTACACCAGACGATCAGCTTGTGCCATCACAACCATGGCAAAAGAAAAAGTCATGGAGAGGAAAAAATAAAAGGAATCATTCGGTAGAGTTTGCAACATGCTAGCTGCTCCGATCCCTCTCCATGTCTTTCGTCATTCACGGGATTCTGTGATTCGTCAGCTTTTTTGATGCTGCTTGGTTGCTCCAATCGAAGCAGAAGGCTGATTTCGAGGCCCTTCTCCAACATTGTGACAAACGGATCTAACCTGCAGAGAGATAGGACGACCTGTTCTCCGTAACCCACTGGGTGCCGGTTACTAGTTACTCGTTTCATATTCTCACGAGCTCAGGCATTTTGATTGGTCAGTACACCTCACTATCGTGGGCGCGGGTGAGCCTAAAGTTGTCTTTCGAACCCTGCCCGTGGATGATTTGGAAGCAGAATTTAGGTACAAACACCAGACTGACTACTTGGTAGAGAGCTCCGAACATCTGCCTTGGCGGGAGTTCCTCATTCACTGGAAGGCAGTGGCTAGAAACCTCAGTGGTCAACCATTCAACTTCAAAATGTTTCAACTTTAACTTCGCTGGTTCTAATTTCCCTGCCAGCTATCAACCTCCCCATCTGGAACCTCCATCTGGCAGCAACGCTTTCCGAAAACGACGTTTGTTATTGACTTACTAGTGAAAGAAATAAAAGACAGAAGGAAGTGGCGACTATTTCAGATATTCGAACATTTGAGCTCGTTCCAAGAGGCGTTTATGGTAAAAAGCCAACTCGGAGGACAAAAACTCCTGAGCTTATTTTTGCATTCATGGACAGAATTGTAAATGCATCACTGAGTGAATTGCAAATAGCGAGCCGTTAGAGTGATTAAGTTTGATATATAGTCCGGTCATTTAAGGCTTATTTTAAATACAGGTACATTCTGCACAGGCTTGTACTAAATTGCATTCCACTGCATTGTATTGTGGTATATTGTACTGCACAGAAGTTTGCGTACATGGTTGTCGCATTTTAGTCAAAAACAAAATGCAAGTCATTCATCAGTTGTAAAAAGGAGGAACAATGACAGTTGGGAAGAAATCATCAGGGAAATGATTTCAGCCGATGTTGCTCAGGAAGTCGGTTGAAACATGGATGCGTGCTAACTAAAGGTCAGTGAAGTTCCTATAGGCATTGTTTCTGAGCCATGTGGATTGAAAATAAGATCCTGTTAAGATATGAGGACGACACTTTGGAAGGCCATCATAAAGGGAATGAGTGGGCTTTGGAGGCATCTGAGCGAAATTTACAGATTTGGATGAGCTTTGTTCACACACAGGTAGGCAGTTCGTTTAGTGATGCGAAGGTCGCAAGATTAGTAGTTGACAATCCCTTGGGGGAGAATTTTGAGATCTTCCCTAAGTAATCATGCCAAATTACAGAACAGTAAAGCACTGGTATGCAAAACTGCAGATGGTGTTGACGGAGCCCCCTGATCCTAACTGATAGATCTCGGAAATTCATCTTACGGTTGGAAATGTGTGAAACCCATTTCAGAATTTTACCAGCGATAACCGCTAGATATTTCACGGAAAGACAGTTCAAATGGGTTGGGTGAGCAGGAATCGCGACGCTTAAATGTTACGGCTCGTACAGAAGAACCATAAGTAAGATGAAGGCTGTTGGGAAATCTCTAATAGTCACCGTTGTTAGAAATGGCTTAATAGAGGATAACGTCATCAGCAACTAGTAGTTGATAAGCCACCGACGTACGTAGAGAACAGATAAGGGAAAAGAACGGCCCTCTGAAGAATCCATAGTTTGTTAGCCAACTGTTTTGACGTTTTATTTCCCAGTCATGTGCACTACGTTCAGTTGACGATCAGGCAGCCATACTCGTAAAGACCTGGGACAACCAAATGTCACCGGTTTGTGGAGTAAATGATACCAAGGGACAGGATCTAGTGCAGATGAATAGTCTAGGAAGGTGAAAGGTTCATATTTCGTCGGTCCATCCGAGGAATTACAAACGCATGGTAAATAAGGTACGCGATAACATTCGAATTGCACCCTTAAGAGTTATAAGCAAATTGAAATGGTTTATTAGGAGTATTTATAGCAACACCTAGGGGCTTAAACATAACGTGCTCTATCAGTTTAAAATCGGATACGCTAAGGCAATTGCACGAAAACTTTTGACCAAAACAGTAGAATTGGTAGATTTTGGGGTGGAAACAATAGTGGTAGGTCTCCAGCAGTCGGAGTTAGCAGATAAGTCTAATTTCATGCAGATTACAGAAGAGAATGCATCATTCAGAACCACAGTGCCTTACGTAAATTAAGGTAAACCGCCAGGACCTAACACTGGGGTAATTTCGGTAACGCATAGAAGCCTAAAAACATATTCCTTAAAAAAACGTAATCATTGACAAAATATGATTCGGGTGCAATTATAAGTGCGAATGAAAGCCACATTATTACACTCAGCATCTTTGGGCGCGACAGTTGAAACCTTGCTCCGGGGATCTGTTACAACACAAGATTTGGTTCGTGAGCTTCGTTCTAGGGTGGAAACACATGGGACACGTGAATCGCCACTTTCTGTAGAAGTGATTCTTTCATCTCCTTGTGAAATTAAGTAACCGGGAGGAGGTGCATTTCGTGGGGACAACAACTATCAAAACAGCATTGGTCGTCTCTGTGAGACGTCCGACGTTAACATTTCGCGGAGATTCAAAGGAGGAAGAAGCAGATGTCTGTGAAAGAAACCTTTGAAGATGATTTAGGTTGTCACGTGAAAAATCACGAAAGCAAACGTGGTTTTGGTTTGTTTTCCTGAAGGAATGGAAAACAGACTGAGAGTAAGCAATGGCTCTTAGTAGAAGTAGACAATGGTAACCGGTTAAGGTGGGTGTGTATTTTAAGGAAAACAAATCAGGATTTTTGATGACAACTGTCTAAAACCGAATTCTTTGTGGTTGGAGAAATCCGGGGGTCTATTATATCAAGCACAGTTAGTGGTAGGGTCGATGCGTGATTGCAGTCACTTACAACAGTATTTGGGTTATTCTCAATAAGTGGAACAAACCTGCTAAGAAGGAATCAAGAAAAATTTAAATGCGCTTTACTCTAATTGGGATTATGTTCGCGTATTCGTACAGTCATGACGGGAAAATTTAAGATGACATTTAGTCACGAGGCAGTCAGTCCCATTAAGAGAGCAGGTATAAATAAATTCGGACCTGCCGGACCAGGAGTTCATGGGTTTTGCCACACCAACTCGAATGTTTGTGTTGGAAACTCTGTCCTGCCGATAGAGTTTGAAGTTATTGATCAACATGGGTGAGTCATCAAAATCCGGGATTAGCCATGATTCTGGCGTACCAATGACACGTGCATGAACATGAATCCCTGATTGAAGTACGAAAGATAATTCTGACACTTTGTGGACAGGGAGCAGATGTTATTGCTGAACAGTGCTGAACTGGAGACCTTGGCCGGAAGGGCGCTTTCAAGAACTACGTACCAACTAATGCGAATGAATCCTCTCGGTGGAAAAAGATATTTGGAGTTCAACAGTGGGTGATCCTAATTGCGAATGAGTGCTAGTCGGGTACTAAACAACATCAATTCCAACCGATTATAACGGCTATCGGGGACCATGAAAAACACTGGCATGATGCTGACAGAACTGCAGTAGAGCCGGTCAAAAGGCGCACATGTGAAGTTACCGAATATCACCCACTCTAAATCGAGCAGCGTATCAGGATGTCAATTGTGAAGGAAATAAAAGAAATATAAAAAGTGAAAAATGCTTAGTTTTATGCCAGATCATTATCTGGTCGATTTGTCTGATGACTTAGTCCCGGCCAACCTCTGTGAAGTCTACATTGATAAAAAAAAGTACAATGAATGAACGATGCCGAGACCATTTCGCTGTTTTCAGGCTTAACTGTCATTCCCCGGAGTTCTAGAGCAGCAATTAGTTTCATCGCTTATAGTACTGTTAACGCCAAGTACATGAATGGATAAGTGAGAAAACGATATGTATGTGGAACAAGATGATGCGTTATTGGAATGGTGAGCATTCGACCGATTATGTGTGCCTAGTCAAACAGTGGAAGATTT
Source organism: Fasciolopsis buskii (assembly GCA_008360955.1). Classification (NCBI taxonomy): domain Eukaryota; kingdom Metazoa; phylum Platyhelminthes; class Trematoda; order Plagiorchiida; family Fasciolidae; genus Fasciolopsis; species Fasciolopsis buskii. The sequence continues at coordinate 39,857 of LUCM01001730.1, forward strand.
AAGAACTTACAACTAGCAATTGGAGTAACTTTGGCGTTGCAGAAAGTTGGATTTCCAAATAGAATTGTAAGGATTCTCATAATGGAATCAGCTCCAGTTACAAAAAAAGAGTTCATTTTCATTTTTCACAACCATTTAGCGTGAATCAAAGTGCTCCGGTGTTAGTCGGTACCCGACAGCACGGTCTATTCAGAAAAGAACAAGGGACAATAATTAGTGAAAGATTAACTGCAAAATAATAAATTGAAGAGCCATATAGGGAAAGATCTTGAATCCAAAAACGTTGCTGATTGAGGCGTTGACTGTTATCACCCATCGTCACTCACCATCGCCTGGGAGAATCTCATAGACCTTAATCCGGTAATCGTACCCTTTGTCATCGAGTGACCACCTCTATCCATCCTCCGACCATTGCCTGACTTGGAGAACAGCATACAAAGAAGTAGTGGTTCCGTGAGCAAATGCAAAACTTCCCAACCACGTCAATTTATTCACATTCTGCGCCTCTTCTGAGTATTGAATCATAAGGCCCAGCAGCTCGCGCTAAATTCTTCCATCATACTGCACAACTATTTCAAAGGCAAAGTTGTTTGGATGCCGGAAGTTCTACTGCATTTTCTGCTGTCAGCTCCCACGTTTCTGAGCCGTAGAAAAACGCCAACCTCACTGATGATGTGTAAACTCTACCTGCCGTCAATGAGCGGATGTCACGACAAGGTAGGTGAACGTCAGTCGAGCCTCGGGTACGCGAAAAGTTACTTTATCCGATAAATGACCACTAGGTGGGGTGCAACTAACAGAATGATTAAATGTATCTACCTCTTCCAAGCCTTCCTCTACAATAACAAGGTTCGGCCTCGAGACAACCCAGTCCCTGCAACACCAGTGATTAAAGCAGCCTCGCTGCGTTCGGTATTTACGCTTCGTCCTTGAAGCAGAATGGAGATAATCCATCTAATCCAGCTGTCTTTTAACTTACTCAAAATAACATCCACTTATGATGGAGAACTTGTGTCTAGCCGCATTGGTTGACTAGCAGGCATGAAAGGCCAAAGAGATTGCCCCATCTATCGCTTCTGACAGTGAATCAAGGAACCGTCAGATTCTTCGATTAACTTAACTAAATACCTTCTTCCCTGGACCACTACTCTCAATCAGTTGGTAAGGGCTGCAACTAGTGCAAATAGCCGCAGTCTTCCTAACGTTCTCGCATTTACCAATTCACCACTCAAGACTGTCGTTGCTCAGGCTCCTTGTGGGCTGATGCCTCATAGGTTTGCTCCTTGTATGCGACATCCTGGAAGCGTGTATTCACCAGAACAACTAAAGTCCAGGATATCCATAAACAGAAACAAATACACATTCATTTTGGCCGACTATTTTACAAAACGATTCAAAGCAGTTCCACTGGCACAGATCAACTAACGTACTAACATCTAATGAAACCATACTGAACCGCCTTATGACAGATGAGAAACCCCATATCAGTCGCATTCGGACGATAGCAATTGTTTCAAAAGTGCTCAAATCAACAGCTGTGTAAGGATGTGTCCATAAGATGCGGTCGATTTTATATCACCAGCAGGGGGATGACTTAGCAGAGAGTAAATCAGTTTGCGGAGTTTTTTGTTGAGATGATGATACATTCAATTGGAACATCCTATTGGCGGGACAATTTGTCACCTATAAAACTGTAATGCATTCCGAGATCGGCCATAACCCACATCTCCTGTGAATAGGAAGAGAAATATGTCTGCCTTCAAACATTTATTTCTCTTCAGTGCAGAGACGTTACCTGCCATCTGCTGATCATATGTGCAAACACTTGGACTCCCCTGAAGTAGCTCACAAAGCAGTTCGAGTTCATTTAAAGCCACCCTCGCATGACCGAAAGGACACTAGGACCGGAAAACAATCCAAACATCGTTGTGAGTGAGGCACTTAATTTGGCTACCCACAAAAAAAAATCCGGCCGTTGAGCTAGTGCAAAGTCACATGAAGAATAGTGAAAACCAAGTATCCTTGAATGTTTCTTCTGAAGCCACATGTTTAATCCGAGATGCTATCCAAACATCTGGCCAATCAATGGTGGCACACGCAATCATCTTAAACTGCATGGTTTGTGCGATACCGACTTCCGACCAGAACTGGAATCTACGCCTGTGGATACAGGGTTAGTGCTAGAGGTCCCGGTAGAAGATGGCTTGGTTGGATGACCCGGGGCGGTACTGGCCTAATGAACGGAATTGTTTGGCATGACGGTATTAGATTAGGATATTCAGCTAACTATTCCTCTGGTGAGGCTGCCTCTTCCTTGTATTAGAGCTGATGAAGTCAGCCCTCTACCGTTGGATGTAAATTGCCCAACACCAGAAAAATTTTCGCAAGACTCACAAACAATAATGTAATGTTTCATCGTTTTTCCTGTTTACTCATTCGTTATTGCAGTATCAAATGTGCTAATGCACCTCGAATTTTGATATACTATTCTTTATTCTGCTGGCTTGCTGTAAACGAATCCGTACGGGTCAGATCTGATGTGTTCCAGTTTGTCGCATGTAAGCGCATCACTGTTCTTGTTTCTGCCTACCAAAGGACACTGAGGCTGTAAAGGTAGGTTAATCGAAAAACGAAAACAACGACAGCAGGTTCGTTTAGGACTCCATTCGTTCTCAAACTTCTTACCAAAGTGACACACACCATTACTGGCGACAGGATTTATATCATTCATTACTCAGCCTACCTGTGCTGGGGCACCAAAGTTTTAAGTGAAAACGGCATTTCTCGGCTTTTTAGATTTTACTAGCATCACTCGGATTTTACTCAAAATCCTACTAAGTTTGTGTTTGCCCATCTGATAACGGGCCATGGCGTGTCAACTGTTGAGTGTACGCTGAGTGACTTTATCCGTCATTGTACGTTTATTGCACAATATCTGTTGCCCTCGTCTCGATAGATTATATTACTCCGATGCGGAAATCTTTCTCATAATCCACTCAGAGCTGTAATCAGAGGACTGTACAACAACGTGCTTATCCTGATAACTCATATGAATCCCAAGACCTTGTTGACGATTCTAGCATACGGATTTCTTCACAATCTAACCTGTTTTCATCCGACAACCATTGGTCACAGCGTTCAAATTTCCATTTTTAGCGTATGCTCACACATGTCAAATTCGCATATATTTCCCGGTCGATTATTTTGTGCATTGCTAGTCAAACTGCACCTCAAGAATACACAAACTCTCAAAATAAATAGCACAGCATAGCGTGGTTATCATTCATGACCATCAAATGTAAGTTGGCTACATCCATTTCCCTATATCCCTGCTCAATATCTGACAAAAGAACCTAGACCTGCGAAATAATTATGTTCAGAATTGGCTTAAAATAGACTAATCGTCCATTCTTGGGAAAAAACGAAAAGCTTAATCAAGAATTCGGTGCCAGGGCTACAAAAGAAGGCATGCTGAACTGTTCTGTTTATTTAATTAAAATCCTAGTTTCATATTTGATCCCCAGCTCAAATTTAGACGATCTGTCAGTCCAGCCTTTAATGTGTAAGATTAATGGTGTTTGCTGTGTATCACGGGTATTTCGGAAGCGTTGTATTGGAACACTCCGTCCGATGTTAGCCAATATCATGAGTGGAATTTTAAGCTATAAGAAAGTTTCCGGCTATGTAAATCCTGGGTCTAAATTCGTTCACTTCAAGTGCGGTCGGTTAATTGCACGCAGCTGATGTACATGAAATACACCTTGATCCCTCAAAGATTTTATGCTACACAGATCCTTCTGCTCGAAGTTAATTGTAATACCAAGATTTGGAATAATTGCGGGGAATTCGACCACTGGTAATGAACAACGAATACAGCCTTCCAGAGCTGACTGGAACGACTCAGATTCAAATACGTAAATGAAGATAGCGAAGAAATTAAAACGGTTGCAAAACATATCGTGGTTTATTCACAAACCATATATTTATATATAGATTGCGAAGAACTGTTGCTGACGGAATGCCTCGGAGCCATTGGCAATTGGGGCACGTTTGTACTTCTCGTTCGTCAGCCGCCTTGGTTCCGATTGGTTGTATTCATAGGCTTCAAGGGAGATGCACGGGAACGCGTCGTGTGGTGTGCACGTAAACTTTCTTCCACTTGGCGAATTGGCAAACTGGATAACTGGACTGTAATCAAACGGGTGAAGCAAAATCTGTCAATTTAAGGCTTCCAGATAAATTTCAATATTTTTTCTGGATCTTTAGTCGAAAATTTCCACTAATAAGAACTGTGACGTTTTCAACTAGTTCCAGATACAAGCGCTCTATAATAAGTTTAACAGTTTATTTGCAGATTGAAGGATTTTAATTCAAAAAGGCTCATTTCAAATGTATGGAAATTTCTATTGACGATAGAAATGGTAATAACAATGATAATAGTAGTAAAATGACAGCCTTTGTCACTAGAATTTTATTTGAATCGTTAAGAGCAGGAATGGGTGATTAGTCCACTTAAGAATTTCATGATGATTCTGTGATCGTGAAACCGGTCGTGTGCTTCCGGGGGAACTTCGTTCATTCACCCTTAAGCGAAACAGTACTGAGACAAAAATAGCAACTTCGCTTTCAGTCACTAGATCTCATTGAGTAGTCCACCGTCCTGCGCCAGTTTTTACGTAACTAAAAGAGGACCAAATTTGGACTACAGAATCGAAATGGGACGAATTTCCGCCAAATTTCAGAGGATTACCGAGTTATTGAAATGCTTCGACTACACTTAGTCATCGAAAATAAAGGTGCCTAACAAAGACGTTTTTGGCTTTCCGGTGGTGATTGGACAACTTTGAAAGTAAATGACAAATTGTTAATCCAAAAAATTCTCTTATTGAGATTTGACACATGCAGGATTATTTCTAGGATACAGCATCTGATGGCTTTAGCTGAGAACAAGAAAATACGAATTCAAAACGTCCACTGGTTGGTTCAAAATCATTTTGTCTTGAAAAGATGGTAGTCAACCATGGGACGCTAATTGATGCAGATATTCATTGCTCAAAACCTAGAGAATAACTTCAAAACACATATGAGGTAGAAACTGGTAGCAACAAACCGGCTAAATACCTAAAGTCAGTCTTCTCTGAATATAAATGTAATTTGTTAAACCAAGAATGGCTATAATGAATTATTGATCTTCTCAGTATTTTTACTAGAGCAAACTTTTCTATTGACCAGACTTTGAGTTCAAAGTCGTTTAAATCTAACCCGCTCAACGGGTGCATAGTACTACCCAATGTTTTTTCAGTAGGCTTTCGTTAAACACATTTAAATTTATCATTGGTGTGCATTGGTCACATGAAGCCATATCAGCATTTAATCATGTTCCTGAAAGTGACATTGAATTGGGCATTTTAACTGGCTTCTATCCTCTTGCCGGGTTCCGTTCGCACATTTACTGGACTGATCATATCGTTCGTGTGGAGATACACCACTGGCGTGTCATTGTGCATTCGGTTCTGACCGCGCTGCTAGACTAAAGTAAGACGATAACTAAAGTTTAGAATCACGTAGACTGGGGTTGTTCACATATTGAACTATGTGAACAGTTAGTTGATCAAGCCTCCGTTATGCGGTTAGTTTGAAAATCTGGTACAATCTGAACACTTTGTCTTGTAGGACACCGTTCCAAATAGATTCATTTACTGGTCAATTTTTTTCAAGCAGATTCCGCGTGGACAAAAACATTTTCATCTTATTCAAGCTAGAGACACGATTTATTCTGATTGCTGTTGGTGTGCTCTTAATTCCAAGTGTTGGAACCGCATTGCAATGTGTACAGTATTAGCTTTCTATTTTCAATCCAGGTATCCGTCGGCCCCCAAGATGCATATGGGATGTCCGGTGAAATGTGTCGCTTGGAATTTCTCGGCAAGCAACTCAGGAAATTCGTCGGCTTAATAATATCGTGGTTTTAGATTGCTTTCTGGTTTACAGAATTACGGCGTTACGACTGTAGAAACAAAATTTGTGGGGTTCTCTGCTCTACCTTATATTAAATTCAAAATGCGATTGTGACAAACGCATGCAGTATTATTAGATTCCGCAAAATAATGGTACATATCGATCTTTGTCGTTGCAGAAATAAGTAAATTTGAATACAGTTCATTTGTAACCCTGAAATCGTCCAGGTACTTGCGCGATTACTGAGTAGCTACTGTGAGCATGTTCTATTCTAGATGTTACCAAAAAGCAATCGAGCAGTGTTTTGATTATAACAGCTTGTTTCATCGACATGTTTTGAAAACACTTAAAACATGGGGTGTCAAAAGTATGGAACTTTTCCATCGAAATTTTTCTATTCTCTTCTTAGACATTTGAGAATTCTCTTGGAGACTGGTCAGTTAGATTTCCATTTCGCTGAAAAAGTCAATAATTTGATTTTATGCCACCAGAATTTACCGAAGGAGGAAGCCAACGGTCTGTTTTGATCGACTCGGAATGTTTATTTTGCTGTTTGGGCATATGAAAATATTTCGCTTATTTTGTAATAAAGATCCTTGCCTACTGTCTTTTGGCCGATTTTTTTAAAATGTCGTGTTGACCAAGAGACCCTATAAGTACACTGATTATTTTTCCCTTGATGTTAGTGTTCCGTTGGCCAGATGTCACCCCTATTACTCCATGAACTGTTTAGGGTTTAAACGTCAAACTTATCATGAAGAACTGATCGACGTGGTCTGCAAAAACACCAACAATCTAGTCAACCCGGTGAACACGTCAACAACTAATTTTGCATTGGTAGCGATTAAACGTATGCGTGTAAAACCTGTCAAATACAAGGTGATTGGCTGTGTGATTTGAAGCTGAATCTCGGTGTGCTTCATGACAATCTGGTCAAAATAAACGTGTCGGCTAACACAATCATATCGGAAGTGGCGTACTCGTATATGGAGAATACAAATTTTGGAATTTTGCATACCACTATCCGTCATCCGACTTTGGTTATGGTCTCATTCCAAACTTCGCGTTCTAATCTTCTTGTATTCACACTGAACTAAATGGCATTAGGACCGTTCTAATCATGCTTGAAAGATGTCACGATGATCAGTTAAGAGAAAAGTGACTGGTGAACAATCGCTTTCCTCTAGGATAACAATATCGGCGACAGTAATAATGAGATTGTTTTGCTCCTTCTTTTATTCAACGTGAACCAGTTGGCGGTCGTCGAAAAGCTGCCTACTGGGCAATCTGACTGGACAGGAATGGAATCAGAATCGTCTCCGTCCGAGCTAAATACAACGATCCTAACGGCTAGGTAACTTACTGCAAGAATTCTTCCATTTGTCTACTATTACTGGCATGTTTAGGCACCTGACACCATGAAATTTGCTTCTCTGAGATGTCTCAAAACGATTTCATAATTGGCAACCCGAGCAACACAATGGTTCTCCATCATGTACAAACTTCTGGTGGGTGAGGTTCTACTCTGGCAGGCCATTCGAACACCGCAAGGGAGAGGTAAATTTGACTTCCCCAAACACAAAGGTCGACAAATTTCTGTTCATACTGCAGTACATTGATGACGCTTCAGGCAGGAATTCCGGGACGCAACCAAATGAAAATCTTTCAGAATATTGGGAACCAAGGTCATATCAAAATGGAGAAGCACTCAACAATGGCAACACTAAATTGAGGGCGAGTGGTGCTGGATAATAGATAAAAGGTTCAGTAGTACTGGGTATTCTAATAATTAAACTACTAGTAATATACCCGGATGGTTGTACCTTCCAATTCTCATGAATACTAGTAGCAAGAAGTAGGACGTTTAGGTTTGTTGAGGAAGTGTGCAAGCATTTAACTGCACTCTTTCATAGCCACATTCTTGAGTTACACTGACGACCATTTCAATACGCGATGTAAGGGACTCTTCAATGGTTTTTCGCGTAGCTCCTAAGTGATCGGATCTTTAGAGCCGGGCTATTATATTTTGTTTCATGTGAATTGTGCGCAGAGTGATCAAGTAAATTCTGCATACACAAGAATTCAGGTTTTTTCTTCAGGTTCGCTAGTGAACTTTGAGTCCGATGAATACAAGCGAGCCTAACCGCGTCTGAAAATTTACCTACACAACCTCAGTTGATGAATGCACGTAAACTTTGATCTTTTACCAGTAGGGACTATGTAACGTTTAATGTCTGCCCCAGACTACTTTTTCGCGCCCTAGGACGACATGTTGATATCGCTTCCGTTGTCTTTAAGGGTCCACAACAGTCACAATGACTAAAAAGAGGACCAGCCTTTACTTATTCTTTGGTGAACTAACACCTAAGATTTTTTCGTACTTAGCCACTGTCTAACAACATCCGGGAACAAATTCGTTCTTTCCTAGATCATGCCTATCACGGATAAATTTGGTATGTAACCCTCGGAAGTATCTTCTATGCGACTGTGAAGCCCAAGTTGGTGAAGTTCCCGTCATCCGGCAAAACCAAAAAAACTAAGGTCATTAGCAGATGCCAGGATTGCAATGGATATATCGTGATGAGGAAATAGCACAGGTAATATACGAGTTAGAACCGATAGACTAAGAATTCATGAAACCTACAGCCGAAGACGTTCAGCGGCAAGCACGAATCAAAAATAAAATTTTCGGAAAATGCGAAACAAACGGAAATGAATTCATCTGGTATCCGATGAAACAAACGCACAAAAATAATTTTAAAAAATCAAAATCGAACAATGAGAGCAGATCGTATAAGAAAGGACTTCTAACAATAGTCAATTTTCCTCAGAAGGTCCTCGCCATTATATCATAATTCTGCTTGCAAGCTTTTCTTCGGAGAACCCCAAAGAAACAATCGCGAATATACAATCAAAAATAACTATTTCAAAGTTTATTCAGCAGATTTCGACTATTTTATTTTTAGTACGCCGACATTTATTCACCGCTAAGTGGATCCGGCAAACTGAGGCTGAGAACTCGACAAATGCAGATTATTTCCGGAAACCCCGTCCGCTAGGTCATCTTTCAGTTGGCAGCAGTGTGAATTCGAGACTGTATTACCATATAAAATGTGAGTTCATGCGCAAACGTGTGTAAACAAAAACTCGGTTCTATTCAGACCGAAAACAGTTGAACTATACAAGAACCCTGGAGTCACACGTCTTGAATACTTGGGTATAATCGCATTTTCTGTCGGTTCAAGCTAGGCGTGGTTCAACTTCACTGTGACTGTACCGAGAATTCGACATTCACTGTTTATGTGATGAGGTAGTCCACGAATTCATTGCAGTAAACAGTCAACGGCCGCATAGAACTACCTAGTTAGATCGATTTTACCAATAGGATCACACGTATTCAGCGTGACCGAGTTTGATGTAATAAAAATAATATGAAATAATAATAAAATTAACACAACCGAAAATGATTGCCTGAAAGGTTATTATTGCTACTGGGGTAGGGAAAAATGCATTCAAATAACGATTGTATATTTGCCCGATTGGCAAATCTTTAGGACGCTTTTTAAAAAATTCCATGTCAGCTACCGCGATACCAAGCGTAATGTCTCTTGGAGTAATATATCGGGACAAAGAGTCTATCCTCCCCAGCAGAGGTACAATATTAATCATCGATGCCATCTTAAGTCCAGTCGTTCCCCGTTCTTTGGTCATTTCTGCGAACTCGAAAGCATCGTTCAAGCTCCAATGAAGCATCCTTGCACGAATTTGTTCAACTGTGTCAATGAGCCACCGAGCAGCTGACTAGTCAGGCGAATTAAGTATGTCCAGTATCAGTCTAATTTGCACGCGTGGCTTCAGTAGACGAGGAGCGGTAATGTCTGCTGGTGTTAATTGGTTATAAGAGCCACTAGAAATCTGAGTCGCAGCGATACAGTTACCTGCTTCTCGGTGGTTCGGGTTTTCATCTTCTTCCCCTCGGTTGCAGTAAGTTTTGTGCGGTAGCTCAAAACAATATCTATCTTACGAGTGTACTCTGAGTGATTCAGTAATGCATTTACAGAGCCCTCCTTGAGTCTATCAGCAAGAGCATTTTAATTTTTCCGAGACTTCTTAAATTTCCCCTGTGTTGATCACTCATAATGTTCATGAAGCGTTTCCGGTGTGGCGATACTGGCAAGAACAGTAAACAGGTGGGCATTTGAAATCATGGATTGGCCACTGTGGTGACGTCGTCAGTGACCGAGTTTGGGAATACGTATTTTCAAATTTCACCTCCTCATTCTTTGGGGTAGGACAACTCTTGCGAAAAGTCCATTATCCATAGAAAAAGTGAAATACTTAGGTCTGTATTACTCTGGACTTGTTAGTAGATTGGACCGTGGTATCGCCACATTCAAGGTGCCCCGATTTTCTGAAGTTTTCCTCCTAACTTGCTAAGCCACCACTTGAGTAACAAACGACCAGAAACTAGGTGGCTGCTCCACGTGCAAACGATCAGAAACATACCTCTGTTGAGCGCGGTTTTGATAGAACTGATGCACATTCACTACCCGGGTATCTCTGATTTCTCGCGTGACGTTCAGGAGTCACTGAATCAAGTCTAGCTCGAGAATATTTCAAAAAAATCCAGTGATCTGCTGTTTTACTTGATATAGTTGGGACATATTCTATCGTTGCTCTACTTTCCGTCGGTATGGCCCCTAATTATTCACCTTTCCGATGGTCGGAGGAGCATTGCGAACCCCTAATTCGCTGAAAAATCTCATCGTATTATTGCTTGTTTTCGGTCACTTCATCTTCTGACTACTGCAGTTACTTATATGTGATCGGGTGTATAGTGTTTACTGCGTCAAGACAATATCGGCTAATAAAGAAAAGTGTTTGAAAATAGATTTAGCAGCCTGAAAGCTGCTTGATTCTGCTATTGGCAAATAAAGTTGACGTAGAGCTCTCGGTGAACTTCCTGGCACATTGTTAATGACTTTGAAGGCTTCGTTATTCACCTGGTATCCTGTATCTGTGAGGTGTGTCACGGTCGCACTAGTTATAGATTAAAAGGTCTGTCTATTTCTACTTTTCAAACGGCAACTCACATGTTACTTAAATTAGTCATTCTTGTTCTGATACTGTAAACATATAAAATATATGCACCCCAGTAAATATTTGGAACAACACTAGCCAGAGGATGAAGCTACCGAAGATATAGTTGTCCGATATGACAGTCCTTCTGTTTATAATGTTTGGGATTTACGTCATCCATTTATACAGGTGGCGGAAAACTTTCTTGACGAAATGTCTTTGGCCCAATGAGTCTTGGAGCATGTTTGCCTAACTCCTTCACGAGTCTCCACGGTTCTGTTTGCCTAAGGCTACAACGAAGATGCACAGGACTCTGTCAGTTGACCTGCACCTAGAATGACCACCGTAAATACACAAAAGACAAAACTACACGTAGCTACCGGGACCTCATTCTATGAAATTTATTTTTTTGTTTAGGATCAATTCGCGTCTACAGTAGACTCCCGCACGTTCGATTTGTTAAGAGCGTTTTGAACAGTCACATGAGATGCGCTCATAGGTAAATCAGTTGACAAACTGAGTTAAGGTATATTTGACGCCTTAAGCTACAAAACCAAGAAGTCAGAAGAGAGATGACTGACAAAAGAAAGGAGTGAACATCTGGCCCAAAGTGATTATCATCCGTCTACTTTATACACTTATAAGAACGATTTGTAAATAAATTTCAACGTTTTTTTATTATCTGTTGTCTTTTTGCAGTTTTCATTTGCGTAGTCCGGATTTAGTTCTAAGCCGACCCTTGCGGATGATTCGAGTCCTTGCAACCATAGGATGGTCTGTAGTTAATATTACGGTTTTGAGCAGAACCGTACACAAACGTACTTTCCAGTCGCTGCATTTGCCTCATGGACTTCAGTTGTTTACTCTGTGTTTGGATACACCTCCAATTTTAGTCGGTCATAGTTTGTGATTTTATTTAGAATGAAAACAGTTTTACACACTCGTGACAGTGGTTAGGCAGAACAGTTTGGAACGTAATTGTCTTCTCCCAGAAGCCTCAAACGGTTAATTACAGTACACTAATTGTAATCCAAGGTATGGACTATTATTATTAGCCCCTGCGTTGTGACGTTAAAGATGAATGTTAACGGGAACCAATCTTGAAGTATATCCATGTAATCACTGTGTACAACAGCAATTTCGGTATGCAATTAATTAGACGTAAAATTGCGAGTAATACTAGTGGGCAGTTGTGCGTTTCACGCGATGCAGCTTCGAGGTAGCCTGCCTAGTCAAGTAGCCAATGAGAACTGTGGCCATAGTTGGTCGTAAACCTCAGACTTGCTTCGAGTGCCACTGGACCGAATGTACTGCATCAGTCGCGGTTCCTCCTACTTATATCAACGCACGATTTGTGATTTGTATGCCTCAACAATTGTAGACATCTCTTTGTCCTCCGCTGAGTAGATTGGGTCGGAGTCATTCTGGTACATATTGGTAATTCGTGTGCGTGAGCAGCTGAGTTTCTTATTGCTGCTTCTAGCATAAATACTGTAGTACTCCTTACGATTTCCATAATTTTACCCATTTCCGCCTCCTTGTTCTTTTAATGGATGGGTAAACAGCCCAGATCAACCGAGTGAATAGGTTAAGTAGGTTTCCTATCCGTATGCGCCTTCAAGTAGCAACTCAGGCTATCGTTTGGTACAACGAAAAATGAAGGTTACTGGGTTTTGTCCACAGTCTTCACCACTCAACTTCAATAAATCTGCTTCCGTTAGACTCGCCAACCAAGACCTGTCTTCCCCGCCCCAATGATCTGCTCTCAGTTTGTGTGCAACAATAGAAACACCCATTTTTTCTCTGTATTTCTGTACCTGTTAGCAAACTGTAAAACAAATGGATGACTGAATTAGTTCACCGGTGAATCAAAAGCAAACTAGAGTTGTGGCTAGGTGTAAACTTTGTTATCCAATCGACTTATATCAATGAGCACATTTGACCACGCTCTTCTTAGAAGTGCGTAAATTTGAACTGGACACCAATGCCTGAACGTAGCCTATCGTTTTGCAACAAGAATCTACGTCTTGATCTATGATACAGTTTCAAATTTTTCATTATCCTCTAGGCACCCTCGGAGGTTTATAAGTTTATGGCCCAATTAATTGGTTTTCAGAAGATGCACTTCCGGAATTGTGTCACGCGATCCCAGCCCAGCTTAGATATTTCTAGCTTCTAAATTGCATGGTAACGAAATTATTCAATCGTCATTGACATAGTTCCTTGAGCTCAACTTATCATTCATTTCCTGAGGGATGGATATTGCCCCTCACGTTTCTATCACCAAAGCGAAATCTGCATCAATCAATGAGTCAGAAGTCTTCCAATGTGTTCAACGAATCTAAGATCGCCCATGTACGTTGCCACTGATGAAGAACCCGGCCCTACAAATTAGTACTCAAAGTTTCTATATTTGTAAATTCGAGCATTATTTTGTGGGCGTATGGCAGACAGATATCACCCCTAGTCACAGATGATGATTCCGTGCATGACTCAATGTGTAGGAATTTCGGACCTCATCCAATACCGTCAGTTCAAAAGAAATATGATTTGGGGTACTTAAATCGGCGACTGAAGCACATTTTTTCTTCTGCGCATGTGTCAACATAATTAAATTGGGTTCGGTTTTTGATATCAAGAACTGCAACACATAAAGTGGCAGTTTTCCGTGTCTCTGGCCTGTGCTTGCCTTCTTCATCTGTTTGTATTTCATTGTCAATAAAATTGCGAGTTTCTTGCAAAGTTTTATTTGAAAAGTTTATTCGGAGCACATTTTTAGCTCGCATGAAAAAATCAAAAAATCCACTTCCTGATATGATTTATCCTTTCAAATGACGCGCGTTAACTGAAATCACGAGTGTCTTGTATTTTTTCATCCCTATGACAGTAATTACCAATTGCGCGACACTAGGCCACAGTTGTTTGATTTTGCAACAAGTATCACTCTGGCATCAACTTTCGGACTTTGTTCTCAATTTATTGTCCCTGAGTACACTAAACTTTAACGATAGTCTAGCCTAAGGTGGGGCTTGGCGAGAACGATGTTTCATACCATCGAACATGAAACCTGACAACGACTTTCCATTTTATCAGATGCACCACGTGCTGACTAGTAATCGCCGTAATGAATGACGCAAAACAATGATTAGCCACAAGAGATATTTGAAAACTAAAACTAGATAAATAGCTGATGCATCAGGGTAGCTAAAATAACAAATTGACCAGATAAATCCTGAGCAGAGGAAAACATACCGGAGCACTCAAGTGGTAAAACTGGACATTGTCTACGTCTCTGCTGAAAAATTGATTAGAAATCATTCTGTTCGACAAGGGACACAGCCACTGTCAGCAAAATTTCTGGGGTATTTGTCAAGTTGCACATGAAACAAATAAAGAATTAACAGGCAAATATTTTGACCATGTGACTGTCACTCACTACAAGAAACAGAATTTGAAAACTAAAATTCTTTGGTCACTTTGGATGGGGATATTGAATGCGATAGGAACCTGGGGTTGTCAGAAGTTCAATAATTCTGAATGTGCAACCGATCGAATGATGACAAGTCTACGTGCACATCAGTTTGTACAATACAGTATGGCTTCACTGCCGAGTGCAGCCATTGGACAGACAGTCGGAACTGTTTCAGTCCACCAACTTGAATGAAGAAATTCCTGCGGCAGCCACCAGATCAGAGGTATTCCGACAGTGGTATCATTCCACAGTAAGCATTACTTAGAGGAATTGTTTTTAAATAGACCTCAAATTGAGTTACGTTTGTCACGGTCTTCATATTGTTTGCACAAGTGCAGTGCTACTTAGGGCCCTTGTAAAACCGGCTGTTCATTTGAACCGATATAATTACAGAAATCAACCAGTATAGACATGGAAGGGCCTAGAACTAACCTGTGATATTGCTCCATGTTAAGTCTTCCAATCAAAATGTCCGATTTCAATTCTAAATAGAAATGAAATTTTCTGAATAAACTCGAATTTAATGAAGTAAGTCACCATGTGATATCATCGCTCAACTCACCATAATGAAACCATGGATGCTTCCATGGTTTCTACTGAAACTCTACTAAAACTCGACTTTATTGTTGAATGTCGTCAAACAATCCTGTAGTGTTTGTTTTCCTCTGCCACTTCCACTAATAAGTCGGAGTCGTGGGGACTCGCCGAAGCGAACATTTTGCGATGCTCATAAAGTTCGACAACGAAATTACCATGTAGATAATATGCATACTTAGATGACATCCAAATAGATTCTGCTATGAATTTCGGTTGATTATGGCTTCGAGTTGCCTTCATTTGCACCGTCTGCGGTTGGAGCCATTCCAGTACGAACTGGTGATTCGCAATCCCTGTTAGCAATAATCTTTCGGGGATGGGTATTGCACTAACCTCGACATGGGCTCCATATATATATATATGTATATATATATATAAATATAAATATATATATGTTTATGTATATATATCACTGCTTGTCTTTAGTCGCGTTAGTTGGAACATAGAATGAATGTTACGTAAAACTGAATTTATTGTTTTAGGAACTGTAGAATATCTGCTTCCGATTCTTGTTTTAGACGAGTTATCATCAGGCAAAATGCCCAAAGGTGGAAAGAATTCAGCGAATTCCGAAGTAGTCATCAATTTACTTCCGGATGGGAATAATTTCTAATCGGCACAACATTAGGTAACCCAGGAGTAGTGCAGTAATACGGAAATCTGGAGGGATTTTTGACTCAATCATATTACAAAGAGAGAAATCTACTACATAACCAACTATTTAACATGAACTAGGCCGTATTATGAAGGCCTTATTTAAGGTCATCTATCTCATTAGTGAATGGCATACCTCGATGTCAATTTGCTCTCTCCGTTATACTCTATGAGTGATTCCTTTAAAAAATCTCTCAGGATATACTAAGACGTTTGCAACTGGTGGATGAATTTCTAGTTCACAACATCCAGCCATCCCAAATCAGCTCGCCCGTAGACAGACCCATCTCCTATAGTTAATGTTTGTACTGTTTTATGAAGTTTCTTCCATCCGCATCTGCTTTTTCACCGGATTCGGATCGATAAAATTACGCATAACATCCCCTTATCATCTTTTCGTTGGCAATATAATACCAGTTTCGTCAAGAGAGAAACCACTGACGTTGTCTGCTATGTCTTGAATGCACATACAAAAGTAAACTGTCTACGGTGCAAGAACCATTTTTCAATTGAGCAGCTAATGGTCATATATAAGCAAGAAATGTTCTTCGCCATTTTCATCAGAGATGCAAACATCGACTCGATGACCGGAGAAATATTCTAAAATTTCATTTTTCATACAAAATTGGTCCCACGATTTCCGTGGTTGCGCTTGAACTCTCAGGAAGCGACCTCACTGGTAGCGTAAACACTTGAATACTGAACAGGAAGGAAATAGAATCCCCAAGTGAATGATTTGCTTCTTGACAGTTTGGGTTACGAATAGGAAAATGCGATGGAAACCTGAACAGCACTGCGCGTGACAAGTGGCTTGATCCACTGGTCATCGACACGTAGAGATATTTGATTCTAGGTGCTTTCGTTAACTTAAACACAGAAGCGGACCAGAATTGAGACAGCTAGGTCGTCCGTCAGGTCAAGGGTCAACGGTCAACTTCAAATGCCAGTGGGTCGGAGGTCAAGGTTCACGCCTACAATGACGCTGACCGCTTCGGTGGGCACAGATACAATGACACATCGACGAGGTGAATCTTGTCTTTGGAGTGCAGGCATAAATTCGACTTTCAGCGTACAAGAGGCCACAGGGATGTAAGCAGAATGCACATGAAGCTAAGATCTAAGCCCGTGGCATTCCTAAGTGACTTAGTCATTCAACTGTCACATTTCAGTTTATCAAACCAAAATTATACAAAATTGTTGACGTACTTTTCCAAGTTCAGAAAATTTACACTTCAATCAAAAACGGTGGCAAAATCCACTGTTTGCTTGATAGTTGACTAAAGGGGAAACAAGAGGACAGTTTCAGCCAGAGAGATTAGATCGCGGGTGTCTCGTGAATCCGCCCTTCCTAAACAGAATTTTTGTTGGTGTGCAACACTGTAACTACGATAAACGATAATAATACAGGGAATCAATTTAAGTGTACACTCAGTAGATGAATGCGAACGATATTAAAATAGGTCATTATGTAACGGATTATTGGGACCTACAAGAATTTTAGTTAGTCATTTTTCGCATCCCTTAATTTGATTATCACATACGTGATCTCCAAGTAAGCTAAGTTGAACAGAAGCATGGCCAATCATAAACTATTTCTGCCAAGTGTGTGAAAGCCCTTTTTAGTTGAGACGCGAAGGACGATAGGGAAGCAATGAGATAGGAGTGACAGGACACACTTATGGACCAAAGGAGTAACTGAAGTTTACTAGGTACCTACACACCTTAGTCCACGGTGCTGAAAAGTCAAGCTGCGTTACTGTTTAACTCAAAGAAACAAGTTGAAGAACCACCCTAAATTGATCAGTATTGCAACGCCAAATTAATTGACGGACTCATTCACTTCCGAGAATGGAACGGAGATGATGATCAAGTACCTTTCCCGGTAAAAAGGTCAGAGAAAAGGTAAAAGCCCACATAAAACATTTAGAAGTACTAAGGTGGTGGCCTATTTGTGAAGAATATTTCCGGCCATTTTCTAATTTATCAGCTGCAAGTAAAGAGTCGTGTTCCGAGGAAATGGGCCGGTAGCATACAACAGTTTCAGAAAAGTAAAAAATCTAAGGTGGCCACGAATTGGACAACTAGCTGAGGTAAATGTTTAGAATCTATAGAGGAAGGTCAGTAATTTGAAAGACATTGAAGTTTTAACTGATGGGCTACACAAATGGCAATCATATATTAGTTACCTGGTTTCCATTAGAAGAGTAGTAGGGTGGCTAAAACAAACAAGAGCATGAAGAAGAACAGTACCGATTCCAAAGCGGAGAAAAGAACCAAAAAGATACGGCATGAAGATTTCACAAATCCTTACGGAGTTAAAAACAACATGCTGAGTTGAGTCTCTAGAGAAAACCTGTGGGGTTCGTCCGTGAACTGGAATGCCTCTTTAGGTAGTTATGGAGAGGTGCTCGAGCGACTGAAAAGAGCTCTTTCGGGCTAGCAGGAAATTGTTACTATACGATGAATGCACTGTGATG
This sequence comes from Fasciolopsis buskii, assembly GCA_008360955.1. NCBI lineage: Eukaryota > Metazoa > Platyhelminthes > Trematoda > Plagiorchiida > Fasciolidae > Fasciolopsis > Fasciolopsis buskii. The sequence goes on from LUCM01001730.1 coordinate 58,094, forward strand.
ACATGCTTGTGGTCGAGTGTTCCGAAACAGCCACAAACTTTCCAGGTTCCCAGGAGGCTGGAATAGTACAAAGGAGGATGACTTTCTTTACATCTGCAGTCACAATTCCCGTGAGCCATTTCCGACCCAATTAAAGAAGAGTAAATGAACACCGTCTGGATCCAAGCAAGTGGTTTTGCAGAACGAAAAAGCTTTAGGTGTTCTTTGAAGAGAAAGGTTGAAAGTTTAAAAGAACAGGCACTGGATAAGATATAAATTGTCCATGTGCTTGGGGGAAAACCGGATTTTGGTTTACTGGAATACATAAAAGAGGTTGGCGACCATATCCGTTGTTTACACTGGGGCCTATCTCGTTCAAAAAACGTTAACGTCAGCTTTATTCACAAGCTCAACGGCAAAAGACCAACTTAGTCGTTCCATCGCCGTTTGAACAAGGCCGAATACATTTCACAGAAGCTGGGCAGTAAAATTTATAGACAGGTAATGTTAGTCTTCTCAAAGATTTGAGTAACAGTGAATTCATCCTAACACTAAAAGTCCATGCATCGAAATGAAATTTCTGAGATCCTTTAAAGATCCAACTACTTGACCGACTGATTGTTGGTTTAAAGCTTTACGTTATGCGGATGAAACTGCCATTGAAGAAAAATGTCACATTTCCGAAGGTTTGTACAGTCTGCGACCACTCGGATGACATTCCTTAAATCACAGCCGAACATTGTTCTTCTTTTTCAGGGGACTCTGTCTCGTCCATCCTGTAATCCGCATAGGCAAAATTATAAACTAGCTTCGAAGAAAGTACCGTGAATCGTTCTTTCGTATGCGTTGAGTTCCATGTGCTTTCCACATGTCGATTTCTTAATACTATTTGCCGTTCGTGAAGAAGAACATTCATATTCAGATGGCGTGTAGAAGAAGATAGCTTAAGTTGACTACACCTCTAGATCTTCATTATGAAAATCGGCACTGTATCCGTTGCACCGGTACATTTTTACTCGTGATTCGCAAAGGTTTTTAGCTGACGGGGAACATACGGTCGATCATCCTATTGCAAGTCTCAAACAGAATTTTCCGCCAGTTCGCATGAAGCGCACGGCAACTTAATTTGCATGGGGAATGTGAGCTCAGATTTCTGAACGATAATGGGGAAATCAAGCTCCTGCTTTCGCGGGAGAGCCCATCTATTTTCGGACTGAACGCAATACCATAGATGAAACTGCCAGTGCACTTTGAAAATCAGTAGTCTCTGCAGACGGAAGAGAGGACTCTGGAGAATGCCATTTTCGGTAGGGAGACTAGCGTCAGCATAAAACCAGAACAGAAAAACTAACGCAGTTCTACCACCACTATTTAAAATTCCTTGAGTTACGGGAATCATAGTACAATTTCTGTTATTGCACGATTTGCTACCAATATTTAATTGTAGCCCAGAACTGCTGGAAATCTGGAGCGGAACAGTCCAATGTTTTCTCCCGAAAATTAAAGAAAAAACACGGATCAGTGCAGTCATGCAATTTTATGTTGGTCATATGTTTGCACCCAGTTTGCGGTCCAGTAGAACTGCTCAGATCATCGTGCCATAATCCAATACCACTTCGGAAATCTGTCTAGATTGTGAGTCAAGCTGATGAGGATTCATAAACAAATCATGTAATTTAGTTCGGAACACCCTCGCTGTAGCTTAAAATTGCAACCAGCCAATGAGAATCTCGAAAACCGACGGTCGTGAAGTCGTATATCCCCATAAAGTCATTGTCCGGAATGTACCTTAGCAATTACGATGACTCCTATCTGGGGTATCAACGCATGGGTGAGTTGTAAACAAATTCGAATGGGGTTTTTTCCTAACTACTGTGGTCTTTCCGTTGTCTTCAGCTGCGCAGCTTGAGTCGGAATCAGTCCAGTGCATGTTAGGAACTCGGATGCGTCCGTCATTGCGACCGGCTAAATTCCAAGTGTAAACACTAAAACACCAAAGAAACCCGAGAGCTGGGAATCGCATCAGGGTTCATTTACAAGGCTTTTGTGTTTACATCACCTAGACAGATCCCCATCGTCATTATTAACATTTAGTGGGAAACAACACGGGAAGGCACGCTAACCTGCCTCTTTTTCCCTCGTTACACGTTACTATAAGAGGAATGAATTCATAAAGTGAAGAGTAAGTATACCTACAGTGGTGTCAGAAGAAGAGAATGCCATATTATCCAACGCAAAATACAGCCTAACTTTAAAAAGGCCACTCTTCTTAATCGTTCCGTCTTGACAGAATGCGGCAGCATGATGAATACAGGTCACCACTGACTCTCATATTATTCAATGTCTTCAGCCAACTTGTTAAGAGGTATCTGTGACCATAATCAAAGAGACTTTAGTCACCTGCTTTAATTAAGTATCCGCGTATTTATTTCATCTGCTCTGCCAAATCGCATGTTGGCATCCATGTGGCTTCTTCCGTTCTGAAGGGTGGGGAGAGTGCAAAACGGCACTGTGTAGCAGGTAATACCAAACCAACGAAGTCTACTATGCTGGCCCCGCTTTGACAGGGTACTCTCTGAACCGGTATCCAAAACTTGCATCCTACCTCATACACTGCTAACTTGGTCACTTTATTAGGTCTTAGCAATCCTGCACAAACATTGATGGTAGGAAGCTTTCAATCGACTAACATCTGCAGCATGCCAACTCCATGACCCACAACCATATAAAAGAACTGAGCATATGGTGACATATTACACATGGTCTTTCAAATCAAGTAGAGCATAGAGTAGGCGCCACAAGGGCTACAACCCAGCGCACATTGCTTGAGCCTCGCGGGTTCACCTCTATTGCCGCCCTGCCATCGTTCGACATGCAGCTGTCTACGTAAACGGAAGGTTTTTTAACTGATAGTTGATGCCGCGGAGTGTCACATACAGTACTAGTGTTGTCCAGTGTTCTAACAACAATTTACATTTTGAAAGGTTAAAGAACATGCCGAATGTAGATGCAATCTTCGCGCGTCACTACTGCCTGTTGGTTATGTCCCATAGACTCCAGGAAGCACATAAATTGTCCGCACAACTTAGGTCACACAGCTCATCTCCATTTCCTGGTTCGAAACACGCATCATGAACTGCTCCAAGAACATCCTCCATTGCCTCGTCGATAGCTAAACAAGAATGTCTAAGTGGAACATTATTGGCGAACACTGCTAGTCGTTTCAAACAAACTTGACAGCCCACCCTATATTTTTACGCGACTACAGGAAGGGAGGTACAGAGTTCGCTGGAGACTAACAAACGTCTCTGGCATACCTTTCGGATGAACAGCACCAAACAGCACTATTCGGTCGGTTGACGAGAAGGCACCTATCGAGTTGACAGAAGCTAGGACTGTCGGGCGACCGAGTTTGTGGTGCGTCTCAATCAGTTGGTGAAAGATCAAAATCCGACTGAGACAACCTCAGGCTGGGGTGAAATCTGCCTTGCTGTTAACGGCCGTTACCCGCGCGAAGTGTCATCTGGTTGGTAATACCATCGAAGCTACACTCATTTTTCTACATACTTTTGTCTCCTTTTATTGACCAAGCGACATTCCACCTCGCTCCAAGGGCAGGAGTCGTGGTTAACAGAGGACTACCGTTTATGGACATTATACGTCGGTGGCAAGATACCAGCTCTCGATCTTAACATCCAAACTCCACGCTGTTTGGCACCTGACCACCATCAAGAAAGAAGAATAGCGAAAGAGGTTATTAGAAATGCAGAAAACATGTTCCAACCATCTAAATCTGTTCGGATTCAGTGCCTGTTTCAATGACTGACATTTAGAACTGAGTATTTTACGCCCAACCTCTGGGTTAATCAAAAAATCTACCTCGTCATACTTTACCAATATTAGGAAGGATATTCAAACACCGACAGTCTCCTCAAATCTTCTGCACCCAACAGTCGCCTTTCTGAACCGTAGAGCAATAAAGACTTCACTGCTACCGTATATACTCGAACTTTGCTCAATAACCGGATGCCGAGCGGAAGCCACAAACGATACAAGTTAGCAGATGCAAATCGTTTGTGAAAGCACTTCGTCCGATATAAGACCACCTGGCAAGATACCACTACCTTAGTGAATAAACATATCTATCTCACCCGATTCTTCTCCATCAAGAGCTAGGTTCGGTTTCCAACAACAAGGAGATTCAAAATCGAAGAAGCGGGTTTATTAAACATTCGTTTTCTAAATTTTATTTTCAAAATAAGTGAATGACATGCTAATTGGTTCTTGATCCTGAATTTTACGCATCATTAACGTATACTCTCTAGCAAAACATTCGGATTACAATTCACGGTTTCGTGCACCCGTTTCCCTTAACCGATGAACACTTGTGTAGATGTGCGAACATAAACAAGCGGCCGGCTGAACGACATCGGTGGACCTCATTCCACTTAGGTCATGAGTGAATTTTCCAGCTATTTTGTGCATGAACTGACCCTGCCTACATAATCGACTTCGCATGCCTTCATAAATAACAGTAGATTGCAAACATGTCACATCGAATGACAATAAATGGCTTACAGACTATATTGATTCCTTTGTGATGCACTCAGAAACTTGCGGAGAGCATGTGCAGTTCGATTTCAAGCACCGAGAAAGAAAACGAAATTGGAATTGATAAAACTGGATGAAACACTATTGTCTTCTCGGTACATATGTCGCTGGTACTGTGAGACGTCACAGTTGGCTTGGAACCCCGATAAAATTTATCGGTCTTATCAGAAAGAAAAGTTAATCAGGCACTCCTTACTGTTTACCGAAGCCAATCGCAGCTGTACTTTTTCCAAATGCAAAAGAGTAGCTTTCTTCATCACTACCGATTTTTCGGTTCATGCTAATTCGCAAGTTATTTCAGGTAATTTATCCGGCAATACAGTACACAAATAAAGCATCTTCAGTTTACTTCGTCCGTGAAGTACAACAATAGCAGATCATTCAAAGCATTTTGTCTAACGACTGCCGTTTACCCTAATGCGGTCGCGTGTGCTTTCGCGAAAATATAAACTTTTCCTAGCTAACTCTAGTCATACCACTGGAAATTTTCATGCTTAAAAACCAGTAACTTAGTGTGGCCAAGTAAGCCAGTGAATTTATCGGCTGGTTGAGGAGTTTCCATTTTGAATGGTTACAGGTCTTGGCATTTCAATAGCCGTATAATCAAACGATATGACAGATGTTGAACTAGTTTTGTGAAATATTTGAATGATGTTCGTAAATCAAAATGTGGGAATCTGTTAACCCTAGTGTCATTCGAACCCGAAGCCAGTGATAAAAACCTATCACATATTTCAATGCCTTGTCTGAGAAAGTACACAGTTACAAAAACCTGCTTCGGATAGACCACCTAACTGCAGCAAGTTTTACTTTAGAAGCTTTGGCTCATTTTTGCTGCCACTGTGGCCCCCTAACCAAATAAGGCCATAACCCCTATCCGTGTTCCACTGACATGGAAAGGTTTTTCAGATGAGGTACAAAAGCTGGTCACCCAATAGCCAGCTAACGTAGAATGGTCTCACTTTGCCGATCGCTTCTGGTTGCGCAAAGGCTAAAGGTGCATCTTCGGATAACATGGCCTGTTTGAATTGGGTGGCTGAGTAGCACAAACATATATGAATAGGACCGATTTTGCAATAACTATTTTGCCAAAAAGGATCCTCCACCGTGCAAACTATTTGATATTTCAATGTTTCCTGTTATATCCCTTTCCATCCCATTCAGTCGCATTAATCTGGAGCTGGGGCCTGACCTGCTACTCGTAGCGTCGCTGGAAGAAACTGTTCCTTTTCTTCCGCAGTTACTTTTGGCTATCGTTCAGATCACATTACACTGGCTTCAACTGGCCAAAGCTGTTTTCGTTCTCGAAACTAGACACTTTTAGTGTGTGAACACTGAGGCATGCAAGACAACAAGGGTGATTGTCTCGTTCACGAGAGACCCTAGCAGTTGAAGTTTTATATCCAAAAGGCAGGCATTTAAAGCTTCATTTTTGCCATTCGACTGATATCACCATCCAGTCTTTCAATGAGTGATCATCTGTCACTTTCTGGGGATCCTGAAGCTGAGGCTTCTGGTTCTGTTGGCGCTGTTGTGGCATTCAGCGACAGCGCTGATTTTTCAATCGCTCTAATAGACGCAATTTGCCTAATGTCTCAGTGTACGAGGCCACAGAAGGCAACTCAGATACAATCAAGGAAATTTTCCACCACAAACAGCACGATCTCTTATGCATAGTATAGAGGGTTGACATCGTGATCTTAGTCGATGATATAAATGCTCGAGTAGGTAGGCGGTCCTTGAGTGCGGTAGATTTGTCACTGGTTCTTCTCCCTCTGAAAACTAGGACGGTTGTTGGCTCTGTGTTCATGCAATATATATATATATATGCGCAAGTAGTTTCGGTCATTAATTATTGCATTTAAAGTCGGAGGCCAGTATATATACATATATATATATCGGCCTCTGACTTTGAATGCAATAATTAATGACCGAAACTACTTGCGCATACTGGCGAAATATCTCCGGAAATCACGCACAATACAAAAAGATATCTACTTCAAAAATGCTTTATATCCCACAATCAAGCAGGAATTGTCAAAGGTTACCTCACTGATAGAGGGTTGTGATCATTCCTATGATCACTAGACTCCCAGATGGGACCTACTGTAAAATGTTTAAGTTACCTGAAAGAAAGCACTGCATTAATGAGCGGGATCAACAAACTGTTAGCGTTTGATGCACCCCGGAAATTAGACTAGGAATGAGTAGCTTCGAGGTTTGTCCATCACCTGTTTACTAGCAGATCAAGAATAGTCAGAATTGTTGTTGTCTCGTGGGCCGGAATTACGAAGTACTAAATAGATTAATCAATGTTTTGCCCAAAATGCAATATTGTTTATGTTTTCATCGCAGTTATCTTGTGCGTTGTTCGTTGATACTACGAGGAAAAAACACTTAAAAGGAAAGCAGTTTGCGCCGTATACTTCTGTGTTAGAAAGAACTCCAAAAATGGTGGTTCAAATCTCCTGCTCTGATGTCGTATCTCAATATGATCACATAACCGCTCTACACAGCCACGACTGAAGATTGATGCATGTCATGGCCAAAGCGTATCAGTTAGCTAATATCCAGTGATAAGGGTGTGGACGCACTTCGCCACTAGTTGTTCAGGGATGCAACGCACATGTTGATTAGAACGAGCAAGAATGGATATTACATCAGATTATTTTTTCACCGAAGAAAGGAGCTTATTAGGACCACAAAAAGGCCGTATAACAGGCATTAATACCGGTAGGCAATTTATATCACATCTCAATGGGTGGACAACATTTTCAATAAACAATAGGATTGGTTTTGCGTTTGTTACCCGTCTTTATCAATGCCCGAGCGGCACCCTCCTGTTAAAACCTCTTCGAAATTTAGTTAGTTGCCCGTCATCATGACCTCGATTACATGGTAACAAGTAGGTGCAGGTGTTGTTCGTTAAGGATACTAGAAAAGAACCATATTTGTGATTCTGTGCTGAGTCTACGTTCGAGTCACTTGGCACCGACGTTTCGGTACTAATTGGTTATTCTCTGCAAACAAAGTGGCGAGACAAAATCGTGGAAATCCTTGAGCGAGAAGCGAAACTTTCTGCGATGATATTCTGTCAATAATGCCTTTGTCAAATTACAGCGTGCATGACTGACTTGTTAAAATGTGTCATCAATTACTGCGAGTTTCTTGCTTTCATCGGCTACTTTGTCCTGGTTTCGGGCCATTCCAATGCGCCTTGGTAAGTAAAGTTCGTACGCTATCAAAGTCGGCGGCGCTGTTTCTAGGCGCCGCTTTGCTACTCTGGATCACTGTTTCTATTTTACTTTTGTTAGGTCGTTAGTGTCTCTAACTGAAATGGATACAAAGCAGCAGATCGTGTTATTTGCTTGTATATATGAGCTTAACAGGCTGTTCATAAACTGTCGTTCAAAAAGGAACCAATGTCTTGACACGGACAGAATGTCATAAAAATAAGTGGCCAAGTACAAAGTACTGGCCAAGAACTGGATAAAATGAAGTGTTTGGAAGAAAGCTCCATTTTGTTACTTAAAACCCCGGTAAGAAAATATACTGTGGAATTTCCGTTGACGATCGTGGAAGTGTGTAAGGCGGTTTGTGGAGCTGGTGGGCGATTTGGCATGTATACAAATATGTTAACGTGTGATGAGTGGGTGCTATCGGACACACTTTCATTTGTGAACTCAACCTAGCGTTCATGGGTCATTCATAAATGCGACAAATGGAAGACCGTGTATCAATCTGGGAACCCCGGACGGTCTTCTAGGACCTGACCCACAAGCCTTGAACACTCATAGGAATGAGACACTGTTGAATAGATGCTGCCATCACTGACTGGTCAGCACAAGGTTGTTGCAATTTGGAATGGAAATTACCTGCAGTTTGGATACCCGAAGCCCATGAACACCTTAGATGGATGTCTCTGGAAACTGTTTTTCTTAGATGCACACAACTTGCGGTAGGAACAGGGACTAATAAATCATTATTATTTTGATGTTTTGTCTTTGTTTACAGAAGCACAGTGGCAAGTTCGTTCTTGATAATGTTCCACTCAGCTACTGGCATCTGGATACTTCTAAGACGATGTAATACTAATGCCTAACAAAAGTCCTCACCGGTTTTACTAATTTACGCTCATCTTCTTCCTGGAGAAAAGACGGATGACGTAGTCTCATTGTAGGTTCCATTACAAACTGCTTTGAGGAATATCCCGACCATGGATCCACCAGTCGCTACCGACGAAGGGTTTTCATGAAGTTGCACGACTAAGAGAATTTTAGCATTTTGCTTGCATACTTTTCAGATGAAACACGAAGTATTAGCCGGCATCAATTTCCCTGGGTTGAAGGAGCTGCTCCTTCAGTTCTTATTTTGCTCTGTGTGGATCAGCCGAGTTTTTGATATAGTTGTCTTTTTGATTCAAAAATGAATAATGAAATTGGAGTCCGAGTCTTCCACTTTAATGCAAGCTCCCAGTACGTACCTCCTGCAGGTTAGCTACCTGCCTAAAACTTCTACTGTTAAACTGCCGGACAACTGGGACTTACTGTTTGCAGTTATCAGGTATTCCCTTTCAGTAAGTCGACAGACCACTAAACATAGCATTTGAATTATTGGTACCCATTGCTGAAGCCTATTGATATGGCTTCCATCACTTGACTTTAACCACCCATGACTGGGCTCAGTTTCTACCCTCATCGCTTGACGAGCATTCATGATAGTGGTTTTTTCTGACAGTCTGACACCGTTGCCATCTTTTTTGTGACTATCACGGGAGTGTGTGACATTTACCTCAAGTTTATGCATGCTTCTTAGAATCGTTCTGCACTGAAATAATCTTAACATGTGTTATTCTGTTTTGTTGTCAGTATTACCGCAGGCAGGTATTACTTATGAAGTCGTGCCTGTGCATAGTTGGACAAGTAAGTGTTCTGTCATTGTCATATGTGTATTTCAAATAGCAGATCAGTATTGAAAACAGTTGGCACGCACTTTGTGCAAATGGTCAAATAAGATACAGTATAGACGAGTTGATGGTAATGATGCTTCAGTTTCAATGTGTCAAAAGGATTTTCCTCCTCTACTGCCACAGGTAATAAATAAACCAACTTTCTCAAACAAATCCTGAAGCATGGACCATCACTTGGTTTCTCCTTTCAATTTTTTCCTATTTAATGCGGTTAGCTCCTCATGAGTGCCCGCTGTCATTCAGGCTGGCCAACTAGGCGGAGAAACCCTGTCAAAAGCTCATGCCTCTCTGCTTCGTGATATTTGGAACGTGGAACACAATAGGTTATCGGGGGGTGAGTCATTGATTACACCCATTTTCAAGAAGGGCGCACGAAGTGACTGTAGCATTCATCGTGGAATTAGTCTAACCCTGATATTTATTTAGGTGTTAGCTTCCATAATGCTAAACCATTTAATCCCAGCTCATGAGAGTAACGTCGCGAACAGCAGGCCGGATTTCATCCAGGT
>LUCM01001730.1:68966-105234 GCA_008360955.1 Fasciolopsis buskii
AGATGAAGAATCTAGTATTAGGTGCCAATTCTGAGGGTGCCTTTTTTGGCGCATGGAACTTAGTAGACTACGCTGATTGGGTCGTGTTGCGAATGACGAACACTCGTCTACCACATCGTACCCTATTTTTCGTCCGTCCCACGGAATGGGGGAAGCTATGTGAGGTCAACAGATGACGTGGCAACGTGTAATGAGAAAATGCCCAGCGAACATGGGTAAAATAGGTATCCCACGTCTTCCTGGTTAGAGTCCGAAAGACCGGTCAACTAGCCAGCTGGAGACACTGAAAGATATGGCAGCGAACCGTGAACTGTGGCGATCGAGTTTTCATTTTATATGGAATAAGAATTATTGAAGGAATGCACTTCTACAGTTAGACTGTGTTCCGTATGTTGATTACTACAGTATTCTTACCTTTTTCCGCCTAAATAGGTTCACTCCTTGTTTCCCCGCATGTTCAGGCATTTTGTAAAATCACCTAACTTGGGAAAAGACAGCGGTGAGTGGGGCTTGCCTTGCTGTTCAACGCAGGCTGATGATGATATTTTCACGGCTAACTTAGATGGGATTTTTTGCTTATTTTCCTATCCGACAGAAATACTGCTAGCCAAGAAACCAGTTAAAATCGCATTTTCTGCCCTGGAAGCACATTCTAGGCGAATATTCTAAATTTGCCATCACTTACGTATTGAGTTCATGAGGCACTTCTGATGCGTCTTCTTCAGACATTTGGCGCTGAAGTAAGAAAGCCGCATTGAAATCTCCGGATCCATACAGCTTTCTGAGGCCACGAATGAACTATTCTGTGCAATTTTTCCTGTCTTTCTGAGGTTTTTTATGGTTTTGATTGCGGGCCACGTACTACTGATTTATATCTGAATGTTGAATTTATGATTTAACGGTTAGATGGACGCACAAAAGACAGTCATTTGCATTGAGTTAGAAATTTGTGTGGTCACACGGGAACATTTTATTCAAGTACCTACTATGGTAAACCACTGGATACGAAACTGGAAATCTGAGGTTGCAAACATTAAGTCCGTGCCACGAACATGCCTCTGAGATTGACTGAGGTCAGGAGCAACTGATAAGATAACTGGCTAGTTATCATCACTAGTCCGCATCATATGTCAGACCGAGTTACTACTAGATGTCACATTATTTACGATGATCGCATAGCAGCCAAAAATAATTTCCGTCTACTTCATTCAGATGCAAATCATTAGCCCAATTTTATACTACGGAGTCGGCTACAGTGAAGTGGTTTCCGTAGACCGGCTATTGGATGGCTAACTTGTATGATGTTACGTTGCCGGATTTGTGAAGAATACGATGGGGTTCACAAGAAACTGGTTTGTAGCTCAGCGATGGCCAACCTTTCATTCACCCGCGCATGAGTGAGGCAACTGTTGGAAAGGATTTCTAGGTTGGTTCATTCTGGTGATGACATTAAGACGTAATATATGGCTATTCGTCATTAGTGTGCAGTAAAATCATGCAGAAGTTTAGACAAAATCTTCATATTTACTATTGTTTGCGTAGTTTGGGATACCTCATCGACTAACCAAACGAAAAAATATGGAGGAAGCATAGCTGCCCGAAAGAACCTTTTCGAATAGCCGCTTAGAAATATTTTTCACTAACATAAAAATGTTACCAGAAAGCAATATAGCATGACTTTTCGTTCTAACCTTTTCATTTGCTTTGTTGTTAATTCGGTGTGCTTTGTTTTCACAAATTGCGTCTAAGCCACGTGTCGGATTCTAAAGGCCAAATTGACGCAGCGAGAGGATTACGTTTCAGATTTACGATCTTGATGGGTGAAACTCTGCATCAAGAAATATCGAAAACCACTGGCAGGTAGTTATGATGGCATGTCCATGTGTTTGAATTTCAGGCTGGCTTGTTCCGCTTCGAATCCGGATTTCCCACATGCACTAATGGTACCAGGACTACTGCATCACTGGCGTCGAGTTTTATGTGATCATGAGAAAACGCACCGAATTAGAGGCACACATACATATGGGTTCATTTTACGTTAGTGCACGAACGAATGAAATGTTTCTCCAATACAGCAATACGAAATATTTTCTGATTTTGACCTCATCTGGATTCTGGTTTGCGGATCAGGCTTAACGCTGAGCGGGTCCGCAGAATCCAGAAGTATCGGAATCCCAATCACACTGGTAAACTGCTAAAATAAAATGCGCGCTTCGACTGCATCCAAGTGACCACATTACTTAATCCGGATAAAGCCTCCCTGACTGGTATAGACTTGCATTGGCCAATAAACAACTATCTGTCATGCCATGTATATAGTAATTGAAAAGAGCACCTCAGTTTGAAAAAGTGTACAGTTATTAGACTTCACCCATGATGCACGTGTGCGCATGCTGGAAATGTTTATCATGACTAGCTGCGTTCCACGTTACTCTTACATTTTTTCTCGATTGGTTTATGAAGTTTCACGCTGGTCATTTGTTGTTTTGCTCACGAATTCAGATCCTAGCCTCTTGATTAATCACTAATGAGTTAGGCGACAATCCCCGTTAACTAGTCGGCAATATAGATTACATTTTCGGCCCTAAGCGAAGTACACATCAAGTTTCATTGGAATCTCGGTAGAAGAGGACAGCGGTAGAGAAGAAAATGAGGCGAAACAGAAATGCTGTGTACTGTTCAGCTCAATCTTAACTCTTTGTGCATATCTCCCGTGTCATTCATAAGCACTTATTGTCGTAGTTTGCCTGTAGACAGTGTACTACCCTGATTCCCAGAACGAATTTGGGATTGCGACGAAGGGCCTTATTTTGAGTTTTTAGTAAGGAATTCTGGTCTACCGACCAGTAGACAGAGCATTGGGACGAGGTAACCTGTGGGATTCGATGACCCCTGCAATGGCTGATGGAGTTCCAATCATTATTTTTGTCTTAAATTAAAGATTAAATGTGTACATATTATATATACATATATATGGCTACTGATAGTTTCGATGCCTGCGTTACTTGGCATTATGGAAATATGTTTCACGTTTCAAAGGGACCAGTCAAATAGACGAAACTGTCATCTTGCACGTGTCCCATATTTGGCCGCACAAAAAATGCAAAATGTTTTACATGTGCAGTCAAAAACCTCGCTGGTTAACTATCCATACAATCAGATAGAGATGTTATTACCAAAGTAATGTTGGACCAAATATAAAATCGCAGAACATTTGTTATTTCCGTTTCTGGACCAATACGACTCTGATTGGCTAGTTGTATTTGGCGATGACAGCATAACTATGTCGAACCGTAATTTTCTCCATGCACGCTCAACACGTTTTTCATATTTTCTAATGTCCTCATTAATTTCATTGTGTGATCAGGATAGATTGAAGCTGAATGATCACGGTTTGTGAGTGTTCACGTACGTTTTAGAAACGTCTTAGAGACCAGGCAGTGGACGCTAGTTACCGATGACATCTGCGAAGAGGTTGAGACAGATGGTTGGCGTTTTGCGACTTGTCATTTAGCTTTTCTGAGCCTCCTGTGTATTCCTTGTTTGTCATTTTCTAATGATCCTGTAAAATTTCTAGAATATTTTGGGTACCCCATTAAACAGACAGAATGTTGCACAGGATTTAAGATTCTCATATTTCCACAATATTTCTACATCAGAGTTACAATCTAGTAGAGAGGGATTAAGTGATAGAAAGCTTGGCTACTCATTGGACGGCGCGGACGGATACAGAAACTCCACCCACACCGCTGAACCGGTACATCGCTGACTCCAGAGACGAAAAAACAGGCGCTTAAAGGTAGTATGTGAAAGCAGCCGTTTGGTTTTAAACTCTTCTTCAGATACCCCTGTTTGTTCAATAATTTTCCAACCCCTGCGAGTCACCTTCGCACTTCTGCTGGAGCGAAGACAGCTGGATTCTAGTATGCCACATGCTTACCGTGCCAGAAATTGCGAGTAGGCCTAAAGGGTTCGAATTTTTCATCCACAATTCTGCTATTCTTTGTCTTAGTTGTGAAGCATGAAATACACTAACAATTCTTCTTGAGATCCAAAACAAGAAAATTGAATTGATCGAAACTTCAAACAATTGTCGGACTGCTTTCCATTCATTTTAAAAGGGATGATTATAGTATTTTAACTAACTTCTTTCACAATAGGAAAAGAGAGGAACATTTCACGAGAGCGGCCGCAGCCCTGGAACGGCTACCCAATAGGCTAATCACCTGAAAAATTACTCACAAAAGCATACAGGTGTTCGTCAACCAAGGGTAATGCCAGCGTTTTGGTAGCAGCTCTTGATGTATAGATCCCTGACACCGAGGTAGATAGTTATATGGCTTCGGAAACACATGGGTACATTAGGCACCTAACGAAGTTTATTACTAAAATCAGCAAAAGTTAACAAATGCAAAAAAATTTATTCATTCTGAGAGACGGTTAGTAGACAATTTTATGTGATTTATCGTGGTGAAAGCGAGGCCTACTTTTGGTGGACAATTCGAATCGAACTTTTTTCATCCATCCATATGCGAAACATAATACTGAGAAGAAAAATCAATACTTTCGGGCATTGTGTCCCCATTCTGAAAGCTAACTTTGCCTGGCCGACGAAACTCCTCGGACGAATTACCATGTGATTTCTAAATGGACTTATGATCCATTCACGCTTCTAACGATTCAAATGAGATTCTAGGGAGAAACACATCCCTAATTAAGTCTCATCCAGTGGGCTGTATTGTCGCTCCGATATTTATGCACCTACACTTCATTTTTATGCTAAGTAAGTTCATCGGGAAAGTCCAAATTGAACATTTTCAGCCGGTGGCAGTGCCATCATCTCACTTGTGTACATGACTCTATTTACGGTCCGTATGAACCTTTGTTGAGTATGCTACCGTTCCTTCATTGGGCTTAACACGCAATGGGCGCGGTACTCTGCAGACGGTGACAAGCTAGCCGTATGATACCGAAAGCTTTGTTGTGCTTGTTTAATTATTTCAGGAAATATTTTGGCTCTCCATGCTTTTAGCGTGACTTGTTGTTGTTGAATCACTGTGAGTTATCTTTGACGACCAATTCAGTTGCACAGTTCACTTACGAAAGCGCATCTCTGATTCTCACTAGGCCGCTGTACCTCTTTGGTCTGTCTTGGGTTACGAATCATTGTTTGTTTCATTGTCTATCGTAATGTTCTCAACATCGTTCAAATACCCATTAGTAATGACATGAGCTGCAGTGCCTACTCGGAGCGGTCTTAGCTGGATTGTCCTTTCACATTTGCTGGTCCCCATCCGAATCAATGCTGACAACTGTTCACACTGATTGCACTTAATTTTGCGTGGCATTTTCATTTTTTACTATCCATGGTGGCAGTTTGAAGAAGTCACGAAAACCACCTTGTGCTTTGTTACTATCAAGCTCAGTTGGGATTTACTGATATAGGTGCTGGTCCTAACAATCTTTTCAACACCACATATCACGATTGTGTGTACTGGATCTAAAGTCATTCACATTTGTATAGGACGTGCAGTTTACAGTGTCATCAGTGTTGGCTCACCTAAATCGCTAAGCCCTTCCACAGTTCAAATCTATAAGAGCGTCTGTGGTCTTTTCGTTCGCCGATTCCGAATGTGTATACGTGCCGAATGTGTATACGTGCCAGCATTTTACGGAACGGAATGATGAACTACAATTACTATTCATTGTTTATGTCCTGTTTACGAACGCCACCAATGTCCTACCTATTGTCGGTGTTAGCGGTTAACGCGATTTGGTGTGTGTGCATTCGTCTCTCCATGGAGTCTGACTCTATCGATGTTTAAAATGAATGCACACATCAATCCCGAGTTCGGTCACCGTCAGCACAAAACATTTTCACCAAAGCTGTTCCATATTCAAGCTCTAATGGTCATTTTCGGGATCCCGGTTGCATGGATAATGAATACATTCATCACAGCGAAGAGAAGAGGGTGTTTGTAATGCTGTGAATCCTCAAATAATCGAGGCTTTCCACTCATGCGCATGTCCCGCACATCACGGCACATGCACACATGCGCACACACACGTACAACTCGGTTCTAGCTATCATGCCGCAAGTAACAAACAAACGTGGTGAAAAGACAAACGTCCAAGATCTGCTGACACGATAGTTTGTTCTGGTCGATTTGCGTGATAAGGTCGAAGTTGGGTCAACCGCTAGCCGAGCCAGGGCACAGCACGGTTTCTTGGTCGAACCATCATTCATTGAGGCCGTGACAGAACACTGTGCTGATAGATTTCGACTTGTTGTTCATGCAGGCGCTTTGAACTCGAACACGAGAAAGTTCAAGGCAATGTTCTGAATGAAAATGCACGAAAAATGAATCGATCAGTATTGCAAAAATGCTGTCCACGAGGTAAATTATCCATCCATAGTTGGATGAAACTCTGAATACCACCAGAATCACTGTATTTGCAATGAAGGCCCGTGACAACAATAAAACCGAGGATGAATCGGACTCTTGACTAGCACATCAAGGTAGCCATTCATGATACTCTGAGGCATTCTTTAACAATGAGGAAAATCATACTGAAAATTTGGGGTCGGTGACGCCTATAATGATTTTGGTAGTAGTAAAGTTCTATTGCAGTATACATATCCTAGTGGTCAATAAACTCAAGGCACACATCAATTTTCCATTGAAACAATGCTAGAGAAGATTTCAAAGCAGAATTGAAGCTATCCATGTACATCATATATATAGATTAACTAACATTTGGTTAGAAAACGGCAAAAAATTATATTCGATTAGTTAGTGTGAAAGAAGGAACATCGTATCATCGTACCGGATTTCACGATGAAAAGTCTTAAAATTGGTAGAATATAAGCTATAGATCCTGATGTGAGTTTAAAACTATTTGAAGAGTGGTAACATTGTAGAAGAATGGCCGGATTTCACGAATGCAGTTTGTTCTGCAGCCCATCTTACCAGAGCAACACAATAATACAGATTTACGAGCCAATTTAGAAGCACAGTGCGCACGTGGTGATTGTTCAAAGCAGCCCCGCTTGTAAGATGTTCTTCAGGAACTCGAGGCTTTAAAAGAGAATTCTCTGCAAGTTAATTATTCCGCAGTAATATGCCCCAGTGTCTCCGACTGCAAACCACTCTTAAATTTAACGGGTTACTCAAAATTATGACGGCGACATAGTACTCCATATCAGTCTGAGTATCATCATGCGCGAAATGGGACCCACTCATACGGTTATCAGTGTAAATCTAACTACCTGGTCTGGCGTTACTTTGCACTAAACTGATATTTCAGTCCGTGTTGAAATCTTCCAAAAATTGGACTTTAAGTGATTCTGAGTTTCGTATTTTTTCCCCTTAATTGTTCGGTGGTCTTCTAAGTTTAATTTTTCACTTAAACTAATAGAATGTAATGGCCTTCCATTTTCACTCTACCAAACACTCCATGCTATCTTCACTAGGAGGTAAATATTCCTCAGTTTCGTGTCATTAACCAGACTATTTCAGCATTGAGGTCAGTAAAATCGTTCAGTTCAAGGTTTCGTGATACCGTATACCTCCGTAGTACATTGGTAATACTTTAACGATAATAGGACAACTAAGCTTCCATCACTCACTCACTGAATCCTTCAAGTTGGACAAAGTTGTGTATAATCCTGTCGAATATCGCGCCCTATGTACTTCTCCCGTGCTTGACTAAGTTGTACGGTATACACCACTCAACAGTGAAGTGGCAAAAGTGTGTCAGGACCAAGCAGCAGTTCCGGTTCAGCATCAAGTTGTCATCTTATAGATAGGCATTTTAATTCTTGTGGTAAACAATGTCCAAACATTGCATTTCATATCACCTATTCTCCGAAGAAGCGTCTAACAAAAGCAAATCCTCGTCTTTCACATAATTTTAAGTTGGTATTCTTAAAACAAGAAAAAAACGGACAACAGATTATCTGCTACCCCCTTTTTGTCAGATTTAGTAATCGATCTTCGATGATTGAACTAGGTGTCTTCGCGCCAAAAGCGTGTTTTAACAACTTCGTTTCTAACCAGTCTTTCAGAAACTGATTACCATTGTCATTTATAGTTGAACGTGTCATGTACCGGTGAGCACGTGGCTGAAAATGCTTCCTCCCGAGGGAAGGGGGCAATTTATTAATTTCAACGGTACACAGTCGCGGCCAAACCACATATCGAAAGTATGAAAATATAAGTGACACGGTGGTATTGGTAGGGCATTCTACAAATGAATATATCCCGTTCTGTGGTTTGCGTCATTGGATTTGAAGTAATCAAGCTCATTTGCCCCTTTTTTCAGTGTCAGCGAGCAGTCTCCGTTGAGTATACGTTGTGAGGGTAGCTGTTTTCTTAGTGCTGAATTTTAAACTTGTGACTACCCTACTCGCTAGTAGTCTTTTGGTGAGGACTGAATATAAAACGAAAATAACATCCGTCGGAAGTCAATCGAGGACGATCTGTTAGTTACAATTAGTAGTCGTGCGTTAGACAAAACAAGTAATTGGCATGTGCGTATGTCCCGAAGGATTTATCTTCTGCTACTTCTTGTGCAAACCGCGGGGGATAGAAAATTAATTTCACCGAACCGTTACTGATGTGGATGGCTACCGGTCGTCGGTCACGCGGTCAAGCTCCGTACGTCGTTCAAATCATTCGTCGTGCTTGTGCCACCTGCAGAGAAGTCGTCTATCATTATGGGTTGACTGCGGTGTGCTATCGGTCGGCGATAGTACAACTCAGTAACGGATATATGCAATATCAACGGGTGGTGAAGCTGGGCAAGCAATTTACAATCTACTCGGTAGCAGTATGGCTAAAGCCTTCGATCGACAGCCATTGGTTGCGGGTTTGCGTCCTAGTTTGAGCGGGACTGGTGTGCTGTACTGAGGATTCCCAACAAGGATGAAGCAGCCGCATGGTTTATCCATATTCTCTTACTGATGAGATGAGTGTTACTGTTGTGCAATGACTAGTTGCGTGAACCGTTTGATCCATTACCATCAGTGGTTGAGAATATTGATTCCTGAAAAATGACGGCCCCAGCAAGTTATAAAAATTTCAAAATACTTGGCAACTCACCTGAGTGGGAGACTGGAATTCTTCGCTGTAGGATAGTGGTCAGTGACTGGTTCATGATATCCATAGTCGTGCTTCTGACTCGTAACTCGTTTCGCTCAACTGCATCCGTTTAAGGAGGGGGAATCTCCTCGAATACTGCGGCAATAATATGCATTTAAAAGGTACCATTGTGATCCACTAATTAGAAATGATCTAAAGATTTACGGATTGCCTATTGGTTCCAAGGAGCTTGTTGTGTAGACGTGAATTAGTTCACAGACATGAGTCGGATTCAGCAAAATTAAAATAGCACTTCGAAAGCACGACGTCAAAGGCTAAACCTAATCTATTAGGACTATTTAGGGATCACCTAGTGAAATTTTTCAATCCAGAAAGTTATTTATGACTTACTGATAATGCATAATGCATAACACTTTGGCATCAGCATTTACCGGTATTGTATAGATGTAATTGCTTTCATCACTGCTTTGTAAAGTGATTCCAAATTACACGTAACGCCAGGGTCCTACCTTGATTGTTTTCGGATGTCTGTATTAAATCTCCTTGTTGACTGCTGGGCATATTTGCTATTTTGCTACACTTTATGAATGCACTAGAGGGTAATGTTTCTAGGACTAGAATATACAGCGCACGGACTTTCTACATTCCTGAGCTTTCTGAGTGAACCCCATGAACATTATGAATCTATCGTAAATTGTTAACTGTAGATATATGCTTCTAAGTGACTCATGGAAGAATTACTCGTGTATAATACTTGTTGCAGTCGGTTGATCTGAAAAGGTAGTCCTTTCGTCGTTGTTATTTTAGAGAACCAGCAAAGATACACGGAAGAAAATGACACTTTGCGTGATATATTTGGAAAGCCTTCTCGCTGGTAATTCTGTTCTGCGTTGGGTGTATATAATTTTACGTGAACAGCTTCCATTAAGATTTTCGAGAAAAAATACTTCTCAATGGGGGGCATTTGTGAAGTTTCTCCTGCATAAATATTTACCACGGCAAACCTTACTGGCTTTTGGTCCCGACGGAGGGATTCCTGATCCTCCAGGTGGGGGGCTGATTTGAGCTGGTAATTCAATCGGAAAAATTGGCGCAAGAAAAACCAATCTATTTAGATGGACTTTCACCCAGCCACTCCCCGTTGCCTTGGCGACAGATTCTCGTTAGAACCTAAGGCTTTGATCGGGAACCATAGTCGTTCTGCTTAGTGACTAGAGTACCCAACAGCGTTCGTCCAAATCACCCAGTGAATTACATAAACACAATAAGTACTATGCTGTATCGGTCGTTGCGCAGCATAATCAGGACCGTGCTACCCATTGATTTGAGCAGGGTGGATAGTGATAAGTTTACGCCTGTTCCGAGTTCTCGTGTTGGGTTAACGTCCCACTGCTTTGCAGACTTAGTTTGTGAGCCAGAGGCTCCGGTTAGGGTTCTCCGACCAAAGCCCCCTTCCACAATACGGACAGCGGCAAAATTTCGATCGACAAATTACCTCCAATACCCTTTCTGCGGAGAACTTTACTAACTTCTGTATTTTCGATATAGAGACCTTGCAAAATGCCAAGAATTGTGGCTCGATGGATCTATCGAATAGCAGATTGATGGAAGAATAACAAATAGTTAGCATGCATTATTTAAACCCAAAAGTTTGCCTCACTTAGCTGCCTCCGATGTCAGCACACTCACCCAAATAGGGAAGAAAGCTGCTGTAGGTAAATTATTTGAAACTTTTAAAATATATATATGCTGTCTCCTAAAGACGCACATATGTTCTTGGTTCCGCAATCGCTAATCTTAGACTACACGCTACCTCATTATCTTGCTTTATTACTTGCCTCTCCGGTGATCCGATTTTTAGGACTGGGAGCGTCCTGAGCATATAAGGGAGTGGAATATTTAGTGATCAAAGACAACAGCCTTTCATGGAGAAATCATTTCAACGATTTTTACATGACAGTAGCTGTCGATTGAAGAGTCCTTGTCTGTTTGTCGTATACCTGTATGTCTACCTACTACAGCTCCGTTGAAGGGAAAAACGAGCTCTACTCAGAGTTATCTGGATCACTTCGAAGTGCGTGCTTCCAACGGACCTTGTTGGGTATTTTAACCCACACATGACAAATTGGCGAAGGCGGGACGGTATGACAAATGCCCACATTTTGCCCCATCCTATTCCAACGATAGTGGAAGTCGTCTTAGTCAGGTTTTATTTGAGCAAAGGAATGTGCTGTTATAAAAAGAAATATTGGTTCAAAGAATTCCCTCGTCTGCCCTCACAGATTTGATCCCGGATTGATCACATTTCTATCGGCCGCCGGTGGTTTAGGTCAACCGAAGATGGCCGGTCATTCTCGTCTACAATTGCAGGCTGTGACCATGAGCTGGTCAGAGCCTAGTCTATAATCACACCACCAAAAGGCGGCTTGTCCCCATCAAGTGATTTCACCCAAGAACCGCTGACTACAATTCCCGTCGGAACTCTCAGTGAAATTGTCGTTTCGACAAAATACCCAGGTTCCATGCGAACACCGGGACCAGATCAAAGAAGCCCTGCACTCAACGGAAATACATACGATGGGATGCACGTAACCAATAGATGCCAATTGAGCGGAAGTTTGCAAAATGCCCTGCAGCAGTGCCGAATGGGAAAGTGTAGAGAAAAGGAAAAAAACTACAGCCATCGGAAATAGTCACAGCCTTTAACGACTGATGAGGAGTATTGGTTCATGGTGAGTAAGGAGTCCGATGGCACACTGCTTTACTTTCAAGACCATCGGCTGCTGCATCGAGCAGAACACATCGTGGGACTGTTCAGTTGGTCCGTGTTCATAGTGGGCATTCCAATTATGCCAGCAAGCGAATCAATGAGGATGGATACAAAACTCCATCGCAAATGGAGGCAGTGAGGGAGGAAGGTTTAAGGCAGCTGGACCGGATGGACTGTCGTCATTCTTCTTCAAAGATCGTGGCGAAGTGTTGACATCAGAGTTGGCAACATTCATTGAATCAATCTTGGAAAGGCAGTGGAATAAAGCCCTGAGAACTAGTGTGAATTAGAGATTGTACAGATTTACAAGAAAGGTGATGCAGATAGATCCTCGTGTGAATGCTACAGAGGAATTAAGTAGGTTAGCATTGAATCCAAACTGCTCGCGGGAATTATACTTTGCTGATTATCTAGTAATTTCGAAAGATTTATGCCTGAGAACCGAGTTGGTTTCCATCCCGATAGTGGTTGTGTTGACCAAGTCTTCACTTTCCGACAGATTCTGGAACATAAGCACATGTTCCGCAGACCCGCGATTTCTGTCTTCCTTGATCTGAAAGTGACGTTTGACTTAGTCGATTGCGCAGTTCTGTAGAGTAGTCCCTTACCGAAGGGTGTATCATTGAGGTTATTTCGCTCATCCGATCTCTGTATGTTAACAACCGAAGCCGAGTTCATGCATATTGTGTTGTTTTGCTCAGTTTGCCACGAGAAGTGATGTATGCCAAGATTGACCCCCTTCACCTTTCCTTCTTATTTTTGTCACTGAGATGGTTATGCAGATAGCCCTGCCCTCATGTGAGATTAGGCGCAATGATATTTGTTCAGACGGGAATCAGTCTGATTTTGAATATGCGGACAATGTTGTGCTGCTGAGTGAAGATTCGAGAAGGTTGCAGGTTTTTCTTCATCGCCTCAGTGGTAGTTAATGTACGTCTTGAGCCTTCAAGTTGCAAAATGCTGTTGCAAGAGTGGACTGGCCCAAAGGTGAAACTTGTCTTTGCAGGGGAGCAACTGGATGAGGTTGACAGATTTATTTACTTGGGTAGTTCCATCCCACTTGACGGTCGCATATGAGATGAAGTTTCTTCATGGGTACAGGAAGTCCGATTGGTATTTGCTCAGTTGAAGTATCTGTAGCGTCGACGTGACTTGAAATTATCAATGAAACTTCGAGTATACACGGTAGTTGTGACGTCCGCAATGCTCGACAATTCCGAAACACGGGCGTAGAGAGCAGAGGGAAGAATAGTGTTTGAACACCACGGTCTTTTTAATATTGGTAAAATATTTTGAGGTAAATTTTGTGAGTAATTCGGAGGTTAAGTTTCAGGTACTGGCTACTTAGGTGCTGAGATTAGAACGAGCATTGAATCAGAATAGTTTTGGATAGTTGGGACATATTGCGTGCATTACCACAGAACGCCTGCCTCCTTGTACGCTGTTCTTCGAGACGGGTAGTGGTTAGAAGATGGTCCGAGTTGACAAGTCGATGGGATGGGTAAGAAGTGCGGACGCTTTAATCAATGAACTGACTCGTGTAGGTGCAGTTAGACTGGAGGTTGGTTTCTAGCAGACCCCTCGAAGTGATGGCTAGAGTCAGTGAGTGATATGGCTCAGTGCTGCAGCCAGTGGTATCCATGCACTCGAAGTCTAATTGTTCTCTTCTGGTTAGTCGTTCAACGTACTATTTTGCCACCTGCGTTTCGTTATTACTCCTTCTTAATTTCATTTCTAGTAGTTGTTGCTGTTAGGTGGCAACCGTAACCAGAGCATGTTAATGCTTGTTTAATGCTTGTTCAAACTAAACTGACCTGAGCTTTAGTCCTCTTACCTAAACATCATTCAAGACGAAGGAAATAACTGGAAATCGTTAAGTCCATACGCTGGCAATATTAATTGAAATGTCAGATCTAATTTGATGAACATTTCTAACACAGTTGCATACGTCACTTGAATACATTCAGCTCTCGAACAACACTGTGGAAAGAGAAACATGATGCTTTAGGAAAAATCGAAATCGAGTTTATACTGTGTCGTCAAAAATTGCATGCGATTTCCCCTAGTGACCCTGATACACAGTTGATTTTCGATTCACCTTAGGTTGCCAGATGTTCTGTTTTCCAATGCCCGTGACTTCACTATTGACAGGCTTGCGCTGTACACGAGAGCCGATCGTTCACTGTTGCACTTGGCGCGTTTTTGCAAGCTTTTCGGTTAGATTCTTCTGCAGACCACGTGATTGAAGTTTTATTGCTTACGTATCTTATCTGTATTCTTTCTCTGATCACAGTTCATTTGAAATTAAAAGCGGATTCTACCGAAGTTTGTCCTGGCTGTATCCCGGAGTGCACGCTTTAATAATCCCAAGGGAATTCAGCACCAAGGGATACTTTAGATGAATGGGGACTTGTTTAACATCGCACTTCATGGAACCAACCACGAAAGTCGTCTGATTCAGGTATGTTTTGTTTCCGAAAGCGGGAAGTATCTTTTGTCGTAAATATTAGTATCAGTTCACTTGGTCTCTTCCTTTACCCTCATAAGGTACGATTCAAATTGACCGATAACGTGGACCAGTCAAATAATGTCAGTTAGTCCAGTCTACCCATGCGGATTAAGATCACGTTGCTGCTCATGGTCGTTTCTTCGTTCTTAGTCTGCGATTGCACCAACGTGAACGTGGCTCATTTATTGCAAGTGATTTTACAACCCCTTATTTACGTATTTTCCAATTCTGGATTTTCACTCGATTTTCGGGAACACCAAAGACCTCATCATCAAGAGGGCGTTAAAAGCAGGTCACCAAAACCCTAGATGTAAATACAGAGAGCAAGTAGAACTCGTTATCCTCTGAGTTGCACGATCTCCGGTGGTCTATTGGGACTTGAAAGTATCAACTCTTCGAATTCCACAACCGATGGGAAGCGAAAATTCCTAGACTATCATCTGACTAGGACGAGCATAAATGACTGCAGCTTGCAAAATGCTGGGCAACAGATCAGAAATCGTTATAATCCTTACCCCCCTCCTCTTTATCATCATAATAGCAAAAGGTTCAAAAGCAAAGCGAGCCTCATTGACTGTTATTCCTCCAACCACTTCACAAATGCCATTAGAAATAACGAAGCAAGGTCCAGATAAAGTAGACCTATTAGGAGTGGCATAGGCTTCAGCTATAAGCACTTGCTGATAACCATGTCGACTGAGTAGAAGTGCCTGCTCAAGACTGGCGGGATGAAAAGAATTGCTCAAAAATCCGACAGCTCATGCACCTCTTCTCAGGACTGTCTTCTAGAGCATTTTGTGGCGTATTTCAAGCAATAGTTAAGTATATCACGCACATAAGTAAACCGTACCTAAAAATAAGACAGTATATTTGGATGCCAGTTTTTCATGAGGCATGAAAACAGAGGTTACACGAGGGCTGGATTTCTAAAACTGCATCCATTTGCTGACGTAGAAAGGTTAATCCTATTCCTTTTTAAGAGCTGATGGGAAAGTGAAGGCACTGGAGTTCGCAAAAAATCCAGTGGTTACTGAGGGAAAAGCAAATTATGAAGTACTAATGTAAATCTCTGTTCGCACTTATTTGCAAAGCTGATGATATATCCTTCACGGGAACCGATGAGGATTGGGTTTGGTAAGTATAACATCCAAACTGTTTGTATAAACTATTCTTTACTGATTATTTAAATGTCTGTATATGTATATATATAATATATGCATGATTACCAAACCATTTCCGACACAGTCGAAGTTGCATTGGCTGCATCGTTATTTTTCTTTGCAAACATTATATCTCCACAAACTTTATCCCATAAAATCTGAAAATTGACTTCTACTCAGCTGATGATGCAGTCCTCACATCAGGTAAATTTATTCCTCATTTTCACTCCCTGTGTAGAAATAACCGTAGCCATTTTCGTGCTTTTGACTATATTCTTTTAGGGTTCACCTCAAATTTATTCTCAGTGAGGAAATCTAATTCTTCCCTGTTAATTACTCCTTGATCGTTCATTTCCACTGAGAAAGTAGCCATGAGCAACTAAGGAAGTTGTATTCAAAATAAGCCAGGAAACAATAATCTGTATAACCGACAAAGGAAAATGAGCACATATGAGGTTGCTATTCATCGTCTCGAGCAATGAAAGACGGTAATCCACAGTGGAGCGTAACAGCCTGCCGAGAGCTGTTTAGTTGGTGGGTAGGTATGAAATTCGGGCAATCATTGAGAAATTTGAGAGTGAAGCGTGATGCACAATGAACTAATTGGAGTTTGTTTCATGACTGCATGGCTGTGTGTAATGTACTGTCCTGCCTTTGGTTAGTGTTAACGAGATTTCCACCTGTGAGTTCATTGGAAGCCGAATAGGACGATTTTCAATCTGAGATATCTTCGATTTTTGGCCAGTAGACCTAATACGCCTGCAGAGGTGGGGTTTTACTGGAATTGCACGGTTAATCTCTTTTACTCAAACTTTTTGGCAGATTGGACAAGGTGGTCGTTTCGTCTTGTGGGACACCGTGTTCTGGAAACAGAATGCGGTCACCGACGACCGACTCGGATTACTGTTGTTGCTAAATCTACTGTTCTTCTCCAGAAGTTTTGAACCATCAGTAAATCTGGTGGTAAATGGTAACCTTTCTTCATAATGTATTTTAACGGCTCACCCAGCGGATTTCCTCAGAAGTGCTGTCTCACAACAGCTGCAGAAAGGATTCCTAAGGCTGCTCCACAGTGGTGATCCGGCGATCATCGTTGTGAAGGCTGTTCGTCTTATTTGCACCTACTGACGTAAAGAGAACAAGCAACTGCAACCAGTTAAGTATGTAGTTACGGTTATATCTGCCATCTGAAAACTTATATCGCTACATCAGGGTCATTCCCACTGTACAGATTAGAAACAAAGCTACTGCAGAAGAAGGATACAAAAACGATTGTCCACACCGATTTTGCCTTACCATTGTTTGGAACATGGTGAAAAAGTTGTCCGCAATGTTGAGGTTAGACATAAGCTTTGAAAAATAGATTGCAAGTGTTCCGGAGCCAGTCAGTTCGAATTCACTCAAAGAGTGGCTAGAAAATGAACTCAGTCGGCCAAGCGATCACATAGCGGAGAAATGCACATTCAGTAGCCAGGACATAAACCCGAGTAGGATGAGTTAACGCGCTGAATTTTAATTCGCCAAAGGCTGCGTAAAGGGTCGGCTATTTCAAGTGGTAAAACTATGTGATGCGGACGGTGGTGTTCTTTTATGCAAAAGCTTTTCGTATCTATATAGCTCCACATTGTTCATTTCATTTGCTTAACTTTGAATAGTGGAATTTGTGAAGGCATGCTAAAAACCAGAGTACATTATTGCAAGGTCAAGAATTGTCAAAACCGAACGGAACTGAATTGAATAATTGCAGAATGTCTAATTTAATGAGTTAATAAATTTTGATTGTCGCTTGAATTGAAATGCGGAACTCATTCCTCAGATGGATCATGTGAAACACTTTTCTTGGTCAGCAAAATCGATTTTTCAACAATACTGAGATCACGATGCAAGACACATGTTGTTCAGCCTTGTGACCAAGTGTGCAGATGCTGAATAAAACTGAACAAATGAACTGCCGTTCCTAGTGTAACTTGTCTGGAACGAAAAGCGAAGCGGTAACTGAAATCGGATTGACTTCACAGTAGCAGCAGCTTGTAAATACAAGCACTGAAAGAAGAACCCCAGTACATAGTGTCATACAGCCAGTCACATGATCATTTTCGAGGCACATGCACACAAAAACACGCACTGACACTCACGTCCACAGACAGCGACCTCGGACCCATTCTGTAAATGCTGCTGACTGCTTTCACAGCTATACTGAATTGCCTCCGACTATCAACTCTGGAAAATTTGTTCACACAAGTGATGTGTTCCGTACAAGCCATGATGCCACCAGCACTAGCTCAAGTGCTTGTTTCGATCGCCGAACGTTTATTGTCAAGCTTCCCGGAAGACTCCGGAACCCGAGTGGATGCAGATCCCGAAACAAAACTGCCGAAGATGACACAGGATATCGCAGGAGCGACCAGTTCAAGAGCATCGGAGGTAAATTGGATAAATACGTTATCTTTTGGGCAAGGCCATCGAAAATTACAAAGAAATGCATTTATTCTATCGTTTTCTTCCACTCCGAATTCCTATGTTAATTTGACGCAGATTGTCTCTGGTCAACGAGTAGAAGTTCACGGTTGATTTATTATTTAACGCCTGGTCGATTAGTAAGTAGAAATAATGTCATTTCTTTATTAGGTGAACGTTGTCATGTCATCTGTGCCAGGTGAACAGGTTGCCAGACAGCTTGACATTTAGTTCGCTCAATCTATTATTTTTTCCAAGCAAACGCGAAACGTACGTACGGATGCACTTATTAAGTGATAGTGTCTTGAGGCTTAGATAAGCTTATTTGCTATTAATGCACTACTCTATTCTGAACGCGACTTCATGTCTCCATAAACAACCTTCAATTTTTGGTCAAACGCAGACAGTTGAATTTAATTTGGTGATTCATTTTTTAATCCAAGGATGGTAGATCTATAAGCCGGTTCTTTTGGGAACAATCCACTGCGCCATGTAGTTGGATGTCCCTCATCGGGTCCTCGATATGTTAAGGCTTCTCCAATCAGACCGTCTGGTGTGTTCACATTGCTTAGCTCCTCACCAAGCAGGAAGGATAAAATTCTTCAGACGATATGTTATGCAAAATTGGAGAATGCTTCCATTTTGGTTTTCAACATGAACAGCGGCATTTCGAACGTAATCTGCGAAATAGTGCGCAAATAAACGTAAGTAAGATTTTCCCAGTCGATGTCCTATAGCGATATGAAGAAAAAAATACAAAATGCTTTGTAAGTCTAAGAGGATTGGATGTGTGACATCCGGGTTACCATGGTGAAAGCATCTGGGCAAGGAAAGAGAAAGTCAAACGGATTGTACAAATATCAGGTCCTTGTTGAGAAAACATTAAAATTGTTATGGCCTCCATTCTAGAAAGTCAACAGACACCAATTTTTTAGATGATATCTTTCTTCTGTTTATGGTTACTCTAGTAATGGCCTATCCCGTGAAGGTTCTGTGATCCGTGCTACGAGCCACTAATTCCGTAAACCTAGAAACGAATGACGGTTGATGGTGGAAAAAGTCCAAATTACATACCATAGTTCAAAAATGGATGAAACAGTTTACTCCGAAACACATTTTACGGGAACTAGTGCATGAATGATTACCTTTTTGGTTGAATTGATCAAGGCTGTGCTGCACTTAGTGAAGACCTCCTAACAAACGTTGATGAGCCAGCCTCTCACTGGTACAGAGGACATTTTTTTTCAAACTAATTAATCCCATTTGCTGGATGCGTGAACAAAAATTACTGTTTAGGGGACGTTTTTATCATAGCGCACCGATGAAGGCGAGGCTCTGTCCTTGTAGCCAGATGTCCAACTCACACGGGCATGCTTTCCAAGACCAAGCCGAAGGCGTGTTTAAAATGTGCACTATTGAAAGTTTTCAAGAATCACGGGGTAAAATGGCTGCCAGTTTAGTTCATGCTTATTTGAGTTATTCTGTAACCCAGAGGTCATCCTAGCTGCACGAGTGGATGTCCTTACCACGGGACGCGACAGAACAGCATTCACTTTTACGGGCCTTGACTACAGTTGCACAGATAAAACAGCATCATTCTCCGGGCCAGATGAAGGTTGCCAGTTCATTTCCGACTAGGGCAGTTGAAATTTAGATGAGTTGCACGTAAGTAGATTTTCCACTCCATGCAAAGTTGATAGCGTTTGTGATAACTGAACTCTTTCGGATTCAAAAATGTGACTCTGCTGACCAGCCTAAAAACACGTCGGGGAGGTGGGTACTGTCCACCAGGTGAACAGTGATTGCTTTCGTGTTGTCCCTAGTCGGTCTCAAACTAAGGCTCGTGTTGATATGCTCCCGAATGTGATCATTCAGACGTACCCTTTTACGGCTAAAGTAGATTGCACTACGGATTCAGACAAACTGCTGAACTAGAAGCTTATCTTTGATTTACGACGGAAATAAATTTCGGAGGAGAAAGATGAACAAATATCAATACATATTTTAATTTGCTTATTCAAAAAATTCTCGATTTGTCTTCTTTAAAAGCTAACCCTTGATGGACTGGACTTGACGTATACAGTAGCTGATTTGCCGTTTAACGAGCTAATTGGAATCTCCATTTGTTTCACATATTTATTTGAGTTAGCTGCTGATCTATCACTTAGGTGGAGTTAATAATCAGGATTTTGTTGCCTTTGCCTCGGGCAATGGAATTCTTGCGCTGCACTGCAACGAGACTTTACTCTTTTGCATAACCTTTGATCTGAGTTGTCCCTAGGTGAAGGTCAGCTAGGAGTGACCCATTCAAATCATAGCGCAGACCAAAGTCCAAGTCATTTGTAGCTCCGGACTTCTCACGATCGCCTGTGATCAGAGTGGAGGCCAGTTTTTTACGTTGACCGAATTAATTGCTTAGCACTAAAAATCAGCGAATTCGTAGATGTGCTCCCTGTTACTTCCGTTTACCTTGATATATAATCCGAATCAACATCTTATCCTAATTGCATCTTATTTCCCAGCTGGATTATCCAGCTGTTCTACATTTGACGAGATAATGCGACAGTGGGAACCTACACATTAGCCGACATCTTCCGGGAAGCTAAAACTAGGATCTTCAAGTTAAAACTGGTGAATGATAACTATTTTTCATCATATCCTAGATGGTTACTCGAACAGTTTCAGTCTAGCAGCCGCTCATTTTTTATTCTCACATTCTATCCCAGAGGTTGTCTACTCCTATTTATCTCAGTAAGCAAAATCAAAATTTGAACATTTAAATTCATCGGGCACATCAATAACAATCGTCCCACTTTTAGCCCCTCCCGATAAATGAAATATCATAGAAGGCTACTGTTTAATGCAAAAGGCCTAAATCTTTACTATCCCTTTGCAACAGCCCGGAACTCTTGCCACTCGCGGGGAAGAGGATGCCATTAAGGAGAAAGGGAAATCACCAGGCTCCACCTCGACTACAGATTGCCCCTCATCTCCACCGGAAAGCCAGTTCAAAAGTGCACCGAAATTAGTGTTATCACCTCACGAATCTTGCGGGATGAAAGAAACTACAGATTTAACGTCTACTAGAAAGACTTCTGGTGATGCAGCCAAATCAGAACATGCACAAAATTCACCATATCAAAGTAAGGATTTCATGACATCTGTGGCAACTTCACCAACCCAACCAAAGGAAATCGACCCCACGTTTGCTAATATTCATACACTCCTGAGTGACCGTCCGGCGAATCTGGATTGGTGTCAATGGCCCGTTTGTATGGCGTATTACATGTACGGTAATTGCCCATTTGGAGAAGCCTCCTGTCCGGATGCACATGCTTCGGCGGACTATAATCACGTGATCAACGATAAAGGTTTGGTTCGGGTCTGTTTCGATGCTCTCGGCGTGGGTGGAGTAAGTCATGTAACTCAACGTTCGCAGTTTACTCTGGTGCTTGGTGTAATGATGTCCGGTGATGCCGTCAGTCTGAAAATTCACTTAAGTAGGCACTTTCACTGTTAAAGTTTGCATCTCATCCAGTTATCCGAAGGTTAATAAAACACGTTTGTACAGAAGAGAAAATACAACTTGTTAAACGGGATTTTTGTTCGACAGTCATAAAAAATCTAGTGTTGCACAACCAGAAAGAAAATAACGTGCGGAATTTTATTCATATAGTGCATAGAAGCACTGTGCCACCATCCCGTTGTTAGGACGCAACGACAGTGCACTTTCATCTCTACCGGACTGGGATGCAAACTCGTGACAAACGACTGTGAGTTCGACAAGGTGACAGCTGGGCTATACGGGATGGCTCTCAGATGCCCACAGAAATCTAAGGCCGTATTTTAAAGCGTCCATCTCTTACTGTCTTATTCCGTCCATAGCATGCGGATGAGCAGTATTCGGTTCTTATCACTGATCGATTTGGACCTTACTACTCCATATTGGATGAAATCAGGATTAGGGACTCCCTATGTCTGATAGGATTAATAACGGATATGGAACAGCTGACGTTCTGTGAAACGAATGATTTTTCGATGCGATGGGAGTAACTAGAGAAAATTCGAAGATCAGTTACTCGTAAGTGTTTTCTTCCAGTGATGCTTGCAGGAGTTGACGTTGTTTGCGTATTTTGGTCAGCAATTCACCTAGAACCATTTCGCTGGGCTTACGGAAGAAATGTTTCCAGTAATTTTTTTCAACTTCTTCAAAATTTCCTGTAGATTGTCGGGGGCTGCGTAATGTATATCCTATTCGTCTATCAAGTGAACATGCCTTTTCGTATTACAAGCTGTTTATGCGTCATTCAAAAACATTTGTAGAACACTTTCCGGCTTGTGTAGTGTTGCAGGTCCTTACTACAGGCTAACGGTCCGCTTGGATGTTTCTTTTATCCTATCAGTGCATTTTTTTAATTTCAAATAAACCGATTTCTTCGCAGAATCAGCTCGGTTCTGCGTGAGAAATTTTCAATTTGCCATTTTAATGATGTACTAGATTGCTTTCTTATGACAAAAACAGCGTTTTTGCTTAGGCATCCATTAACCTTCCACCAAATGCGCTCTTGGTTTCGCCACTACTCCAGTTCACTACCAAAAGAGAACTACGATTAGTGGGAAAGAGAGTGAGGAATAACAATTTGAAGAAATGCATAAAAAGAGAGAGATTTTGAATAAAACAAAGCCACCTGATGCCGAGTTTAATCGGAACACCCAACGTAACCAGCCACCTTTTAACTAGATCTCGTGAATCCCACCACTATGATTTTACTGCACCCAAATAAGTTATTCCATTAGTTAATGTTTTCATACGTTTTGTCATGTCCCGTACTGACCAATTTCAACCGTCTTTCAAGCACTGTCCGAATTGGAGAACGGCGTATGTCGAGGCATGCCCAAACATGTGTTATATTTTAGAGGTCGAATTTCGTGATTCACTACCTTACGCTTAACTTCTGAAGTACTCACAAAATTCACGCCACCATATCATACCATTACTATGACGACAATGATGTTTAAACTGAAAGTCTTTGCACATCTGCCTCAACGGCCATGTTTTTAAGTAGCACGACAGCACTGATCACACTGTTGCCGTGCATGTCCGACGTTGGATCGATAAGCAGATATCAAGCCGACACCACAAATGTATTAAGTTAACGAATACCAATTTAGCCTTCTGCATGCGCAAAAACAATTTTACCGTTAAATGATCATCATGTGAAATACAACTACCCAAGCAAATAAATCTGTGTGCTTTCTGTAATTCTCCTCCTGCAGGAAGAAGATTGAGCTTCAAGCCAACCAAATCCTGCAATATTTTGCAAAATATATCCCAGAAGTATACTCAAAATCGTGCAGAAGTTCCGGAAAAACGTTCCACATACGTGGGGTTCTCGCTCGATAGCATAACCCTCTTCTCATGAGAATAGGGCGACTCGGAGTGCCCCACGTCTCGCAATGAATCAGGGTAAGATTACGGAAATCCATAATTCGGCTTCGGGTGTGTGTACACCTCTGAGCGAGAGATAACGTGACCTAATTGCACAATCGAGTATAAGACAATGATTGGGAGTAAGCCCAAATTAAACGTTTTTGGTAGGAACCATCTACGACGTCCTTAAATTTGCAAGGTCAAAGGTCGAGTCAAAATGTATCAGTCTCCTAACGAAGGATTTTTCTCAGAATCCTGGTTCAAATATCCATTTTCCCAGAACATTGAGTGAGTTCTGCAAACTGGTTCTTTCTTTTGAAGAATTCAGACTGAATAATCCCTTCAAATGTTCACTCAAGCAAAGCGAACACACATCTGCCGCGCGGACAGGAGGGAGTGATCACCGAAAGTTTGCTTCGCACTGAGTTACTAAAATAATCAACCGATCATAGGTATCAATGGCACTTTGCGCATCGCGCTTGCTGTCGTGAGGAAAGTAGGCTTTATGGCATAGGGCTAATTTGAAATAAATAATTTAAAGGCTTCTTCGATATTCCATAGTAGTGATAAGTGTGTTCAAGTGGCATTCTTTTGGAATTTGATCAGGCCTCAATTAAAGGATGATGAGTATGCAATGACGGGAAGTAGAAATAAGAGAAAGCTTCTGCAAGCAGCATTTTTCATTTTGATTATTAATTAAACGTTCATGATGAATGAGGAATCACTTAAAGATGAGAGCAATTTGCTGAACTTGCTAGTTGAACTGTGATTATCTACCGGCATCTAGACCCCAATGCGTGGTTGCAAACTACAAATTTTTTCGAATGAACTGCCCGAAATGCTCAGCATGGTTGAGTGCATTTAAATTACGAAAGTTCGATCATGGTGAGAACAATTTTGTTAGGTGAAAACAACTGATCTTCAAAAGAGTTGTGATTGACCGAAATCAAACGGTGCAATTCTGTGCTTTTTCTTGCTAATTCTCACAACTCGTTTTGTTCAAGCTAGGAAATTGCTTCGCCCTTTGAGGTCAGAATAACGGACCGAGCTACTGAAACGTTGAACTAGTGCACTCGGGAATACGGATGATAGTGTATACAAGTGCACAAAACTGTTTTTAGTGCGATTGACTGGCGGATGGAGATATTCAGTGTTGTTCGGAATTTCAAGTGTGTTCATCAAAACTGAAACTCTTTTATCTTTCTCGCTACTATATTTCAAATAACCTTCAGAGAATGTGTCTTCGACGTCCCGGATGCTGTCGGTTTTTCCACGCCCCGGCTCACATCCGTTATCAGATGCTGGAGATTAGACACAGAAACCGCCAACGAAATTATCGTTCGTCATCACACCAGGCAAGACCAAATCAGTTCTATCTGGATTCGATGCTGTCACCTACGACCGAATGGGCAGTTCACGGTGAAGGTCAGCCATCATCAATGAACACTAATATTTCGGGTTCCACGTCGACTGAAGCCACCATAAGCATGGCAGCTGTGGTAGCTGCGTTGATAGCTCGTCTGGTTATGGAATCAAGTCACGCACAGGATACGACTAAACTGTTAGACCGCCTGGTTCACACCTTGAGCCAGCCGGCAAGATTGATAAGTTCACCATTGCATTGTCCAGACCAGCAATATCTTATTTCGCCGTACAACACGGGTTATCCAACGGGGATTTACGCTTCTCAACATCCCGGACAGCATTACAATGCTTTTTAGGTCAGAAAAAATGTCGTGTGAATAAAATGTGACCTTTCATGTAACGGGTGCTGACTCGTCGGAAAATCTATAAAAGTACTGATACTCGGTTGGAGTAGTTGATGGCGCAACCTAATTCCCACTCTTTATAAAATCAGGTTTACCACAATTATGCTCTGCCTCTCTTTCTACCTCGTTTATTCACCTGAACCTCTCGTCCACTCCCGATCAAATATTTTTCTTATGATTTATTCTCAGTGACCAAATTTGGCTACTTTCATCGTTTCTATGTCTTACAGTGCTAATACTATATTTTTAATTGTTGGACTGGACTTTCCTAGCTTTGTTTACTGGGCGCTCAATCTGTCATCTGAGTGAGTTGATTAGAACCTGTTCAAAATCAGCAGATCATGCATAAAAGATTGTTTGCTCAATTCACAGACATTTATTCGTGATATATATATATATATATGATTAGATAAGAGAGTATCAAATCTTGGTTAATCGGTGTCTTTCATTTTTAAACTCATTCTACTCATAGTTCTCAACTCACAGTTTTGACGTGAAAATTTTGTTGAATCACTGGAAAACATCACTGTGCCGAACTCACGGGAGTTCAGCCACGTTGAATCTGCCTTAGCAGCCTTCCTTTCACAAATACATCTGTATTTATCACCCATGTTAGGCAAACACAACTGATCCCACAAAGCACGAAAATCCATCTTTCTGAATGATTACGTTGACTACAGCTTCGTGAATCGTGAATGCTTCCCGGCGATGAAGGTCTTCCGGTATAACGATAAGTTTATGGTAAAAATAAAGACAAGATTAAAGTGGTTGTAAATAACACGTGTCACCTGAGAAAAGCACATTAGTAGTTGACCAGCATGTTGCAGTCGCTTTAGAGGGTGGTTAGTTTCCAAGGTATAGAAATCACGTTACTCAAAGTTGAGATTAAGTTGTTCACTTGCTCCTATCTAGGCCATGTGAATTCATCACACTTCACAGCTACCGTCAATGAACAACAAATACCGATCAGTCAATGAAGCTTCTCTATGTAACCTAGCTTTTCCGATGAGACCGGCCACTAGCAGGCATGACTGCGGGTTAATCCTTCTACAAAATGTGCGTTGCACTGCTACGTACTTGTTGATTTGGTTACAGAATACTAACCATTGACGACAACATAGGAACCAAGTTAGCTCAGTACTTCTGACCATGCGTGACGTAGGCTCATTGGGTCGGTGGTAACACACTACACGCCTTCATCCGGAAGGTTCGGATTGACAATTTGGGCATATGACAGTGGCCAAGCACCAACCATGCAGTTCAAGCCGAGCAAAACGCGAGTCTGATGTTTCCGTAGTTTGTGTGAGAGGCAGCTAGGCAGAGAAAAAAATAGGAAACCATAATCGAAGTACAACAGTCGCTCATAAACGATGAGACTTAGCGGAAGCATACTAAGTGTCATATCAGTTGATGGAACTGGGTGTATCTTCCGTTTGTTAGCATGACTAATGTGCACCGATTCAGTATTGCCGCTTCTTGCATTTGGTCTCGATAAACCTTCAGCATGTCTGTAGAACAAATGAAGACCAGGCGAATGACTTTCTGGAGCGATTCACTGAGTTTGATTAAAATAAACTCCCTGAGGGGAACCCAAACATTAACAAACAGTCACCTTGACGAGGCCATGCCCTGTGTAATTCTACTCTCAACACCGCGATGAAAAAAATTTTTGTCGGTGCAGGATGGTGCTCATGTTCCCGGTGACATTCGTTTTCTTAATTCACAGTAAACGAAGGCTTGTGTGGAGGGTGAGGAGACTGAATAGACGGTGTTGTGACTCGTAATCCTTTTAGTTCTCCGAACCATGCTACGTAAATCCCACTCTACCTTTTCATTTATCTATAACTTCTTCGCAATGGTTATCTCACTCTTGCTCTAAGCTTGCTTCCCGTGCTGCACACAAAATGTACTTTCTGTTCGTGCGTCACACAGTTCCGTTCGCTTTAGTACCTTCTGCTCCTTACAGTTGCAATCTATTGCACATGTGAAAATGCATCCGTTTTAGGCATGTAGCGTCGTCCACTTGTCCTCCTTCGTAGCTGTTTAATTTGTCGTCTTAAAGATTAGTAATTTTTTTTCGTCTACAGGCGATAGTTCGTGGCCGGTTGACTTTTTTGCTCACTTTTATATATCGCCGATACTTTGGCTGTTGTTTCTGTCACCTTTCCCTGGCGTTCCCTTCGTTTAAATTATGTCCGTATATCCAATATGGTGGTAATTACACAGATCCTTGTCACAAGAAAAATGACATCTGTCGTGCAGGCTTCTCCTCAGCATTCCTCTTTAGTCCTACAAATTCCCAACATCTCATCGCTAAAATTCAAGAATGGATGACCAATTCTGGCACCACTGACTGTGCCAGTCATCCCAACAGTATGCTCTAACTATGGGTTTAGCTATTTTGGTGTTTCTTTTGACGTGAAAACAAACATCGTGATCAACTGTGTGGTTGACTGGTAACACGTTCAATGGCAGGAATAATACAAATCCCTTGTACCTTTTTGATTCCCGTTGAAATCACCTTTTTTAACCAACCCAACATAAATCCAGGCACACAATTTTGTCTAAATAAGTCTATCATTTATTAATCCATTGTGGGCTCTAAGGTCGGGGCGTTGAGTTGCATATCAACCAGTCACTTAGATATTGAGCAGTCATCTGTTGTCACCCATTGAAACCGTGTGCGGATGTATGACAGAGTCCTGACTGTCCCACTTTCTAAAGGTGTGCCCTATGGGTTATTGCGAAAGCTCTTTCAAATGCACTCGTGCCCAAAGCACTGATTAGATTCTGACGGAAGCTGTGCGGTCAGAACTGGCTCGTTGGAAGTCCAGCGGGCAATCTGGAGACCACGGTCCCGACTGACTACATTCGAATGTGGAATGATGGTTAGGCGAACAGAAAAGTGGGCTAAACAAGCAGATTCGTTTCACCAAGGGAATTCCGATGAGCACAAGTAAAGGGGACTGTAAACTGACACGACCAGAAACGCCCAAACCTAATCCACCTTAGTTATTTAAATATCACTCCCGAATAATCATTTGCCCTTTCACAGAGACCGGTAAACGAGAACTCGGTGCTATGCTTCCAATAATCCCAGTAGCATTAGAATTATTCTTCTCAGCTATTAAACGTGAAAGCATGTTTGGATGGACCACGAATCGAAATTGTACATTTGGCATTCTTGTAAATATATGGAATACTACATGTCAGAGAGAAATGAAGTTGTGCGTTCAAGCTTACTACCGTGATTCATGCAAAGATACTCGGCCCTTAGTGACCTCACAATTAGCCCACAAAACAACCGTCATATTGAACCCAATATGACACGTTACCTAACAGGATAGATAGAGTTCTCGCCTACGGGGATAAATGAACGCCCAGCAAACGATAGGTTCGGTTGGGTCTAAAACCAGAACAAATGTTTTTAGACCACCGCACGGCCATCTGTTGCAGTAACTAAGGGAATTATATGCTAATTTTCTTTTAATTTTTTATTCAATGGTCTGACGAGGTGTCGCCTTTTTAAATCCTTGCAACCAACTTTAGTCTAATCTCATCTAAATCTCTTCTGACACATCACCCCGTGTCAAAAATATGAAGATCTGCATCTATTTATACAAAATACCAATTGGAGACCACTAACAGAACTTTCCAGGTTTTTCCACATATTCTGCTTGCGAAACATATGATCTTGGCTGTGTCACCTTCTAATTGATAGTAAAAAAATCCTTGCATGGATGCACCACATGCATTTCTACTGGATAGGACCTAAAATTGTTCCACGATGCCATGGCGGAGAGTGTAAGAACCTTTCAATCACCAGCCCAGATTACTCGTCGTAAATTGACGACCATTGTCAGAATATGTCATTGAGTCAGCTCTAATCCACCAAACAGAAAAGATGATCAAATATGCTTATCGTTTTTGATTTCGATGTGCTTCGGATTTCGTCACTGTCAGAGCGACCTTCGTATTTGGATCTTAAGATGTTTTAAATGTGACTGTCTGTACATGAATTGGTCACTGCTTTTAGGCCTTTGTTTCCAGAGGAGTGTCACTTGTCCTTCATGTACAACGAAATATGGAATGTAAGTTGCATAATCGAAGTAGAAAGGTGTCTGGAAAAAATGAGGTAATCACGCCTTCAGCGCTATCTGCGTATGAGAACGAATTTTAGCTGATGTGTATACGTATTGGGACTAGTTTGCGATTGAAGTTTTTACTTGACATCACACGCTGAACCAGTCTCAAAATTACGTGAAACGCTGCCCTCACTTCGGAAGTTCAGTTAATTGCATTGGGTCAAAAGTCCAAAGTTATCAATTACTTACATAGATGGTGCTGCTTTAGTTTGATCAGTCATTTTAACGAGTTCAGAACTTGGTTATTATCGACCAGAGACATTCACGGACTACCAGTGCCACCGTAATTTGAGAAAATTAAGGCATGAATACCGATTAACGGCAGACAGTTCATCAAGGATGACAAACTGGTTGTGAAATAATCGTTTTCACGTACCCGTTTCAGCAGAGCGAGCAATTCATTTAGGTCATCAGTTTCATGTGAACGCAATTAAATACTGGCGAATATTTGCTGAAACACTAAACAATGTTTGAAAATATTGAACATTTATTGTCTACAAACTTCGAAGTGGAAGCAAAATGACACAAGTACAAAAACATTTTGAACACAATACCATCAAGAGCTTCCATCCGAGAAAGAGCAAGGATATATTCGGGTATGGCAATTAAGTTGTTGCTTTCATCACTCGTATAATGCCAAAGCTTTACCAAGTGGAAAAGACTGAGGAATACAGTAACAAATAAAGGCTATCAAATAACGGTTCAAGACATCTGTTTTTGAGGGTACAAATTAGCAAGCACAGAATGGACAAATGCCACGACACTTTGTCTGCAGCAGATCAAGGACATTTTTAGTGGGGTTACTTTAAGCAAAATATCCGAAGCTGGTCGTCTTCCCATTCACATCTTTCCATTCTTTCAGTCGGAGTGGACATAAACGTTAAATTGAAATTGGCTCGCCAATGCCAGTGAGCTTATTGCATCGGAGTCACACAGGCATAAAGCCGCATTCTTTTAGCAGGGTGACAACAAGTTCGGTGAAACTGGAATCTTCGATATAAGAAGATCCCCCTTTCTAACGTTACATCCGTTGGGGTGACCTAGTAGCGGATTTTCCTATCTCCATGAAACGGCATGAAAACGTTTGCCACGGGACTAGTTGTACACTGACTAGGTCCGAACGCGTCTGATATATGGCCAACTGCTGCTCGGGTGCATTTGCTACAGTAATGGCCTCTGGTATCACAGTGTATACAGATTAACCCTCCGAAAAAGGTCGTCTATCAAGCCGATTCACATAATTATTCACATGTCGTCATTGCGACGAAGCATTAGTTTTCTGGCTATTTTTAAATCACTCTGCTTTTCAAACTTACGGATGCTGAGATTATTTCCGATATCGGTGACCTTTAAGTAGGCGAAAACCATGGCCACTGTCGGTCCCGTTCATGCAGCTTTTCATTTCCGGCCGAGATAATCTGCTAGTTCGAACCTAAACGAGTAGCTATGGCTGATGCATGCAATGAGCATGGAAGTTTGCCAATCAACCAGGTAAAATTGATGCAACAGTGAAGAGAGTATTTGGATGCTAAACGGAGATGTCTAGAAATTCATAATTCTGTCTGTGTCCCGAGCGATTGCGGAACTGATGGACCAGACTTCCAAGACAGATCTGTTCAAATCTTGTATATGTTTCATGCATTTGAAGGTGCCTAATCAGTGAAGTGGTACACACAAAGTGGTCAAGTGCTGCAACTCGTAAGATTGATTTCTCTGAAAGAAGCTTATGCTGATGTTCGGTATTTAGAGCTCTTGGGCTGATGAGACATCTTGCTAGTTACGGGATGATAGACGATGTGTATATGTATATACACTCACGGGAAGGGCGTACAGCACCACAGCCCGTGATGTTCTGCCTTACGGTTACAAGAGTTGGCCCATCCGTGTTGAGAATGCCCGGTGACCGCTTGTGTCCTACCCCACCAATTTCTCCGAAGCATTGCTCATGTCTGGTGGGGATATCGGGTGAGCAATGACGAGTTGCGTCGTTGTGTTCGGAGCAGAAGTCACCCTCTCACTGAGATAGTAGCTGTACGTTGCCTTCGGTGACTTGGACAGGCACTGCATATACCGTTTCGCGCATGCTGCACAATGCTCGGAGAAGCGACTTGGCGGTCATGCTATGAAGTGGCGTAGAGGTATGGTGAAGTTAGCCTCGGTTAGTGTTTTCGTTCAGGGAAGATTTTAATTTACAGCAACGTTGACCGTGAGCCAAGGTCCTTT
Source organism: Fasciolopsis buskii (assembly GCA_008360955.1). Lineage (NCBI taxonomy): Eukaryota > Metazoa > Platyhelminthes > Trematoda > Plagiorchiida > Fasciolidae > Fasciolopsis > Fasciolopsis buskii. The sequence continues at coordinate 100,535 of LUCM01001730.1, forward strand.
AAACACACTGCGTTAATCCCCTGCATTGGTACCGTGATAATGAAACAATGAGTGAAAAGCAATAAAACATTTTGGTTCCGCAATAACGGGGGCCAAGAATTGACTTCAAACCACCGATCGATTTAAAGTTCTGTGCTTCAACTTTCCAAGCTTCTGGAATTAAATAAGGCCACAATTTACGCCGTATTCAAGGAGCAAAGTGTGCCAAGAGCAGGTTCTTCATGGAGGAAGTCAATCGCTTCCAGAATTGATCACAAATCTAATTAAGGTCATATTGAAATTCCATTGCAGGAATTCTCTTTCTATTCCTGTTGCAGATTATTACCGATGTATCATCCAGACAGATTTGAATAATATTTAAAGGCACTAAGTTTCACCAGACGTGCAGCATGTACTAAGTAGAGAACAACAGAGGGAATATAATTATCTTGTGCAACGGCAGAAAATTCTGAGTTCCTCAGTCTAGGGATCCGTTAATTTTATCGATGAATGAATAGCACGTTGTAACCTGAAAAACATTTAGAAATAGACTTTTAGAAGGAACTTCTCCGACTAGGTTTTCCCGCTCTCTTCTTCCCGTTCAAGTTGTTCACTCTCACAAGAATAAAAATAAAAGTACTCACCAACGGATCAAATGTGAATGCAGTCCAGATAGGGGCAATTTCGTCGTCGTGGTAAGAGGGATATTTCTTTTATTCTATGAAAATAACCGATATGAAATAGTAGAGTCTCCCAACGAAGCGCTATGTTTCACTTCACCAGAATTTAGTATGCAAACTTTTCTGAATGGATGGACTTTCTTTCAATCCGACGTTTTATGGATAAAAGTTCATTTGAGTGGATGGTATACTTGATTTAAAATCCTACGCTGGCTTAAATAGTGAGTCCATCCTAAATATGCCTCATGTCTTGGGAAGATACTCAAAGAAGGTACCTAACCAGCTGAAAATGACTTTGAAATACGAAAGCTTATCTGACTATGAAATAAAAGCAATTTCATCTTGGACGTGCTGCATGCCACACCAAAGTTTCCAAAATATGAATGAATGATACTAGCGAGAATATCGGTGACCACTGTTTATTGGTACTGTATTTCTGACAATACAAGCTGCGAAGAATTAATCTCATTGTTTTCCCCGAAGAAATTGTGATAACTAAAGGTCAAGATATACCTATGGTGATCAAAATGGGATATCGACTAAAGTCCTAAACCAATTCCTGACTAGGTAACTCTGGAGTATGGGACGTATTATCCAAAAGATTTTCCGGTTCTCGCTGAATAAATGGAATGCAAATTTTGGCATTAGCCTTTTTGCGCTGCTGCCTACTTGAGCGGCAACTGCTCAGATGATGGTTGTTGCATGAATTTCTCGGATAAACATATATATGTATATACGTATATATGCAGACGGTTAAAACCGGTGTTTTGGGATTCTTGGAAGTGCTGCACTAAATTGTGTATCGTAAGTTAATCTCGTGTGATTTGAGATAAACAACAAAGAGATCTGACAATAAATTTAATACATCCTTGTAAAACCAAATTGGAGGTAAATCAATAAAGCAATAAATCAATAGGATTGAGCCATAAGTAACTTGGGAACGGTAGACGAATTCACACGTCACGTGGGAGTTTATTAGAACCCGTGGTGAGAAAATAAAATAGTCGTGAAAACTTTCGCCTGGAAATTTTTACACCTAGTTCATTAAAAGGAAGCCACGAAATCATCTTTCGACTGTTCCATCCTGCTTAGGAATCACACCCGTAGCAACTGAACTGGGGGGCGGCCTGGTGAATCTAGAAATAACGAGAAGATAATCTTTTGAATATTAATTTTTTCACAACATTAATTATTATGGACGGCTGATGTATGGACGATACACTGAATTTTGAAAGTGATGGAAGCTACTTTCCAGAAGTCTGGAATAGTCTTTCAAGGTACGCCACTCACAATTGCAAGACCGTAATGTTTTATCAACAGCTTCAGTAACTAGATAGATTAGATTGTTATCTTTTGCAGTTAGGCAATCGCCTAGTGGTAAATCAATAATTTAGTTCTAAATTGTACATTGCGAATGACGGGGTGCGCTGAGGACTACTGCTCCCCAGCTTAAACGCTTTGACTATGGTCTGCAATTGCTTGTAGGCACTAAGATGTGACGTCCAAGCTATTCGCCGCATGATGTCATTTCTAATCGGTGTTAATACAGTTTAGAAAACACTGTGATTTGTCATGAACTTGCTCTACAAAGCGAGAAACACGGGACAGTGTGGCAGAATGCGCAGGGTTTCTATCGGGTGATCTGCTCTAAAATTGACTTGAGCGGTCAAATAGTGGGCGAGAATGTGAGTGAAAAATATGAGTGGCCCCTGCCTCGCAGTTACATCTCGTTTGCTTTGCACTTGCTAATTAATGTGAGACGTTTTTGTTTCGTCTTGAAGTAAATCGTTGAGAAGACTTTGATATTCAGTGGTCGGCACACTTATTTGCAAAACAGCGGTTTGAGTGAAATAGTTTGGGTTGACAAAAAGATAATGGTAGAAGAGAGCTTCCATTCTTTTGGTTAAATATGATGATGGCCAAATAGTCCTGAGGGATATATGGAGATTAAAACAGAATTCGAACAACCTTATTTTCAGGGGAGCACATACAAACCAGCGTATCCTGTATGACAAAAATCAAGTTGATGAGAACCTAGGGTGCTGGTGTGAAGTACATGAGTGAGCAGCGGAAAAGCTGGCCACATGTAGCCCAAGTCTAACTCCGAGCTTGCATAAACCGGCCTAATCAGTTTAATTGTTCTGGTATTGGTAGTTGAGGCTGGGCCACTAATTCATCAGTGCCTGAACAACGTGTTTTTCGGGATCCTAACGAGGCTCTTATAATCATGTGCTCCGCAGTCGAGAGGACCTGACCATGAAGCAGCAAAAAGTGTCAACTCGAAACTTAATCGATCGGATTGGAAATTTCAGTTGTATCCATTCAGTTGTCTGCCTCAAGCTGATTTACTGAACTACATTAGCAATTGCTAGGAGTGCTCCAGCCGTCATCTGCGACGAATGAAGCTCCCGAACCCGTTCAGACAATCATGCAGCTGTGCATTCCATTTGCGCAATCCCACAAGACCGGACGGACGAGTGCATACAAGCGAGACTGCAGAGTCTGGCAGATTATCCTTTCTGTTTAGACATAGGACTGGTTGGGTTGTAAAATAAATTTGGAGCTTTACAGCCAATATGATTCCACCAATTACACTGATAGATGGCGAAGCATATTGTATACTTTGATGCTTCCTTTCAACGGAAAATTATCTAAGTAACCATATTCTGAGCCATTGTCTTCTGAATGCGCTGTTCACAGTAAGTGTTCGCTAAGTTTGTTTCGCAAAATTTCTAATTCTTCTTCTGAAGTGTCATCAGGGCTTTAAACAGCAAAGAAAGAATTAGGTCTCGGCCCATGTTCCTTGGGACAAGGATGTGGGAACTTACACAATGACCATTCCTTGTGGATGTCTTATGCATTGACAAAGAAACGGAACCAAAGAATTAACGATTTCAAGGTGCGTTCGGAGAGGCTGTTTTTGTTCGTACTTATTTTTAAGCAAATAGATTGTTTCGATAGCCAGGTATGAAAACTTTCATTATAGTAAACACATCAGAGTTTGTACCTGTAGTAAAGAAAACTTGGAACTCAGCGGTTATAGAGCACTGATTGTACCCTATACGATCCTTCTTGACTATGTCTAAGTTTAGCCATAAAAATATCCGTAAATAGTATATGGAGAGGTGACTCTATTTTTAGCACATCTTTTGGCTATAAATTCCCCAGTCATATTCGAAATGAACAACGAACTTTCCTACGAACTGAATCCGTCAAATTTTGCAACTAACAAGCTTAAGTCAACATGGTTTTATTGGAAGTAGTTATGTATATGTGATTATTTGTCACCTTCGCTGGGAAATCAGTGAGTACTGAGAAGAAATAAGTTTTTTCCAGACTAAAGCTCTTCACCTTTTGTGTTCTAAATCGTGCTTCAAAATCACGACCTTATTGTTAAGAGATATCTAATTTATTGGTTTGATGTCAACTGATATAATGAGTGTCGTATGTCGAAAATGGGTCCCAAAAATACCTCTTCCTAGGATATCGCTTGCAGCATGCAGCTGGCCTCAAACTTTCGAATGTAGCAGTCCATGCAGAACCTTGTTGATTATGCAGAGACGATTTTTCCACTATAGCTTTTCCATCCTAACGGTTGAATCCAACTTGTTTGGAACTTTTCGAAATAGGATGGACCATCTAATAATGTTCACACCTTTGTTTTATAGGCTGACCTATCTAAGACGTGCGGTTTTTCTTCATCGCGTCAGTGGTAGTTAATGTACGTTTTGAGCCTTCAAGTTGTAAAATGCTGTTGCAACAGTGGACTGGCCCAAAGGTGAAGCTTGTCTTTGCAGGGGAGCAACTGGATGAGGTTGACAGATTTATTTACTTGGGTAGTTCCATCCCACTTGACGGTCGCATATGAGATGAAGTTTCTTCATGGGTACAGGAAGTCCGATTGGTATTTGCTCAGTTGAAGTATCTGTAGCGTCGACGTGACTTGAAATTATCAATGAAACTTCGAGTATACACGGTAGTTGTGACGTCCGCAATGCTCGACAATTCCGAAACACGGGCGTAGAGAGCAGAGGGAAGAAT
>LUCM01001730.1:105440-128216 GCA_008360955.1 Fasciolopsis buskii
TGCATTACCACAGAACGCCTGCCTCCTTGTACGCTGTTCTTCGAGACGGGTAGTGGTTAGAAGATGGTTCGAGTTGACAAGTCGATGGGATGGGTAAGAAGTGCGGACGCTTTAATCAATGAACTGACTCGTGTAGGTGCAGTTAGACTGGAGGTTGGTTTCCAGCAGACCCCTCGAAGTGATGGCTAGAGTCAGTGAGTGATATGGCTCAGTGCTGCAGCCAGTGGTATCCATGCACTCGAAGTCTGTTTGTTCTCTTCTGGTTAGTCGTTGAACGTACTATTTTGCCACCTACCTTTCGTTATTACTCCTTCTTAATTTCATTTCTAGTAGTTGTTGCTGTTAGGTGGCAACCGTAACCAGAGCATGTTAATGCTTGTTTAATGCTTGTTCAAACTAAACTGACCTGAGCTTTAGTCCTCTTACCTAAACATCATTCAAGACGAAGGAAATAACTGGAAATCGTTAAGTCCATACGATGGCAATATTAATTGAAATACCAGATCTAATTTGATGAACATTTCTAACACAGCTGCACACCTCACTTGAATACATTCAGCTCTCGACCAACACTGTGGAAAGAGAAACGTGATACTTTAGGGAGAACCGAAATCGGGTTCATACGGTTACTATCATTAGGATACAGCAGAACAGTGCTGGCGGTTTATCGTTCTGAATCCTCTTGTTCTAGAAAAGGAGACGTTAGGAGAAATCTTACGACCCGATTTCCAGCAAGCGTAAAATAGTGTAAGTGGTATATATCGAGGCAGGATCGCGATAGTGGAGTACAAATTAACCGCTATAACGAAGCGTTTCTCCTCATGGCGTTCATTTGTTCTCGTTTGACTCGGTAACTAAAATGTCACAGTTATTTGTATTTTCGTATTTACTCGTAATCCTTTGTGCTCGCTTAGGTAGTACAGTGAGATTTTTTAAAACCCTTTCGCGGTCAACCTGCATTTTGTCAACTTCCCCACCTTCCAGCCATCTATTGGACGCGACCTTCTACCTGAAAATAACGCACATTGTGGTGACGTTAATGAAAGAGAGAAAATGATGAAAGATTACAGGCGTTGGGATTACCAACTTCATGGTATGCATTCAGCCAGTATGCTGTCTGAACACCGGGAGAACTTCTAGCAAAATGTTCTGATGATTTTCTTCACTACCTACTAAACTGAATCAGAGCACGGCAAATGAAACAAACACGACTAATGAGATCTGATTCGAAAGTTGATCACAACTGCCGGTAATCATGCATATGAAATTTTGAATCTGCTCAGCGTACATTTCGACCACGGAGTTGCTAAGTTTCATTAAAGTCATGGGACCACTGAAGCCTTTGGTGTATGTTTGCATATGGCTATGTGGTCGATCATTTCTTCACGAGCCCTCATCCGGGTCACAGGAACATACAGATAATCTTACTGAAATGCGCATCCACTGATACACACATAGGCAAACAAAGTAGTATTTCAAATTGGAAATTCCATTCCGCAATGGCCAATCGACTGCTGGTCAAAGCTTGAACCGGTAGCTGATTTCTCCTGGTTTTAGAAACAGCCAATTTTCAAAGGAGGAAAAGTAATTTCTTGTATGAAAACGAAAAGGCTTTATTTTAAGATGGTTGTCCTGAATTTCTTTGAAAAAAATTAACACAATAATGCTTTATACTCTTCTGGACTTCCTGAATTGATCATCTGCGCTGGAAACAAAATCTTTCCTTATTCAGTCGAAACTGGGAAAAATGATTTTCTTGGGACACGGAATTGAGTTCACCGCTCCATGGGGAAGATCGTCCAAAACGACGGTGCTTTTGTTGCAGCAATCAATCAATTCTAAATCCCGACTGACACATACCCGAATTTCGAGTAGATTTGCAGGCTGATTCTGGTAAATTGCGAGAAATTGAAAAACTATCAAAAGCTTGGATGATAAATTTCGATCTGGTCAAACGATGTTATGCTAACGTTGTGCGCTGACATTCACAGATTCAGCTTTATGCTGCTCACTAGCATGGTTACCAAAAGCAAAATCTTGTACCCAAGTGTTTTTGGTCGTGTGTAGAACATTCGCTATACTTTGATTACCACAGTGAAATAGTGCGTAATACTAGTCGACAACTATTAACATATGTATGTCTGCGAAGGATACAGGACCCGCATCATGTGACAATGATATGCTATGACTTGTTTGGACTCAACCGAACAACCTTCAACTAGGCTCGGGGTCCGGCACATTGCACCAAATCATATAAGGTCAGCGAATGATATGAACTAATGATGACATAAAACAATAAAGAAACAAATGCTGAAGGCTTTAAACGTAAAAATCAGCGTTAAATAATTTTCTAGTCAGAAGCTTCGTGAATAACGGGCAACCAACTTATCGGAAAGGCTATTTTCAGGGAATTATATTCGTAGTCCTTTTGTTGAAGTAAAGAATACGCAAGCATGATAAAATTAGGCCCAGTGGCATTATTCAGGCTAGCAGCATAACACCATAGTTTCATTGACTGTTCTAAAGTGAACCGCAGGTCATGCCCACAAATATGAAGTGAGAACCGTGGTTCACAATAACTCCGGTTAGGACTTTCGATTTTTAACCCAATGGAACATGCACCTGCACCTTTTTACGTGATTTGGTGAAAAGGGGTAAAACTAGCAAGTAGTTCGGTTTTGCCACTTGCAAATGTAGATTTCCTTTCCGTTTGGCAACATCTGACCATGCTCGTTTTATGTACAGTGGCCTTTGGTTATCGTCATTCAACCTCCGGATCTCGTTTTAGTGGCCGTGATCCATTTGGAACCGATGCACATGTTTGGACAGTGCATATCACAAACGAAAAATCACATGGACCTAGATAATAATATGTCTGTCTTTCGTGAAACCTTAAAAGAGCGCACCTGCTCGCAGAATGTAACACAGCGGATAAGTAATCGGTGTAAATTACTGTAAATGAGGAGCAGTGTATCTTTGTAAGGTGGATTACACTTCAGACCTATACCAGGGAGATCCCACTAAGCCAGTGAAGGTCACAAATCGTTTTAACTTAATTCCAAAGGGTGTGATGTAGACCCGAAGTAATATGGAAAGTGGCATAGTTATCTTTATGACGAATACTCCAATTTCGCATTATTGAAAGCATCGAAATCAACAAAAACAACAGCAATAACGCCAACCAGCATATAAATACTGTCACGCCAGCCGATATTCCACTAACCATCGGTTCAACGCAGCTCAACCTAGGACGAACACCCAAAAACTTCTCGATCGCCATGGAAATGTCGTCCAGCTGAACAAAATAGACCGGAAAATCAAAGAAACAATTAATCGACAGAAAATCGAATGGTAGAAGACATAGGAGAATGTTACAAACGCTAGTTGGTTATCTATCAAGGTCGGGCATGTAGGCTGGCAAAACTCTGCCGACGCTGAGTTTTTCTTGCACAATATTTTTATTCATAATTTGTTATGATACTACAATCTCTTCACCAGTTTACCTATATTGCAATATTCCGTACTTATTGATGACTAGAACTCTTGGTGGTGTATCTTTGCATGCAAAATTATGGATACTAGGCAAATTTGTTTAATCAAAATGTGATTAGTTAGATACCTGGGACCGGTTCATTTCCTTATATTTGTTAAAACTGATGGTTAAGTATACACATGCTACATCCGCTTGAAAGCAATATGACCATCAACAAAATCGTGCATTATTAGAACGAAGTCCAACATGAGGGATCAAATTAATGCAACATAGAGCGGCGGGACTATTATTTGGCCCAAAAAATCTCAACGGTAGACGAAAGTGAACAGAGTAATTGGGCAGCATCTCTACACTGCCACTTTATCAAAGCCACCCAGTCAACATCGACTAAAGACTATGGGTGACCAATCTAGGCGGACGACTGCAACCGGAGGCTCGTCACAATACCATAGCACTGACGATGTCAACTCTGCCGGTAATATGCTGTTCTCCCTTTAGCACTGCCTCAGGAACAACATTTTCCAAAAAGCATCAAGTGTAATCTTTCCGTGAACTCGGAACGTGCCCGTAGGATTGCGTAATCATACTGCAAGCAGAGGCATCGTGAGCAGACCAGCGACGCGCCTCGCGGAAAATCCCCATACAAAACCATCAAAATCGAATCGAAAGGGACGCCACAGATGTGTTTGACGCCAGCTGGGTTGGAAGAATAAAAATGGTTCTCGAAATAACATGGAACACAAACCGCCCAAAGGTCAAGGACAGACTCACCAAGAAATACGTTAACCTCAACCAAGCGAGACCTCAATATACCGATCCGATCTGCAACTACTCGAAACACTAGCTACTATCAAGCAAAAATTCCGTGCTACTAAAAGGATTAACATTCTATCACACCAGCGTCAAACATCCCAATTTCATGGCCTCCATTGAATCGGCACTATGAAAGCACGCACCAACGGAAGAGACGCGCCAATACATTAGGGTAAAAATCTACCAACAACTCGCGCATCCTAGGCAAAAGAACCACCTGTATGGTAACGAAATCAAAGCCGTCACCAGCCAGTGACAGGAAATCCAACCAAAGAATTTAGAGCCAGAATCAACAGAACAGTGAACTTCGTGAAGAAGAGCAGGAAGACCACTGATGTAGGGTACAAACAAATAAGGCCTACAAAGGACTTCTCAAGTCCATAAACCTAGGGTGCCGTCTAGACCCGTTGTCGCATCAGCAACAGCAACAAACCATCAGCTAGCCAAATGCTTTTTCCGTCTCGTCCGTCCATGCCTACCACAGGACCAAAACGACACGAAAAGTTCCGCCACATTCCTGGAGCAAATCAAAGACCTCAAGTTAGAAGCGAGCGAAGCTGTGGTCTCAGTCGACGTCACATCACTATTCACAAATATTCCAAGGCAAATGGCAGTGGACAGCTTCCGCTGGATTATGGAGAAGGACTCCAACTTTTCAGCTACAACAGCCACATCTACGGATGAATCTGATAGAATTGGGCATGGAAACACACCTACAGTTCAATAGGGCAGCATATAAACAAATGAGAGTAATGCTCATGGGATCACCACTATCAGGTTTGTTAGCTTACGCAGCCATGACACATTTCGAGACAAAGGCATTTGAAACAAACCGCCCACGCCTATGGATCTGATCAGTTGATGAGACGTGTGTGGAGTTAAAAAACAAATGGACCAATTCCATCAACACGTAAACACAATAGTGTCCAGTATAACATTCACCATGGAGAAGAAGAAAGACTCAATTCTACCGTTTCTCGACATGCTAATTATGAGGCAGCCGAACAGGAGCACAGAGGCAACCGTCTACAAAAACCGACGACGACGGACGGCATACTCAATTTCAAAAAAAAACCATCCAACCTGCCACTTAAAGAGCTGTGTGTACTCTGTTCAATCGAGCTGACCCACGTTGCAGTACACCACACCTACGGAATTAAAAGTAACCAAGGTTGTTCAAGCTATTTGCTGCCAATGGATATTCAAAATCTTTCATCAACGCCTATATTCGCAGGAACCAGAGGACAAATACCAAAAGGACTTATTCGATCCTGGTACCCCCATACATACGAGTAGTATCTGAAGCGGTCGAACGCATCCTACGTCCATTGGATATCACAGTCGCCCACAGACCGACCGGCACCGTGAGGTCCGCTCTATTTAACGGAAAAGATCGCCGCAACTAGGATGAACAGTCAGGAATAGTTTATCCCATTTCGTGCCTCGAGTGTGTTAGACAATGTTTCCATGATATAATTCAGCATGTGATATCATCGCTCAACTCACCATTTAGCAACCATGGAAGCAGTGTACAGCTGCTTCACCCATGTTGGTGAGTCGGGCAAACAATTACGAGCACGCTTGCACAAACAACTCTGCGACGCGCTGACCCACACTGGCTGATATGGAACCAATGTGCACCAAGGGGCCATGAGGTCAGCATCAAAAACCCAAAGGCAATCAGCAAGGCAAACAGAAAGGGGTAGCGACTGATTCTCGTGGCTTTACACTCGGATAACTCGTTCAGTCGGCTAGTCGAGATTGACAAAAATTATATCATCTTAACATGACCCCAATGCAGAATAGAAAGACAAACCGACGGACAGTGCACAAAAGCGAACGGGACTAGGGACCCTATTCAATCACTCATTCACGTTTGACAACGATTCCTTGTCGCAATAAACGTTACAGCTCAGTGTGCCCCTTCGACCTCTACAAATCTGAATGCAGCTAGTGTGCCGTCGGCATAATGACGAAAGACAAAAACAATAAGCTAAAAGTGGGAAGGAAAAAGAAGCAATGTGTATAGTTCATATCACATGGTAGTTCTTCTATTCTCCACTTCCACACTATCTGACATCCATCGGGATCCACGAGTCCCCCGTGAGCTTGATACTACGCGGTTGCCCAGAGCTAAGAAGACAGATGATTTGGGGGAACCTTCCTTGAGCTTTTGACCACAAGGCTGTAGGGCGACCTGAAGGTCACGTAACCCACTGGGGACCGGTGAATGGTTGCTGAGGTCGTGTGCCCTTCGGATAGGGCTCTACCTCCTAGGTGCCTCATGCACCTCTTCGCCACAAACGTCGGTGAGCATACAGTCGCATGCTTCTTACGTCACCCGTAGTTGGTTTGGAATTGGGGTTTGTCCAGCTCCCCTAGGCCGATTATCAACGAACAGTCAACCCGATGGAGGATGTCAAGTGTTCATCTTTGTCCTGGCAATTTAGTAGGCACACTTCCTCCACGAAAAGGCGGTGCATAGGACTGCCTCAGCAGAGGCCATTTGAGCCGCTGGTCATTTGAGAGCATTTCGAGAGGCTTTTAGGACGAATAGCCAACGCCGAGCCTGAGGCACTCAACACGGACCACGCTAAGGAGTTTGGAGGCCACATGATAAACCACAGAGAGAGAGCACAATTCAAATATAAAGGTCGTCATGAGTTTTCGTCTAGTCTCCCTTAGTTAACGAAGACCACACTTATAATGCTCTCCCGACAAGTTCTTTTTTAATGTTTGTTTGGATTTGAGATGATGACATTTCGAGATAGCAAGAAACTGACTGGGATCAACAGATAAGTGAAAATTAATGTATGTATCCAAGTGATTACCAAGTTGAAAAATCAGTACACCAAATTTACATTATTGGTTATCTTGCCATACAGCGCAGCCAATGTTCATTTTATACAAACTAGACTTTCCGTGTGTGAATTGTCTACCGGTGCTTTTGCTATTGGCCTTTGCCACGTTGTTCACTGGCACAAAAACAAAATATCTGTGGTCAAATTTAGGTATGTTGAAACTTTTCTTCTTCCTAATGATTTTTGTTGTGTATGATTCGTTTTATTCACCACGTTCGCCAGATGTAATAAAATATGCCAAAATACACTGCATTTTCAATCCCGTAAACCATATTTATATGCACACAGCCGATGTGGTAGTGAGTATGTGAACAGTGTCCAGGCAACTGACCGTTAATCGGTTTGGGCTGACTAGACTAGTGGTAAATTATCTCAAATCTTCAACCCGTTAATCAATGGTCGGGTTCGCCCAGTGGCTCTAGTGCCAAAAAAATTGATAGACAAAACTTGAAGGGCAAGAATTAATCTTATCATTTGGTCTAAACTTAGGGGGTTTGTCGGTATAGTTTAGAATAGACATCGTATTCATACCAGGCGACTACGGTTTGTGTATTTTTGTGCACAAGTTTTATCTGCGGTGTCGAATTCCCGGTTAGGTTTCACTGACTCTGTGCGTCTTTCTTCTATTTTGGAGTGTCACATACAGGCTGGGGCAGCGTTGCACAGCACTCGATAACTTGGGTTTTGCAGCATCCACCGTGAAAACTGTTTTTTGATATGCAGTGAAACATGGGATGATCTACAGGAATTTAGTTAGTTAATGTAAAGGTGGAATGCTTTGTTTCCCATTGCCCAATGGATGTCTTTCAAAATTTAACGAAAAGCATTGTTTGCAGATAAGGGAATCATGATATTATATGTACTTTATATAGGAAAATACAATGCCAACGCTTTCTGAATATGGTCATTTAAATGCCAAGGAGTTTTCGTTGCTTGCTTTGACACATTTGATAAGCAACACTTGCGACATGCATTCAGTGCTGGACAAAAATTAATGGGAAAAAACGAACGTACCAAAATTACTGTATTATTATCTGGAGTGATTCCGTTCTTTTCTAGTGCTCTGAAAAAGACGAAGACAATTATATGCATACGGGCAGAATTAATCGATCGGTTTGCTCACGAAGCAATGCGTCCTCTGTTCATGAATAAAGCTGTCGTGGATTGAATAAGTCATTTACCGGCGGCAGAATCGACACTTTGAGTTTCATCCTGTCGCATCTCGGGTAGCTAAACACTCGTCAGAACTCGGACAAGCAGAAATATATGAAACTGCTAGCACTACTGACAACTTTGCACGATTCGCTAAAATCTGACATCAAATGAAATTCTACGAGTAGATCATAGATTGCGTTGTCATGGTGACGTGGCACCCGACAACATATATACCACTCAGACGATCGCGGTTAAGTGAACCGTTTCTACTTGAGAGCAAGCATATCTCTGTCACAACTTAATTTACTGCATGCAGTACATCAGTGGAAGGGGGTTTGAGAACACAACTGTCAATTGATGTCAAAATCGCAAGGCTTCTTTGTTTCGGTCCGGAGAGTGATGGTGCAGTGATCATGGCTGGGACGCAGAACTGTCTGACAGGCATGGCTTTAGTTAATTGCATGAATGGTCGCCCAAAGGCTTGAGCGACTGCACGCCAAGACACAGATTGGGTTAGTAACCCATCGCCCTAACTCCGAGACAAACCCACGGGCGAACGAGGAGACGAATGAATAGAAAATCTAAGACGAGACAATGGACACCAGAAAAGGGGATAATCGGCCAGCGAGCTCTATTCTGCATGCACCCAGATAAACCGTTTTGTTATAACAAATAAATGAAAATGATTTTGTTGATTAACAGAAGGCCATTTGGTCTTTCTCGGTTGATTAGGCGGGATGGGACTGAATTTTAGTCAAAACGACCGACCGAAGGCGTCTGAGTTAGCGACGGCGAAAGATTTTAAGGATTTCAAAACAATAATTGCGTTCAAAATTGAACAAATTATCTTACTGTAGAACCGGAGCTTTGGATTTCAGATGGAGTGATGCGTTGAAATACCCAAACTCATTGACGATTATGTTATCCTCGATTGCACAACGGCCATGTTTTATCCACTCATGTTTCCTGGAATATGAGACATTTTCATGCAATAAGTGCCAATGTGTACAGAAACATCTTCATGGCGAAAATGGGTGACTTTAACATTTGGATCAATTCAAAGGTATTCCCGATAGTTTGAGGAAAGGAGTTTGCTCAACGTTATACCAGGTGTCTTTGAAATACATTGATGAGGTACTTTTAACAAGAAAGTGAAACCGCAGAAGCAATACAGTTCTCTCGCATTACTTGAATTATGAGCGTTGCTTCAGAAATTACTGAGTAAATCACGCGTTGAAAGTAACTGTTGTTTACAGAAGTCAGTCAGCAAACCACTGAGCTGGTTTTTGTAACGTCGTTACCTTGTTAGAACCTGTTTACCTGAAAGGACCCACAATGTGCCAACCGAGTGTATCTAGGAATTTCAGGATTGGTCTCAAATGAACGTCCATTGAATTTTAAGCTGAAATGGCGAGTGACGAAGTGTGCCATGTATAAGCCGATCATCTGAGTTGTTTCCAAGTCTCGAATAGCTTTCTTTGGCAAATGGCGAGATTAGCAATAACCAGGCATCGTACGTCTGAAATTATATACCGAACAACAGACTTATCTTAAATGGTCTGACTGTTTATCAACCATTTTGGAACTAGGGACTTCAGTCAACCTAGCAAGGCAGCATGTCAACCGGACACGTATAAACCACTCATCGTCATTTGAAGTCGACTAGGACCTAACCAGGAAAGAAAACAGGACGGCAGATTACTAATGATGAATATTATGTTGACTAATCCATGCTTTCTTGATATAGGCTGTAAATGGTGTTTTACGCTAATAAACGAGATGCTACCTCACCATCACTGAATTCTGAGACGGGGCGGGATTTAAATAAGAATTACAGAACCGACTGAACTTGCTGATATCGTAAATCTAATCATAGGACAACGTTTCTAAAAGCAGCCGAAAATCATCTGTGCATTAAGGTGGTATGTGCAATATGCTTATCACTCGATCCTTAAAGTAGCAAAAAATTAACTCATTGTTGCTAAGCCCGAGATAGCTTCATAGCTGTTATACGCCTGCTTGGACCAGTCAGCAATGTGGATCATTAGCGCAGCAACATAAGCTACTGGCTGTTTTGATCGACATATTCATACGGACACCTCCATTGGCCCGCTGAGGAATTCACTGGTCACAAACTCCGTCGATTTGCTGGTAGGCAAAGTCAGTCACCGATATGCACTCCTTCACGTTGGTTTAACATACAAACTTGATGACAAGCAATCACCATTCAGCCCGCGTTAAAGTGGATTTCTTAATTAAACACACTGAAATTTGACTTTAATTTCGGAGTGACAGTAATCAAATCACGAATGAAGGCTTCGCACTCTGCTTCCAAGGCATCCATGAGTTAATCAGGAAGATGGCAACAAAAATGTCAATTTTCAAGTTTTCATGAAAAGTATTGGCATATATTTGGAACAATCTGCTAGACAACCAGCATTTGGCATTGAATAAATGAATAATGCATTTTCATTTTTCAAACCCCATAATGAAATTATATTTGTACTTGTTATAATCCGAGCTTTATTTTACAGTTGAGCTCTCATTCGTGAATCAAAATAAACAAATTTTTGTTATTTTTGGCCTTTCATCTTTTACTTTCTTTACTAATGAACACAAGATGTAGATCATTTTCGTCAAGGGACTCATAGGTAAAGAGAATGGCCGGGTGGGAAATTTTGGCCGGCAAAGAAAAGATTTGAACTTGTGGTCTTCTCTTAGCAATGAATTTTTGTTGATCACTTCCGACCGAGAACGAGACTGAATTCGGTGAACGGCCGTGGCTAATCAGCAGATCAGTTGTGTTTGCAGTGGCCGGTAACACTAGAATAGCTGTTGCCTTCTGCGACCAAATAGAAGTACCTAGGATACTTCTGATTCTTAATACCTTTTCATTTTCAAATCCGTTCTCTGTTTTCCCCGAATTTTCAACTGCATTCCGCTTGTTCTTGGTTGCCTAGTGACTTCGAAGGCCGAAAGTCCATTATTCCAGCCGAATTAATTATAACAAGATTGGTGAAACATTTTGATAGGTTTGTCTCGATCATTGCGCTAAGGTGCTCTGGTTTTTGTTGTAACTTCGGAGCATCGAAGAGTGGCTAAAGGAAAGTCGCAAGACCGTAAGTCAGAAGAACTAATAGGTAGCAGCAACATTTCCAAATCAAAAACAACCCCGCTTTAGCAAGCAGCTAAATTGCCTACTGGTTCCAGTCATCGTGGTGGAGGATCTCATGGACCCTAATTAAATAATCTAAACTGACCTGCTCCGGACATTTCAGCGGTTGGCGGTTTCGTAAGTTTCTCTGTGTCACAAGCTGACCAAATTAAGTCATCTCCCAATCTGCGCCTGCCTCGGAGGACAGCACAGGCTGAGAAAGTCCAACTGCGGGAACGCGTAAAATTTTCACAAATTCCAGTGGATAAATGTAGTGTTTTCAGTGTGCGATTCTGTCCTTCTCACTGGTGATCTAATGGTTGTTTATTTGAATAAACTATTAGAAGACCCAGAGAAAGCAGCGTTGTATCAGGTCATTCCTATCCCTCATGATTTTCTTTCCACAGACTGCGATAGTTATCCTTTTGGCTACCGAAGGGGCCTCCTACAAGTGCACTAATGTGCTTCCTATCTGTCACGATCTTGTCTTAGCATCGAGTCATTACTATGTAACTCAGAATTATTTCAAGGATTTCTGTGTGTAAAAGAGTTGGGTGTCATAATGAGTTTCTCTTTGCAAACATTTTCCCATTTTTCGGATTGTGTTAGGAAATTTAATGATTATCCGGTCAAATTCAAGGATTCGTGCAGCTTGGCACTAAATAAACTCCGTTTCTTTTCGTCTCTACATTCGTGCGTTTTTCTGACTTGCATCTGCCACCAGTTGCTACACTGCTGTCAAACCGTCAAAATTCGTGCCTCATAAACCTGTTTTTATTGTCTCAATAAATCATTTTGCAAGGAACAAATTGGGAACAGTGAAAAGTCTGCAAACAGGATCCTCACTGATAGCAAACACCACTTGAATGACATTTTATCTGTGTGTCATTCGCATCCTGCAAAGCAGTACCAAATTAGACTTCTTCGCTCCTGCACACATGCCGACCGTAATTCTGCAGTGCGCTTTCGTAGCTCACTTCCTGGTGTGTACGATGAAGGTATCGCCGGGATTTCGACAGAAACTACCCACCTGAGAACTTCTTTGCCCATTTTTCATTCTCATTTTCGTGCTTACTCTTTACAGATTCCATGATCACGGTGCTTTTCCTTCGGTAATTTTTTGGCTAAAACCTAAATTTTGTTTGACCTAAAAATTCTTAGTTCAGTCGTAGCCATAAATTCAAGTAAAATGTCAACTGGGCTCTACAACCCTTATGACGTACTCATGCGTAGACAGACGAAATTCAGGCAGCTAGTCCCCTGTTTACACTGGTTAGCGAGGGCTGCCTGTATATCAGGGACTGATACCGAGTAGTCTGTACTTTATTTAGATGGAACAGCCTAGTTACGAGTTTGTGACAACGTAACAATCCAAAGGCTTCTCATTTAGACGATGACACTGATTGCTTAAGCGAGTTATGCGATTCCTTGAATTCACGTCAGTCATAAGCTTTAACTATGGTGTTCATCGCTTTCCCTAGAATGCGTCGAAGAGACAACGGGTTACATGAATTATACATTAAAATTTTGATTTGTTTTCATGCATACGTCTTTGAAATAATCGTGTGACAGTGAACATATACTCTAATGCAGAAAACTCACCTACACAATGGCACGGTTACAGAGAAATTTGTCACAGGACTAAGCCACTGACAATCAAATGACTAACAAAACAAAAATGCTTTGGCTGGAAAAAGCAGACGAAATACCATAACTTTGAAAGCGTGAACAATTGGTAGGACACTTAACTGATGACACAGCTTAAATATTTATAAGGAAGCGCGAAACTCACCAGAACTTATGAGGATCGGAGCTGGCCAACAAATCGGGCCAGTGACGTCGCAATTGGGGAAGAATGGGCTAGAACAAAAAATAAAGAGAGAGTACGGAAACGCGGTTTACAAATTTATATGAATCGATAAAATGAAAAGTGTCGTTGACAGGCCAAATGAAAGCCACAAGGAAGGAAACGTGTTATTACTACAACAAAGAGAACAGTAAGGACGTAACGCTGAAATGTTTCCCGTCGACAACCGCAATTTTTGCTGATTCAGATTCAAGAACAACACTTAACAAATGAATTTAATGAAAAGGAAAAAATGCACGCCTTTCTTCTATCTTTGGAACTGGTCAGAATGGCATGTACTGCTCGAAACCAGTGGGCTGGGAATTCAACACCAATTAGCTGACATGATCAGTTTGGAAAGAAGTGTATCCCAAATAATAAGAACCCATATCAATAACGATAAAGATCTTCTGAATGAGTGAAACCCAATTTTTCAAAAGAATTCATTGTGACCAGATATCAGAATGGCCTTGTGACACTGTTAGCCTTTCGCGGTAACCGTCTTATTGCCTAGGTCAAACCTCATCCTGGTTATTGTTAATCAGACTGAATAAATTTTGCATGGGTTTACTCTTGCAAAACCCAATTTTGCAGCCTGCAGAAAGTGCGGAATTTGTGTAGTTTGTCTTAGCAATTAGAGGGACTCGTCGAAGTGACCCGGGTTTTGGTGACAGTCTGATTTAACAAGAAAGCCTTATGTTATCTGATCTATTCCAAATTAAGAATTGAGCATGCAGTTGTGGACTGAATCAGTCCGGTTGGAAATCGCGGGTTGAGTGTTTCAGTTATGCGGATGAGACGATGGTGTCAACTTTAGAGAGACACTAGGATGTTCACGGCCGGATAAAGTGAGATTCATGTTTGCACTATCTTTGCCAATACTTCTTAAGACTTGTTGCAACTTTTGAGGAAAGGAGGCGCAACTGCTCATCACTTTTCAAAAGAGAAAATACTCAACAGTGACAAAGAATTTGAATTTCGATGCTGCCATGTCCAAACCGTCTGATTTCAACAACCTGATGGTTGTCCTGTCAGAAGCGCAGTACTCATCGGAAGAAAAAGAGATACGACCACGAAAATGTATGGGGACAGAGCTTTTTACTTTATCAGGTACCAAAAAGGAACTTAAAAGGGGTTTACCTGCAGTTTGAGTTCATCGAATTCCGGTGCCTTAGGACATTGAGTTGGTTGTTTTGCCGGCCAGATGGTAGGCCTGATAAATAAAAAAGATGAAAGCAGAAGGAAATTTATTAGAAGATTTTGCAAGATGCACAAAGTTCAGTCCAGATGAGACTGAGAGCATGTAATTGACGGTCGGAATTCGTTTTTGAAATGGTAGGAAACTTACCAAAGGCCATGAATGGTAAAATCTTTGTCAACTGGTTTGGAAAGACACTGTCAATGAGAACGAAATGACAATGTTGTTATAGTCTTTCCGAACGAATTTTTTATTAATGTGCAAGAAAACCCAAGTTTGTTAATCTGCCCTTAAATCAATTTAAAATGTTATTTTCGTTGGACACCGTCTTCCTCCTGCAATCTGACATGTCAGGTTGTCACTCATGTAAAAGTATTTGCACTAATTTTCGGTTTCTTCTCTCTACCAGTCACCTTGTACAAAACTTTGTTGCGTCCAATTAAAAGGCTTCTTACGTGACATTCTTTTTCCACTTAGAATTTCGTGTGCATGCCGTATTATCATCAAATTTCATAAATCTAACCCATTTTTCTGCATCAGTATTACTGAACAAACTTTTGTTGACAGAAATATAAGCATTTTGGCTTTCGAAAGTCAGGGCATCACATAAAGACATAAAGTCAACTGGGTTGCATTTGTTGTGAACCAAATAAAATGTCGTGAACATAACCTCTTTCTAGAACAAATAGCAGTGTTTTGTTGATGTCATACGGTCAAGAATTTCGAACATTCGGACTACTCGTCGTGAATGATACCGTTTTAGAACGATGAACTGCATATGGTTGGTCTGTTTGTGATTCAAAAACTGACAGCATTTGCATCTTTAGACTTGGAAACTGGATAGAGCAACTCTTTGCTGATTTGTCCTGACTACTTCCTCCATTCTTAGTTTGTTATCGGTGTCAGTCTTAGCTGAAGATCGACTTACAGTCCTTATGCAATACCGTTTGACTATGCCCTACCAAACCCTACAAATTCCATGGATATAACCCATATCCTGCTTACGGCAATAGCCTCGGCTTTCCCGCTACGGTGACATCATATTATCGTTGCGTGTTTTTAAAGTCATTCGCAAGTACTCATTAAAACTTGCAAATAAGTGAACAAAGCTAATATGTTTTCAGCAAAATTTTTGGCGACATCTTTTATAGTTATTTTTGATCGAATGGTGAATCCGGAAGTTTTCATAGTTTTCCCTATGGGCGTATTTGCAGCTCAGGTGGATGGTTTCGAAACATGGGGATTTTACTGGAGAGTGATCACGTGAATAAACGGAAAAACAATGTATAAGTCTCACTTCTTTAAAACTGCACAACGTCCCAGCCCATTGTTGGCTAAATATCATATAGTCCCAATGTATCTCGGCCAAACAGATCGTTGCCATACTAAGAACAACAGCTGCCGCGGTAAAGAGACGCATGCTGAAAGTGAAACAACAAAATAAACTTTGAGAACGAATCAGATTGAATGATCACTTGGAATGGAACATGAAGCAAAGCTGAGATGTTTTCGACAGACTAATGCAGCACTGTCCTTGCGAAAATAGAGCAGTCACTAGTGGAATTTTGTGCAACAAAAAAACTTCCACAAACAGAATGAATCTAGCCACTGGAAATAGTGATTATTTTAGTGAGAACCTTTTTTTAGAATTTGAGGAATTTGGTCTGCTATATTCAATCTATAAGGTTAATCAGAAGATGATTGTTCGCATTTCTGTACATTTATTAACTCTTTCTTTTCCTCTGCATCGGCCTATGTGTGGTATACTAAGCTGGCGAAATGATGACAAGACTTATTAATGAAAAACATTCGAATAATAAGCTTAGTATCACGTACCCTACCCTATGAAAGATAAGCGGTTCATGTTAATTGAAGTAGCACCCATAGATGGGTTGGAATCCTTACGGGGTCATCGATTCGTTCCACCGCGATTTTTAAGTTTAGCATGTCTATCAAATTCTACTCCATCGTTTTTTGTCTCACAGAAATAGAACTCTCTGACTCTGTAGACACAGCTCCGTCCACCAGCAGCGATTTCGGAGTCTCGGTTAAGTAATCGGAATCCGAATGAATAATTCAGTTACCGGTTGAGGGGAGATTATTTGTGATATCTACCAATGGTTTTCTTAACAAACCTTGCCTAATTAATACTAACTTCTGGACTTGTTTGACTATCGCCTAAAACTCATTTCTTTGCATTCTTCTATCCCCCTTGTCCCAATACTAATCAGACCAGTTCGAACTTCTCATTCATCCATTTTCCATAGGGCAGGTTTTTACTGTTCGTCTTGAATAACACCGTAAATGAGCTCGCATATTTCACGCAAGCTGTGATCAAAAGCGAACAGTATGCACGCCTGTCATGGGTGGATTTGATAGTATTTTACAGTTCGCGATTAAGTATTTTTTACATAATATGTATAATGATATTGTCGCAAACAAGGAGGTGATAACTACCCGCTTGAGAAGTAAGAAAAGGCAAACGCAAAAGATGAAATTCAACCATGTAAATCTACATTTTTTTGTTTTGGAACAGATTTGACGCTTTGACTGGGTGGCTGCAATCCGCGGTGACGGTTTGGTCTTAATCACATCTGCAGTTACCTCTTTCCGCTCAGCTTAGTAAATTCGTCTTCGGATTCGTTCGGAGTGTTGTTGAAACCTGGATAATTTGCACTGTGGAACATTCTATGAGAAAGTTTATTCGAAGTAATAAAAACGCGGTTAATAATCTGAACCTGAAGCACACTGCTGTGATACATTTTCTGGACCGTTCCTGTTGCCGAGCCACAAATAGTGGAATACCTTAAATTAGGGTGACGGTTTCGTGGTAAGAAGGCTACCCAACCGAACAACCTTTTAAATGCCTAATGGGCGACTTCCGTTTTAAAAGCTTGAATGCATCAGAATAAGTGTTGCTATTTGACATCAAAAGAAATATTAGAAGAAGAGAAAATGATAGCCCATAAAATTGTTTTGAAAATAAATGTCTATATGATTTAATCTATCGCGATTAAGACCGTTTCTATCGTTGCTGGCAACTACAATATTTGATTCAATGTATGGTTGGCTGATTACTTCCCTTCCTGGATCCTTATGTCGAATCGTTATGAATTTTGATAACCATTTCACGCGGTAGCATCTTTTTGATTCGTTTTGGGGGAAAGCTAGTGGAAAGACACGACGTTCATGCCCGCTAATCTTTAGATTGTGTATTGAACGTGAACCAACCCGCCTTTTCAGGAGAGGTTCTGGGAGAATTTGAAGTGTGGAAAATTCAGTTATCAAGCGAGAATTTGACTGCATGTACTAGGCGATACTAAATTGCTTCGTGCACTGGGCCTCAGAGACTCTCTCTATATCTATATGGTTGAGACGGCGTACACTGAGTTAATACGCTTATCTTGACGTCTCGATCCAAACAGACGGACAGTGCACAAAAACGAACGGAACTAGCGATCCCATTCAATCACCCATTCACGTTTGACAACGAGTCCCAGTTTGGATTGAAACGTCACGATAAACGTATTAACTCAGTGTACGCCTTCTCACCTCTAAAAATATGCAACCTGAGCCGCAGATATTTTCACTCATATATATCCATGTATAATGTTCATTAGTGGGATTAGTTTTCATTATTTTAGTGAGTGTTGCAATTAGACTGATGAAAGAAGGGGAACCCCCCAAAATTTTATGCTGTTACGCACAATATGATGAAAGATGTTTTGCATCAAACTCGGGAGACAAAACAATACTATGAACACCTGCGGTACGAAGCAAAAACGACAAAGAAGCAAAAGATAAAAATGCCCCATTTTCAGTGTGACATAAAACAACGAACAAGTACGACTTTACTTGTTTAGTTCATCTTCAGATTGTTTTACCGTTGCATTATGCCAACGAAAGGCTTCCGTTCAGCAACATTAAGAATGCTTTTCAAAGTTAAACTACTTGCCCAAGGGGCGATTTCACATGCGCCTGGTTAAGTATAAATTGCAAAATTATTCAAAAGATATGCTTCTCGACTGTTGGATTATCCTTCCCCTGAATGTGGTACACAACGAAACACTTATGGCTAAGATATTTGCCATCGATTTATTCTGGGTAGACGCGAAGCAGTGATCACTATCCAAGGGTCATGTTTTTCGACCCTCAACAATGAGGCACGTGATTTTGACTACACCCTCGCGGTGAATAAAGTACCCCTAATATTAATCATAATCCGCAGAAATGAAAAAAGTTAATTTAGTCAGGAAAGATCTACCATGCTCAATACCGTCCAACTCCTCGGTAAAAACGATGGGATAAAAACCGCCCGACTGCCTTATCTTCGTCAAAAGTTACTTAGAATTCACGTATACCGTGCTCCAGCGCAAACGTACACAAATCGAACACGTCATCCGTTGGATGAATTATGGGAGGCTCATAGCCATCATTTTACAACTAACCCAACGTCACATGATACTATGGGAGCGGAAGTTCTCATGGTCACAATTAAAACTAATAATAAGTTCATAGATTTCGTAACCACAGACAAAATGACTAAATGGAAAGTCCATCAGTCCAGTTATTCATCATAACTTAACGTACACGATTTTTCAAAATGTGACATTTGTTGGCCAGCGGATTCCAACTTATTTCTCCCAGTTGCATATCAAAACTGGATTGTTCTAATCATTCTTCCAACAAAATGGAAAGATGTTTCACTGGTGGCTCATGCATCCAATTCAGGACAGGACTTACATTATCATTTAACACAATACAGGTGCTGGTGCGTCAAACCCCTTCCAGATATGGATCAAAGATTTTATAGACTTGCGCCTCCTACACGATAGGTCCCGTCACACTAACCGGGCTGATTGTACGTCATGGTAATCTATTCCATGCGGACCACTGAAAATCAATTGGAGACGCTTGAAGTTAAGATGCATTCTTGCCTAAGGCCTTCCACATCAAGTCTTTGTCCCAATTTGAAGCCAAAATCCTCCTCGGTGCAAATTACGCTGCGCTTTTTGTGGACAAAATCCAGCGTCCTAATATTCGGTATAATAACTCCAGTGAGATGACTAAAACCAGTTTTTAGATTTAAATGCATCAGCAGAAATAGCTGATACACATTTCACGTATACGTTACAACATCATTCCCACTTTTAGTTAAATTAGTTGGAATAAAGCAAGACTAAGGCGTGAAAATTGAACAACTTGCGAGTTTAACCGACAAAACTTTACTAAAAGCAAAACTCTTAAAAAAAGAATTAAAAATACTACAAAAATGGTAAGCTAATCACTCGCCTTTGGAAACTGGAAACTTGCTGTTGGTGGTCAGACCTTAAAAATAAGTAACTGCCGTTTGAATGAAAAGTTCCAGGATTTGGTGGGTCCACAGTAACGACTATTGGACCTACAGACACGCATTTTTATAGGGAATCCGAGAAGCAGAGACAAAGATCGGTCGGGTGAACCGTCTCGTTCGACGATGAGCACTGGTGGGCAGTTATTTTCTTATGAGGCTGCAGATGTGGTTTTGGGGTTACCTTGACCACTATCGAGGAATTTTTATTAATGGTTGCGCTGACTCTAATCTCCCCCTGACCCACTAATTACCGGAGGACAACAACGAACAAGAGAGCGAACACAGACTAACCCATATAATTTTCAAGCCAACTGTCACTTAATCTCATCCGTGATCGAAAACGGTTCTCAGTGGTGTGTAGGAGCCCGTTTGTCGCTCCATTTGCTGTCATACTAATCAGCATTGATAGAAGGATCCAGTGAGATTCAAATTTAGAATGGTAGTTGGTAACTGGGACACTAAATGATATGCCCTGTCAAGAAGAGATTTTTTCTAGTCTTACGTTTATGAATTTTACGGTCACGTACGTCAAATAACTTAGTCTAGCACCCGGTTTCACAGTGTTGAGTCCCAAGATTGCTTTTGTGATTATCGTAAAAGCCCGAGTTTCATTTATGAAAAGACATTTAATGAAGCTGTGCCCATAAATCAGTCTTGGCTAGCGATCGTGTTAGACAGATAAACATTTCGAATCGACTCACCAGTAGCCTTCAGCTCACAACTCAATGCTGAAGCACTGTTGCTGTGAATCATTAGAGATGAACATCTACTAAATGAAACCGCAGAATTGAAGTGTGCCGTACTAATATCGATTAAATCTTATAGGGAACCAATCAGTGTCAGCATAGCTGTGTAGAGCCACAAAATGCTGATAACAGGCAATCAAAATCCCGGTTTATTGGCTAATCATTCAGGTGTAGCCTATTCAGAAGGGCTTTGAGCTAATCAGGGGTTTTATGCTGGAATACAATTTCTCTCGTTGTAAGTAGACGCATCTAATGTGCAGCATTTTCCCCTTGACATTAAGCTAACAACTGCTACTGTAACCTTTCGACTTAACTAATCATGGTCATGTTTCGCGCGAAACAATCTAGCAATCTGACATCGTTAGTTATTTTTCCAGGGTGAACTCGATAGTCGTACTAAATTCGCTAACTGTAATGCGGTGAATGGATTGTGATCAGAATGAATATGGGATTGGACCTGCATCTCCGTTTTCGCACTCAGACCTCAGTGATTTTTTCTTACCGGTCAGGTGATTTTCGTGGCCGCATCCACCATTACTCAGCTGATTAGAATACGTGCATGGTAAACGGAAAATTGCCGTTGCTATCCCAGCCCTCATAGCTGATTTTGGGACAGAAACCAGCGGAAGACGATTTTCTACCGACTGCTGTAGATGGCTCCCTGTTCCGAATAAAAAAAATTAATAGAACATTTTATGAAAATAATTCCTCAAGTAAGTAGATGCTCCATAACAGATAGTCTGATGATATCGCCGTGTTTCTGCTAGTGAAGACACGTAATATGAGCCATTAATGGATGATTCTTTGACTTGGTTGTATCATCCAAGAAAAAATGACAATTTTCTTAATTTCCTCTTCACTCTTGTTAAATCATCACGACACATGAACGAAATAAGTGACCATAAAAATTACACCAGAATAATGAAGTATCCCTGTCATTGGATACAGCTGGATTGGGTGAGAATGGAATGGTACACTGGTGGATTCTTTTGAATGCGAATTTACTTTCTGAGACACTATGTTCAAACTTGAGATTGGTTACGCAAGGGAAGATTCACGAGTGAAAACGTTGTATAAACAGAAGCCACAGGCATTTCCTCGGCGTTTATCAAGTACGCCTCGGCTGCCTGATTACGGAATTCATTTGTCTCGCTTAAACGCAATGTGGAGCAAGAATGATATCCCGAAGATATATAGCTTGTGAAAATTTCTGGAGGATCAAGAGCAACCGTCAAAGTTAATTCTCTGATGATTAAAACGGTGACTTGTTATACATAGCTGGCTAAATTCCAACTCTTTAATTTAGCTTACAGAAACTAACCAAAGAAACAGCAACTTACCGCATTCTTTGATGTTGATGAGTACAGATTCAAAGCATCAAATAAAAGGATTAAGCATTCCGGGAGCCATTTTATACCAATCCATTCACAAGTGCTTTCAGTTTTCCGTGTCTAATTAACGTATTTTTCAAGTTTAAAGTCTGCGCACACCCTTGAATGAACAAAGTTCAAGAACAAATTTCAAGTACTCCTTGAACCAATGTGTAGTAGGATCACCGCACAAAGGCAACGGTCAACAACTGGGTGTGCGCAAAAATCTACTCAGGATTGTTTTGCTGATATGGCCCTTTATGGACCAACGAAGAGTGCTTGTTTTGAGCTCGAAGGGTGCAAGTCAAAGATATTTAAAAGTACGACGCAGTTTCCATACGGGTTACAATCAAAAGTGCCAAGCATAACGATGCAAGTGCGCACAGAAAGCTGAGTGCAACCTGTCAACGGTAATGATACCATAGAAAGAATATTGCCAGAAAATAAGAATAAGGAATGAAGCTTAAGAGAACAGCATAATGAAAACTGCACACAGCAGTAGAAAAGGGCTGAACCGCTATAATTTTATCGACATCACAATTTAATAAAACTAGGACAGTTGCAAGTAAAAACCTACCTATTCGTCCCACGATCCATCATTTTA
This sequence comes from Fasciolopsis buskii, assembly GCA_008360955.1. Classification (NCBI taxonomy): domain Eukaryota; kingdom Metazoa; phylum Platyhelminthes; class Trematoda; order Plagiorchiida; family Fasciolidae; genus Fasciolopsis; species Fasciolopsis buskii. The sequence continues at coordinate 128,034 of LUCM01001730.1, forward strand.
CCCATTACATTATCTATTCATCTATCTATAGACTCATTTATATACATCTGGCTGTTCTATCTATCAATCACTCAATCTATCTATCTATCTATCTATCTATCTATCTATCTATGCATCCATCCATTCATCCATCCATCCATCTAACCATCCATCCATCCATCCATCCATCCATCCATCCATCTA
>LUCM01001730.1:128376-141166 GCA_008360955.1 Fasciolopsis buskii
CATCTAACCATCCATCCATCCATCCATCCATCCATCCATCCATCCATCCATCCATCCGCCCATTCATCTATCCATACACCCATTCATCTATCCATCCACCCATTCATCTATCCATCTACCCATTCATCCATCCATCCATCCATCCATCCATCCATCCATCCATCCATCCATCTATCTATCTATCTATCTACCTATCTACCTATCTACACATCCATTTATCTATCTATCTATCCATCTGTCTATCCACCTATGTCTTTCTGTGTTTTCTTTCTATTGTTGTTATTTTCTCAATAGTTCTAATTTTTTCTGTTTGTATGAAAGGATGAAATACACGATGGTATTTTACCAAAACGTGAACAGCCAAACGAATCACTTTATTAGCTGGACATCTGAACGGTTTTACTACGATCAAAATGAATTTTCGTATGTCTGGCACTGTCGCCATATTGTTTGCATTAGGACGAAGTACGGACACCAGTTACTATCCATCGATTTCCTAATTCATTTTCTAGAAATCCTTCCCCATGATAGTTGAGCGGTCACATATTATGCGAGTCACAGGAACTAAAAAACAATGGCACATTTGAGAGGGGAATAAACGGTGGGAACTGTGCGATTCTTTGTCAATATCTACCAAGACTAATTGCGGTTTCATTATCGTTTTTAAACTAAAAAGATACCAGAAGGAGAAATCCTACGTGTGCCTCGATTATAAGTTGCAACCTTGGGGGATTTTTGGCATTATCATTCTTCCAAATAAAACAGAAAAAAGGACAGGAATTGGAACGAATGAGCAGAAATAAGGTTTTCTTTTCATACTAACTACAATATAGGAGACACAACACGGGTTTACACGTTACGTCATGAACAAATTCTTTGTATCCGTACGGCCGGCTATTTTGTTTTGTGGCATGCGAAAGTGTACAAAATGTATTTTCAGTAATGTGTTTCGCATACGGAGAGGTGAACAAAATTTTGGAGTTATCATTCATTTACGCTCCTAACGATGCAAATAAGTCTCTAATGTGCAAAATTTAGTTTTACTAATGTAAAGCTACTGGAGGCAAAATTGTACATAATCACAATGATTTTGATTAAAATCTATTAGCATGAAACCAGTCCTGGTGCAGATACGAGTCACGCACTCTTCAAGGAAGTGCTTTGAAAATAGGGAAGAAAACACTGTAGTATTCCAGGGACTCCCCAATGAGTCTAGTCAATAAGCTGCTATCACTTGAAGGTGATCCCGCTTTGGGAAGGTTATAGAATCCACTTGATACCTCTACCATATGTAGCATTATATAACTCTATAATTGGAGCGGCTAAAGACTGGTCATTATTAATTTCTCTTCGTCAGCGGTGACTAGCCGTTGTTCAGCTAAAGCCGAATTATCAATTAATTCACATAGTGTCTACGATTTGTATAAGCTAGTACAGAATGATAAATTTAGAGAAACGAGATGGGACTTCATTGGTCAGCACTGATTTGTTGGTTGTCAACTATCGCTTCGACCCGTAGCACTGTTCCAGCAACCCGTCCAACTATGTAGAACTCAAAAATGTTGCATTGTCTGTTCGGAAATTCCATAGTTTTCGGCATCCGTGTACCCTAAGGTTGGCCATTTTTGCTTGCTAAACATTTTGAACCTAATTTTCAAACTACTAACCCTAATATTACTCATTTCATTATAGAGACAGCCAGTCGGTATCCTAGTCAGCGGTACTTCGGTCTGGTGCAAATAGATGAAATGAAACTCAGAAGTTACAGTTTTTGATCCAACAGTGGTATGAGGTATTTAAACTTCAGAAAATGAGTCGCTTACTAGCGATATTGAACTCTCGTTTCGTTCTTCCCCACTGCTTTTGTCATGCAGGATCATGCAAGAACGCTGGCTGGAGAAAATAGCCAATCATTCAGCGCACAGCAACCATCTTCAGGTACGCCGTCCGGACTTGGATTACAGTTCTCTATACGCGGTGAATTAATGAAATGTTTCATTTCTTATCACATCCCCTCGGCGACTGACTCGGTTTCGGTCTAGTAAGTATGAACGCACTTAGGACTCCAAGTTATCAGGAAGTTTGTTTGGCCTAGCTAAATGAGTGGATCGAGAACTGGTTATGAGTGATCTTAGAGACCACAGAAGGATGGTTTTCGAGTACATTCACATTTCATTATCATAGTTTTGCAGTGTTCGTATATTGCGTTTTTTGTGACTTGGCTCAAAATTCACGTTGATCCGGATGCACATGAAACGTTATCCGACGTGACTTGAACTGGTTGTGTGTGACGCATCATTACGTAAACAGTAGCCTGAATCACAGTACTTCGTTCTACTGGGGCACATATGCGGCATCGATACCAAATGTCGAAGTCCCAGAGAGGAAAAATGCGCTTGTTAGTTCTGTTTACGCGAGCCAACCAGTGAGGTCAAACTTGTCGAGGAACCGAATTTCGTACCAATCGGCGTAACCAGTTTTGCCACAAATGCCACTCAACTGTTGAATGGTCTAACATTTTTCTGCAAATTTGTTCGTCTGTGTAAGTGTAATTTACGATGTTATTTCTTCCAAACTTTTGAACCATGCCCGAATGTTCAGGAAGTATGTTTCGACGATTCCTTCGGAAATAAGATTAGAAACGGTTTTCGTCCAAAAAAACAGGTGACTTGGTCATAGAGCTATGCTTAACACCATGCCGATTGTTAATAATCAACTAGTTATGCATTCCGATGACTTAAAATTTAGCTATTCTCACATCGGATGCCATCAAATTACACGTCTAACCTCCGCATGCAGCTTTAAAAGCGTTATCAATGAGATGTCATCCAATAAATATGAGAATATATGCTCAGTCAAGCAGTCAGTCTCACAGAAGCGGTGAGAATGTGACTGAATTGTGATGCACCACGGGGTGCGGGGTGGAGGGTGCAGTTCGTGGTCTGTAAATAGGTTATAGCTTTGCGATTGGAAAGACTTTTGATACTTTACTAGACTTACAATCCATTCGAGCTCCTAACGATTCAAAAGAGATTTTAGTATTGGAGAGCTGCGACAAGCAAAGTACAATTATTCTCCTGCTAGTCCGAGGAAAACGGTCCAGTGGCAAACAGACACACATACGTAAAACAGCAGACTATTATACGAATTTCTCAGAGTGCTTCCATACAAGGGAAACGGACAGTGAGCTGGGGAAACAGAACAAGTCAAACTTCTCACATATGAGACGGAGGACACAAAGACGTTGAAACCGCAAGCTAATCGAAACGCAAACTCGATGGTGAGTTGTGCTGGTGCAAACTAAGACTTCGATAATTGAAACAATTTTTGATAGTCATAGCTCCGAGTTTCATGACTAGGATCAGAATGACCATAAAAATTCACAGGGTTTCGAGTTTGGTAATATACCACTCCATTGGGTAGGCGATACTGGCACAGCTGTTTCCGCTTGGACCAACCACCACGAATGCAGTGACTGGATTCCAGGTAGTTGAGAAAGAAGCAGATGGTTCGCAATGCAAGCAGCGCACATTAGCTCTAGTTGTGATGAAACAGTCGGAATTTTTCAGCTGTATCGAACCACTATTGTGGTTCTGGATCTGCGAGACTAACTTATCATCAGTAAGTTCGGTTAATCTGAGCAAAGAACTGATTTTATTGGTTAGAAGCTCATTAGAGAAGCCCTAAAGTACCCACTGGTTCCCATGGACATGTCAAACGGTACTTAATTCAACCGTTCTCAGGATTTTAATAACAGAGTGGCTGGCAATATTCTTGCGAAACATTCACAAGCATTCCAGTGTGCTTCGGACAAATTCAGGTGTTTCGTGCGTACTTTACCCCTCTTCGTTGCCTTGATCTCAATGACAGACGATTGTGTCAAATACCTATTTTTTTTTAAATTCGCGCCACTGGACTTACAGTGGTCTGCTAAAACACCGGATAGTGTTGAGGATTCACCTATTATCTACACAGTCGAAGTTCAATCCAGTCTGACGCTGAGCAAGATGATATTCCTTCTGTTCATCGATGCCTTCTCTTTGACTTAGTTGTCGTGTTCTCCAACGACACTTCTGACCCACTTGTCAATGAATGTCGAACGTTCCATTGCCTACTGACCATTCTTATCTTACGCTGCGTCACTATCCAAAAGTGAATTCCATATCAGTGCTTGTGAGAAATATGGATGGAAATAGATCAAGGGAATTATCGGTTTGCAGTCGCATCAATTCAAAACTCTGATGTTATGTATTGGCTTATGAGGAACTTGGTAGAAAAGTTCTTGCATGTGTCATTCATCATATCATGATAGGTTTGCTTATCGTTAGCGTTTTCCCACGCAGATTCATGACACCGCTTTGATGAAACACAGAAGATTACTACTGTTAGCTCATTACCGTTTTCCTCATTACGCAGCTTCTTAAAGTCAAATCAAGACTTCATTATTGCCGGAGAAAAAGTATGTGCCCGTATGTCTCTTCAAAATGCTCCTAATCCCTTACAAATCTGTTTTGCTAAGATATGGGAGGGTATTCTCGCCATCTTTTCGTTAGCGCACATATACACGGGCTCATCCATAGCGACTGAACTAGCAAGGGTTTGAGGCGGTATATTAATCTCACTATCAACCAGGAATACAATTAGACAATGTCAGACTACCTACTGAATGAGGGCCACACTGATCGTTAGAATCAATATTGGCAAAATCAGTGCGACTGTTGATAGTGACCAAAGTATAAGTTGATTGATGTGCACCGTTACCGATTTTCGATCAGCATACCTCATGCATTAAAAATGTTAGAAGCAGTCAAAATCCATGACTGGAAAAAGATATAATAAATTTTTCTTCGTTCTTTTTTTACTATTCCCATTTTCTGCATACACAAACTACCGGGTGATTTGGAAAAGTCTGCCGGGAATGAAAAAGAGTTTTGGTCATTAACCCGGTCGATAGCTGATATTCCAAGCAACCAAGGTGCATAGTTCGGTTTACTTGTCCAAAATGGCTAGGAGCTAGAAGTGTCGGAGTTCTGGTACCCAACATGCTGTGTTTGACTAGGAGCTAATTGGGAGATGAATCTGAGGTCCTTCTTACAGTGATTTGTTAGGTAAGGTATTACTTAATCTGGGAGTGGAATGTTTTCCGTTCGATACATATCGTCCTTTCCGTTGAAGTATCGAACCTTCATATTTGAATGTCTTGCCGATTGAAATATCATTTTCAACAGTTTTCTGATGGTTTGTCAGTCGTATTTTTCTTGAACTCATTCTTTGGGGTCTTTTGACAGCTGCTCTGTGTTGTCGCACAAAACACTTTTACCGAAGACTTTGGAAATAGCCTAAAATAAGCCCAGTCGAATTGTAAAATTACGAAGTGGGATAACGAAGAAGCGTCATGTGGGTTGACAGATGGGTCGAAGGCAAGACCGTGCTGAAAATGTCAGATTCCTGCCAAGATACCAAGCGATGTTTATGGTTTCGTGAAAATCTGTTGCTCTTTCGGGAATTTGAGCAAAAAGAAGGGATAAAAAACGGTGAAGTTGCCATGCCGTAAGAGTCTTGATCGTGCAAAGATACAATAGATGAGATCAACATCACTGTAAGCGAAAAACCACCATAAGCAAAAGTTCAGTCTAGGTTTGTTCCGCTAGGTCTTACCATCAATCCAGTCTCGTTTTGCGAAGCGTATTCCGGTAAGTTTGCCAACCTTTTCTGCTACCGATCGGACACTGATATTGCTTACCCGTGAATTTGTGAACTGTGATCTATATTATCTTCGGACCTAATCACTTGGGTCGCAAAGATCTAAAAATCTGATTGTGTTTGGCCAACTCTTAGTAACGGAGTGGTATCACTGGAGTTTGTACGGAGTACCAGTTATTTTCACATGTGTTATATAAGGAACCGCATTGGACCCCGCCAATAAATGATTGGTGATTTTCCATTGCGACTCAGGTAACTCAGTAATCTTCTGGACTTTGCAACACGGAAGTGGCTTTCTTGCACTCCTTACCTATTATCCAATGAGGTTTCGAGCTCTCGGTAGTGAAACTACCACTCACATGGAAACAGGATGTCGCAAGCCATGCAAGTTGGTCTATGGACTCTGGGTAGGACAGATACACTGTGAGATCAGTACAAACACATCGAGTATTTTAAGTGGAATCCGGTCAATACGCATTAGCAAAGTTTACCTGATTCCATTTACAACGGCAAATGAGCTCAGAATGTTTCTTAACCTCGTATCTCGGACCCTGAGACTATACATTTTACGCCCAGTGGTGATTTCAACAGATTTGGTGTCACTTTTCTAGTGACACACGGTTTTGCAGATTTAGTATATTTCTGTAGCCGCGAAAGGCATCTGCATAAATTTTGGTCTCTCAAGCGAATCAGGAGCATTTTCGATTTTAAATTGCGTGTCACTGAGCAGTTCTAATCACGGAATTCTGATCACGTTTTTTCAAGCAGTCTACAGCATGAAGGCGTGATACACGCATTAAAACACCCTTATGAAGTTCACGAGATAAACTCGCTCCTCCGACATCCTACCACAGTTACGGACATTTATCGACTGTACCTATTTAACCATTTTCGAAATTGAAATGCTTCCAAATTTTGTAGGAATTTCGCGGAATATTCTATTGTGACAGTGTTGCTCGATTGCAACCACTTGTGTGATCACCGATCGGTTCTCCTCTATTTTACTTAAACGAAGGCACACGAAAAAAAAGAACGGGTTCAGAAAACTAGCCAAATCCATAATTAACACAAATAGCTAGGCTAATGTAATGGCAAATATAACGCCCAAATAGACTGTATGCAGTCGACATCTTGGGAGACTTCAACTTGGGGTGCTATTACAAGACCAGTAATTCAAAATAAAACAATAGGTTGACGTTAAAGAACTTTACAAGATGTCGAGTCTTTGTTTTTCGTTTGCTTATCCGCAACAGGACTTTTGCACACCCTTGCAAAGCCATCAGGTACCCGTCACTCGGAGCCTTATTAGCCGAATGAATTGCAAAATTAATCCTTCACGCCAACTTCCGTTTTCTTCTCTTGCCTTGAATTAAACCAACAGACGACAACCGATTTCCCAGCTGCTCTTTTCACTAGTCTTTTTTTTCTACAGCAAATGTCTGTGATTTTGTTATTCGGTCAGTTTGGACTTACCGAATGCCAGATTTTAATCTTTCGATTTATGTGATCGAAACACGGAATTTTTTTCTTCTGCCATTAATTTTATATGATTTGTCGCTCTCCCAGCCAGGATGACTCTTTCATTGTTGATTTCTTAACTTTGAGAATTGGATACTTCTTTTTACAAACCACAAAAGCCATGCTGCTATCTTAAATGTCAATATTCACAGCCTTTTGATGTCTTGACGATGGGTGGGAAGCAGAACGACTACTTGCAACAGTCAATTTGTCAGAACTTATTTACCTTCCAGGAGCACACTCGATCAATCAAGTAAAAGTATTCATACTCTCGATCTTTCCATAATTGTGTCTGTTATCCCTATTGAAATATCTCCATTATTTCTTCTCTTAGCTTATCGGACCTTTGTGTCACTAGTTCTCTCTTCAAGATAAACTTTGAGTCTACAGCTCAACAAACCTGGTCGATTCTTGCCACCCCCTGCCTCTTTTCCCTAGATTGCTCATCCTCCCACTTCTGACGCTTCCTCGCACGTCTCCATTTTCACAAATAGTAAAATTTAAGGGATGAGTCCTTTTATCCTGAAGTTTGCAAACCAGTTTGATCAGAATCCTCCAGATGGTTCAACTCCGCATGTAATTGTATGATTTGACTGAAGCAATCCGAACTTAACCGCCGTCATTGCGTGCCTACTCCCGCTTTCTACCATTGCTTTGTACAAACTATGGACAGCTGGTCGATAGCTACATAAAATTGCCAAAGTAGGTCGCGTCCGCTTAAAAGTAGAGCGTTTATTTTCATCCTAAAGAATCGTCTCAGTGAATTCTGGTTTATTTACTTATTCCACTATTTGTGACATCTCAGATAATCTTATCTGTGAACTAAAATGCTGAAAATTTTGCTCCTCCGTTCGTCTGCAATTCCGCTTTCACTCGGTTACATTGCTCCTCTGTCAGTTCCTATTTCTGCTAACCACTCTTTCCTACCTTTTGTCAGAAACAAGAATATCCACTAAGCGCTAACCTTTTCGAAAGTGCACAAACCATCCGATGAAGACGAAATTCTATCCATCCTTCTGAAAATATGTGTGACTGCAATGGCTCCTCTCATGAGCATTTTTCTGTCTGTTTTATCTTCTTTCTTCCCTTCTTAACCCATGGAAACATGCCTAAATTTGTGCTTATCCTAGACTCGCTGGCCCATTTGAACCGAATTAGCCCCGTCCAATTTTTCTCACCCATAATTTCTAAGGCACCAGAAACCACTACTCGGTAGTTTTTGAATTCAAAAGACTACTAGATGATCGTCTATATGGATGTTGACAACATGGTTGCTACACTTTTGACCTTCCTTCGTCTATCTCATTTTCAGACGTCTAGCCATCCTTACCAAGTCTGTCCAGAATTGCCACACCCCTAGGCCGGTTGTGGCCAAGCGAATAAGGTCGTGGCGTTTGGACGTGAAGGTCAAGGGTTCGAATCCACCCACTGCCGGTCGGCTCCCTACCAGGCAGCCCTCTGTTGGCCGCAGCTTCCTTCCTGAAAAAAGATACACATTGCTATTTCATTAATAAGGGAAGTAAAATATAAAAGATCTTTCGGTAATTCTTTTTCCCAGAAATACTATACTGTGGAACACCATATCCTTTATCTCTTTTCCTACCAATTTTCAATCTATCTACTCTTTGAAAGGACAGTCAACAAAATGGATTTACATGTGCCCCCGTATGCAATCATCATTTACAGCGCATTATTTGACTATGAAGTTGGCACTTTTAGCTGTAAATCTTTTTTTGGTGAGAAAAAATTCTGTGGTGTTAGCTAATGCCTCGGCATATCTAACGAATTTCCGGGTTTCTAATGTCGTCTATGAAATTAAGTGACTTGCTAACACAATCCAAGTGTTTTCTCTCAATCGACTTTTGTGTGATTGATGATTTCATTGAGTTGGGTTTGTTGAATCATGCTATCTACACAAACAATGCATTTGTTTCCTCCCAAAACCACATCAGTTTTCGGTTAACCAGGCGCTAGGTCAATCATCTCACTTTTCTGCTTTACCGAAACGGTTTAATACCCACGTATGAATCAATGGGCACAGTGCGATTTGAAGTAATTAGGCAGTAAATCCTTACCAGGCTTTGACATCATCGCTGTGACTGTGAAAATGATGACGATGTCAATCTTCCAATGAATGGGTTTTACAAACGAATTTTACTGCTTACTAATAATCTCCTGAAGAATTAGCTTGGAGAAAATGCTTAGCCTCTATGCACCTCGTGATTTATGGTTTCCCACATAATGTTTGTGACCCTGATTCACTAGATAGCGTTATGGTTCAATCTTTTTTGGTCTTGCATTTTCCCTGTGTCAGAATAAAATTCGGGAGGTGTGTTTATGATCTATATTAAAAATAGCCTGATTTTCTAGTCGACCAGGTCAGTAATAGAGAGATATCGGTGTCCACATGGATACACGGTCATCCTTCACCCTGTGCCTGGTCAGACGGATGATTAAGTGAGGGGTTTCACGGTGATAAATAGATCGTTTTGCACTGTTTGAGGTTATAATAAAAATAAAAATATATGATCAATGCAGAAGCATTAGAGGTGAGATTCAGAGATGCAAGTTACCTCCAAATGACCGAAAAAAAAGACTTTGGCCGGGATTGGCTTAAACAAACTCCGGTTAGCCATTTCATTCATGTACCGAAATCTTACACCGAGAAAGCGCATGACGTACAAAGTCACGAAATTGGTACATGCTTATCGACAGAAAACTTTTCAAAATAACACTTCAAACTTAATTTTTCCCTGTCAAGATTGTTTGTTGGAAAAGTGCAAACTGAAAGCCCATGGATTTGCTCTGACTTTATTGAGAAACAATGAACTGTGCAAACTGTTCCACTGAAATATTAGATTATGTGCAAGGGTTTGCTTGCATAGCGCAATCTCTCACTAGCCAAATTTTCAAAGATGAGAACCGAATTAAGTAAATCTGCAAATTCCAAATCTCTTATCATCCAGCCCAAAGTCCCAACTCATTATCAAGAAACCATGCCATCGCTGCGCTTTCGTCTCATCTTTTAGCAATTTTCAACAGTACATACGCTCAGCAGGAGTTCAGAATCCCGAAGGAACAGGTTTCAGTCACTGCTTAGTGGTACCTAGTACATCGACAAAGTAGAGAATAGGAGGTGATAGGTAATTATTACCTAACGGGTTCTTTAATGCGTTACAAGACCTCCAACGTATTCGGTGTTTGAATTCAACTCAACTTCTGAAACGTGAAAGAAACTCTACTGAGAAACTTTTTGTATGATTCTAGGGGTGGTATCAGTACTTCAACGTTGATCACTTGATCCAATTCAACTTGAATACGCGTCGCACGGTTTGACCTTCCGTATCGTTCCTCCGGGATCCAGTATCGCTTCCAATAGGCTGTAGTGGACAGTGGTTGCCTTTTGCTGTTCTATCGACTTTCTTACTGTTTACAAAGTTTCCCATGGAATTTTTCCATCACAGCTGGTCCTTCCAATTGTTTGCGTAATTATTCCAGTGTGTCGGCGGTAATGCATCGATGTGTCGGAATGCTTAGACAATGATCTCCACTGGTGCTTTTTAAACTTTCCTGTCGTAGTATTGTTTCTGTCACCGCAGGTAGTAGCTCAATTTTTTTTCACCATGTCGTGTGCTTTGTTGAACATTTGCCTGACATGCAATTCGTAATAAGGTGTTAGCTGCGGGAGCCATCCCGAATATGGCATACATAATTAACACGGTGGTCACATCTGCATGCCTGTCTACATATCGACTGCTCAAGTGAACTAGCCCGATTGGCCAGATGGTCAAAACATTCCACGTCCATTCTTCTTTCTTGAGTTAGTGTCCCAAATCCCATGCGATGGATGCGCAACGGTGAAACATCCGTTCAGTGGATAGACAACGGTGCAGTTCCTTAGTAGTGTATTACTGATGATTAAGACGTTGGTACTGATTGATCAACCATTTACAAACCGCATCCAATCCTCTACCGCTGAAAATTCCACAACAGTTCTGTAGTTCAAAAATTTGATTCTGGAGGTTAAAACCGGAATCAGTGGCAACGCATCGAACATCTCCACCGGTCAACCTAGCGATCTGTCAGTCACAACCAAATAAGAAGGAAATTCAAGAAATTCTCTACCATTTTGAGGTTTGCGTAAGTTGTACAGTTAATGTTACCAACTAACCCGATGCACGCACATAAAATATGATACAGGAACGTTGGAAACTTTATCTTATTACTTTAATGCGCAATCAGGACGTTAACCCTAATGGAAATTTTATTTGACTGATTCTTCCGAAAACGCTGTAGCTCTGCATTAAATAACGGAACATTTTCAACGGGGCAAAAGATATTCCACATTTGAAGACAGCCATCGTCATTATCATCATCAATGTTCAGCGTTAAACAGCAAGGCAGGCCTCACTGACCGCTGCCGTTCCCCAGAGTTACACGTTTATATAAAAAGAGTGAATATCCAACGGGAACAGGGAGTGGACCTACACAGGAGGGAAAAGATAAGATGCTGCTGCAGCCAACACACGGAACACAGTCTAACTGTACAAACGCACGTGCTTTCAATCATTCTGATTCGATAGAAAATGACAGCACGATCGCCACTGTTCACGGATCAATGCCATATCCTTCAGTGTCTCCAGCCAGCAAGTCGACGAGTCCTTCGGACCCCAAGCAACAAGAAGTAAGACACCTACTTTACCTACGTTTGTTGTACATTTTCTCATCCCACGTTGCCAAGTCATTTGTTGGCCTCCACATGGCTTCTTCCATTCCTTAGGGGGAACACAAAATAGGGCACGATATGGTAGACGGGTGTTCGTCATACGCAACACCTGACCCAACCAGCGTAGTCTACTAAGTTTCATACGCTGAAACAAGCTATTCTCAGAAGTGGCACTAAATACCAGATTCCTAGTCTTTATATCACTCACCCGGTCACTCCATTCAACGCTAGCCATACTACATAGACATAAATAGTCGAAAACGTCCAACCGACAAACATTTACCACAAGCATACGCCACATCTCGCAACCGTACAATAGAACTGCAACGCAGTACACATGACCTTTCAACTTCAGTGAAATATCAAGCCGACGCCACAAGTGCTTCAATCCAGCGTAAGCTGCACAAGCCTTGGATATACGCATGTTTACCTCCAATCCCGAGCTACCATATTTCGGCTCGCAGCTACCAAGGCACGTGAAACGGTCCACAGTCGTTAGTTTCTCTCTATCCAGTATCAAGTTCGGCGCTGCTGTCGTCCAGTCTTGTAACAGCACTTTGCACTTTGAAGGTACAAAGCACATGCCAAACCGAGCAACCGAATTCGAGTCTGTCTAGTGCCCGTTGTGCATGGTCCGCAGACTCGAACAGGCACATGACGTCATCTGCATAATCTAGGTCACACAGCTTTCCTCCATTTTCCAGTTCGACTCCTACATCCCGGAGACCTCCTAAAGCATCTTCCATCACCTCGTCCATGACGAAGTTGAACAGGAATGGAGAGATGGGACACCCTCATTGAGCGCCATCAGTCGTTTCGAATGAACTTGACAGTTCACCGTAT